>VWZD01000845.1:71689-139854 GCA_013396695.1 Sakesphorus luctuosus | reverse complement strand
GGGGGGCAGATGGAAACCAGATGCCGGGGCAGGGACGCGCAGAGCTGCGGGGGGGGCCGCGCTGACACCCCCTGCCCAGCCCCGGCCCCGCTAAAAGTGCGCCGGGAGTTCAGCGGAGCGGATCTGATAGTCGCGATCGGGCTGGCGATAGAGCCGCGCTCCCTCTGCCCTGCCTCCCTCCCTCCCTCCCTCTCCTTTTCTTTCTTCCCCTTTTTTTTTTTTCCACTGTGAGGAGTTGAAAAGCCTGTTTACTTTTTGTCTTTGATGTTGGGAGGATCTGGTTTTGATTAGATCAATACTCCTTTTTTCTTTCCCCCCTCCTCCTTTTTTTTTCCTTTCCCCCCCTTCGCAGAGAGGAGGCTCCGAGGATCCCCTGCTGACTCCAGGCAGAGCCAGGCAGAGGCACAGGCAGCTCCTGGAGCAACTGGGAGCCCCTGTCCCCAGCGAGCTCCGGAGCCATGAGCAGCGCCGTGGTCCTCGCCCACCTCCCAGACCCCAGCAGCAGCTTCAGGGAAGACGCCCCCCGACCCCCTGTCCCGGGGGAGGAAGGAGAAGCACCATGCCCGCAACTCGCCAGCTCGTTCCTGCCCAAAAGCCAAAGCTTCAAGGCCATGCCGGTGCCTCCTGCCCCGCGCAGGAATGAGAACGGACTCGGGGAGCCGGAGGGCAGCGCGTCCCCGGACTCCCCTCTGGCCAGATGGACCAAATCCTTGCATTCCTTGTTGGGAGATCAAGATGGTGCCTATCTTTTTCGGACCTTTCTGGAAAGGGAAAAATGTGTGGATACCTTAGATTTCTGGTTTGCCTGCAATGGCTTCAGGCAGATGGACCTTAAGGATACCAAAACTTTGCGAGTAGCCAAAGCTATTTACAAAAGGTACATCGAGAACAACAGCATCGTCTCCAAGCAGCTCAAACCTGCTACCAAGACCTACATAAGGGACAGCATCAAGAAGCAGCAGATAGATTCCATCATGTTTGATCAGGCACAGACTGAGATTCAGACTGTGATGGAGGAAAATGCTTACCAGATGTTTTTAACTTCTGATATATACCTCGAATACGTACGGAGTGGAGGAGAGAATCCCGCTTACATCAACAGCAATGGACTGGGGAGCTTAAAAGTTGTCTGTGGCTATCTCCCGACCTTGAATGAAGAAGAGGAATGGAGCTGTGCAGACTTTAAAAACAAAATCTTGCCTTCAGTAGCTGGACTATCCAGCAAGATGTTGAGGGTTACAGCGAATGTCAGAGCTACGGAAACGATGGAGAATGGATACAGGTAAGGGACCCCCTGGAAACAGTGCTTTGTTTTAACTTTAAGGACTTTGAGAGTGGTTTTCAGAAGCCTGTTGGGGAGGGGATGGAGGGGAGGCTGAGCTTCCCGAGGGGCTGGGAGCACGGCTGCCTCTCCACACCTCCAAACGCTGGAATTTGGGGGGTGTTGGCTGAGTGTGGGGTTTTTTTCCTCCTCTACAGAGGGAAAACAAGATTCTGTGCTCTGAATCCCTATTGGCTCTTTCAGTTCTCTTATAGATCAAAAAACTTCATAGCAACTATGTCCTCCGGACATGTGGTAATTATTGGTTCAACTTTCAAACCTATTAAGAGCAGGAGTAGAGTGGATCATAGAGACACATGAATAATGTAACCTACTAGTTCCCCAACTCCACCATCAACCGGTGTTTAACGATGTTGGTTATGTGGGAAGCAATTGTGCGGTCATGGAGGAGGAAATGTGTGCACTCACTGCATCAAACTCTGCCACTTGGGCAGAATCTGCTTGAATTTTGACTCTGTGTGTGTGTGATGTGCAGCCTCTCCGTCGTGTTGGGTGTCGGTGGCTTTGAGCCAGCGGGTACAGGAGGATGCATAAAATTGGAGTGTTTAAGGCAGGAGAGGCGTTCCAGGTGTAGGGTAATAGATGTTAGGTAGGTCCTTGGTGCTCTGCTGTTGGCTGCGAGCTCGAAGTTAGACTCGTTAGGAGGTGGTTGTGTCAGGTGGGATGTGATGAGGATGCAGGGACGTTGTGCGTTGACAGGAGGGTGTCCTTGTGCCCTGGTCCCGGGGTGCGTCTGCACTGCCAGACCCTTTTGTTGGCAATGCTGATGGCACAGCAGTGCGAGAGTGAGGAAAGTGAGAGCCATCTCAAAGTGAAGGGGGGGGGGATGGGAAAGAGAGGCTCTGATGAGCAAATGATGAGTTGTATAATCCTCTGAAAATGTATTCTTTCCTCTCCCCACCCTTGCCATAAATGTGGATTGTTGAATCAGGGCTGAGAGGAGAGGGCTCTGCTGCAGATGTGCGCTCTCCTCCGCCCGCCCGGGAGCCTGGGGGTTGGTATGGTGAGTGTTTGACATCTCGTTTACAGGAATTTTGAGAGTGTGTCTGTGATTCATGGACATCAAAGGGCATCAGGCTTCTCGCGGGGAGGCTTTGCTGGAGCGCGCCCTCCTCTCCTGCCCCTGGAGAGCTTCCAGCTGTGCCGGGTTTCCTGGTGCTGAGCCGTGGGGCACTGGGAGCGTCCTGTTGCCAGGAGGGTGCTGTGGAGCCGGAGGCCTCTTTGGTGCTCTCGTTGTCCTGGAGGCTCTCCTGCCGGCGGAGGGGGATGGAGGTGCCGGGTGTGGACAGAAGGGATGCGCTGCTGCATCCCAGCGTGGCCTCTGGACCCCTCCTGCTGGGAGGTGTGTTGGGGGAGCAATGCTGGCAGCTGCTCTGTGGAGGACTTGGGGTTTGAGATCCTCATCTCGTGCCTGAGTGTTGCTGCCTGAGCATCTGCTGTTCTCCAGAACTTGGTTTGAACTGCTGCCCTTCGCTGGCTTTCCAGGAGAGGGATGCTTGATGCTTTTATCTCTGAGCCTTTGTTGGGATTCAGAGCTGGAAGGGCTTGGCTGTATGTTCTACCAGAGCTGCAGGCCCTGCTAAACCCACATGTGCCTTGTCCAGGAGAGCTCTCACAGCGCCGTGGCTGCTTGCCTGATTAGTGCTGGGCTTTTTTCCTTTCCTTTTTTTCCCTCCTTTCTTTTCTTTTTTTTGTCCAGGGATTAATGCAGCTTGCTCCTCACATGTCAGATCTACCCTCCTAGGACATTAGGTAGTGCGTTTTGCTTTGATCACCTTCTGTTGAATTTCCAGGAGCTTTTGCTCTCCATGGGGCCACAAGATCTCAATGCAAAGAGAGAGGGAGGTCAAGCTGAGATGCTGCTCACTCAGTTCCTCCCTGAGCGATGCGTTTGTGAAGCCACTTGTGCGTGCATGTGCTCCAAGCTGAGGAGCATATGGATGGGTTATCTCTCATCACTCAGCGTTTAGGATCGCGTCTAGGATTGGAGCTGAAGCTTGCACAAAGTCTTTCCTGGTGAGTGGCCAAACCACACCTCCCTCCTCGTGTGTGTGATGGAATTAAGGACTTGCAGCTCAGCGTGCTCTGGGTTTGAAGGGCTGTGCAGGCTCTGGCCATTCGCTTCGGTGGGTTTCAATGTGATTATCCCAGCGAAAGCTGGGAGTGCTGGGCTGAGCCCACCTGATGGTGGGAGCAGAGTGATCTCAGGCCAGCCCAATGTTTGGATGGGAGACCACCTGGAAATCCCAGGGCAGGGAGTCACGGCCAAAAACACAGCAAACAGGAGACCGCAGAAACCGGACAAGTTGAAAGACTCTGTTTGGCCCCAGCACTGGTGATGGACAGGAACAGGAGAAGTCAAGTGAAAACACGGTGTTTGCACCTGGCTGGGGAGCAGCAAAGCCAAACTGCTGCTTGTATATTTATATGGAGCCCTAATACAGGGCATATTTTCGATGCAGATCCTCCCTCTTGCCCTTCCAAGCGACTCCCCTTCCCCCTGGGCTGTGGTGTGGTTAAAACTGGCCTCCCCACGCCGTGCTGGACCTGGCCCCATGCTCCAGGAATTCCAGCTATTATTTATACGCACTTCTAAATTTATCACGCACGACTTTGTGTACACAGAGAGCTCCTCTTCCTTTGCAGTGCCGCTGGGTAACGTGGTTTTGTGCAGTCCAAGGTGAACTCATCTGCCTCCCATTAGGCTCTAAGATCAGTGGACTGGCCTTGCTTGGGGAAGGCTGGGGCATGCAGATGGCCTTCTGCCTGCTGCCAGTGCTTCCTGGACTTTGAAAGGACCCGCCAGTGCAGCTCCTTGTGTGTGAAGTTATTGGAACCAAGTTTGGCTTCAATTATCAAAGTAAATGATGCCATTGTAAAGCTATGCTCGAAGCAGTGTTCTACAATTAGAGCATGGAAGCTGTGATTAACATAGTTGTGTTAAAATATACTTTTTTTCCCCCTAGGTTTGTGCATGTGTGGGTTTTTTTCCTTTTTTTTCAAGTGTTTTTAAACCCATGGTTTCCCAGTCATATCTGTCCCGAAAAAACACTTAATGAGATTTAATTTAGCCTCCAACTGCTCCTTGTACATTTTCTCTGCATAAGCTTGTGGGTTGACCTGTCTGAGTGCTTTTATTTATCAGAAGTTGAGTTTGACAACATGAAAACACCACACTCTGAAGTTGCACCCTCATAACAGGGGCTACAACCAGGAGCCCCTGATATTTTCATGGCATTATAATACCTCTGATATGGCCATTGCCTAACATAGCAGAGAGGGAGTTACATGCTGTGTGTCATCGCATCAAGATAAGAATAGGCTGAGAAACATCAGACATTCTCCTTGAAGCTCCAGAGCAACTGCTACCTGACAGCTGAAAACACTTTGCATATTGAGTTTGGAGCTGGGCTGTGTTTGTGTGTGCAGCATCTGTGGCAGGAGACCACCGCTTTCCCTGGAATTTAAAACCCTTGCAGGCAACTTGATGCATCTGGGTGCAATTACTGGAGTAAGGTGGTCAAATTAAAAAGAAAAAAAAAATTTAAACGTAGCAAAACAGCCCCCACTGGTTTTCTTAAAGGATGGGGGGATTTCTGTGGGGCAAAGTTGGATGTGTGTGAGGGTGAGAACTTCATAAATATGTCAAGTTTAGGCATTGTGTTATATTTTTTTTTGTCCATGAGGTGTTGGTAGGTGAGTGATGCTGCAGCCCCAGTACTGATGAGAAGAGGAGTTAGTTCTGGCCACTTTCTCTAATTATATCTTTGGACACACCTCCTCTCCCTGTGCTGTATCCATATGGACCCACTGCCTCGAGCCCCACCTCAGCCTCTCCAGCAATCCTGTAAGAACAACATGGGAAATCAGCCCTCCTGGAAGTGCCCAGGGCTGACAGACACCTCCCAGCAGGGCAGTGGTCCTGTTCTGGGGAGCATCCTGCATCCCTGAGCCCCATGGAGCATCCTGCAGCCCTGAGCCCCACCCCTGAGCCCCATGGAGCATCCTGCACCCCTGAGCATCGTGGTCCTCAGATCCACTCTCAAGAGCTGAGATGGTTTCAAATCAAAAAGTTAGAAGAGCTGATGACCCAAAAGCCCATCACAAGGACCTAGGAAGGGTCACTGGGACTTCACATCCCTCTGAACAAGAGTAGAAGACTACATGGTTTTTAGAGGAACTTTCTTGTAGTGGTAGTGGAATAATTTTGCTTTCACCCACATGTGGATTTAATTTATCTTTGAAGATTTAACTTCTTTCCTCTGGCATTCCTTACTATCTCTTTTTTTTCTTTTTCTTCTTCCTAGATATATATTTTTTAACATCTTGATCTCCCCATCAGAAGTGCCTTGGCCTCCTTGGAAAGGAATGCAGCCCCGGCTGGGCTGAATACCTGCCTGCAGCTCATACCAGAGAGGCCCGTCTTCCCCACCATGCTTCCCCCTCCTTTTTAACTTGTTCTTTTTTTCCCTTCCCCCTTTTTTTAAGAAACTTAAGCCTTTGTGGAGGCTCCTGTTTTTGGTGCTGGGGCCACACGGTGCCAGGGTGCTGGTAAGGGATGGAGATGGAGAGGGGGTGGTGAGAGGATATTGCTGTCACTTAAACCCAGCTGGTCCCTCTGGCCCCAGGGGGGCAGGGGGGTGGAAAGCCCATTAAAAAAACCTGCCAAGCCTGCTGGCACATTCCTTAGGCCCCCAAGTCCTGGGTAAGTGGCCCTAATTATTAAAATCAGCAGTCCTTATCAGATGACAAGGCCTTTTGCTTTGATATACAAAGGCAGAAGCTTAACAACCCCATCTTGCCCTGGAAGAGGAACAAAATGTGCACCTTAACATGCGGTTTTCAAACCTCCCTGCATAATCCCCTTATCACCTGCCAAGATATGTATATTGACCCTGGCTGGGAAGTTGGAGTGATGGGTGACAGTGGGCAGGGGGATGCCCAAGTTCCCCCACCATGCAGTGACCCTGCCATGGTGACCCTGCCATGCTCCATCACAGCTCCTGTCACTCAGCTGCTCTTGGGGTCTCAGCTCAAACATCCAGGCTGGGCTTTGGATTTGCTTCTGCAGGTGAAGCCAAAGGTGTTGGTGTCAGTAACCCACGTGCCCATTAATACAGCCTGCTGTGTCTGTCCTCACATCCCCGTCCTCCTCTTCCCCGTGCAACTCTGCGCACAAAACCACAAGTTGAACAAGTTCTCCTAAAAACTGGGCCTTGTTATTGTGTGTTTTTATAGTGCCAGGAAGGTGGTACCTAGCTGTGGGAGGTCAGGCCTGGGACAGCAGATCTCAGCCCTGTCCATGCCTCTGACACATGGGGGCTCTGCCCCAGCATTTCTAGGCAGTTCTCTTGTTTCAGGCAACACAGATACCAATAACTTGTATTCCCAAAGGGACCATAACTCTTGTCTTCACAGTAGACTTAAGCATCATTAGCTGGTTCCTTGTGGCTTTCAGTGGGACTTGAGCTGTGAACTTCTTGGTCTTTTCCCTGCTGATGCCAACAGCAAGACTCCTGCTGACCTCAGCAGTGCAGCATCAAGCTTTAGGAACTGAGTTTTTGAAGGTGTCAAGAATATGTAGAGGTGCTTCTTGGGATTTTCTGGAGCGCTTTAGGAAATGCCCAAAGTGACATGTTTAAAGTTGGTCTTTGGCTGTGTTGAGACAGAGAGTGTCCTGGGTTAGCCAGAGTGTGTCCTGGTTTAGCCAAAGAGTGTCCTGGTTGCTGCTGCTCTGAGCGGTGGATGGTTGGTTTGTTCTGGAGGTTGAGCAGGCAGTGAACATGGTTCCCATAAGGAGTGTACTTCCATGAAGCGTGGGACGGGCTGGTAACCCAGTTCCTGTTTTGCTGGTCCCCAGGTCCTTCAAGAGGAATGATCCTGTTAACCCATACCACGTGAACTCTGGCTATGTGTTCGCCCCAGCGACCAGCGCGAACGACAGCGAAATATCCAGTGATGCCCTGACAGACGACTCCATGTCGATGACGGACAGCAGTGTGTAAGTACCTGGAGCTGGTCCTTTGGGGATGTGCTGGTACACCCTGGGGCTTAGGGGAGTGATGGGTCTGGGGTCATCACCCTGCTCCTGCTGGTGGAGGTGTGTTCCCAAACCAAGAGGCATGGCAGCCTCTCCTCATCCCATCGCCGCAGGTATCGGATGGAGTGAAATGATGGATCCCTCTATTGCCACTTTGCAACTGCAGCTGAGCAAACATGTTTTGCCTTTGCTAATGGTGACTAACCCAAGGAGTGCATCTCCCTGAGCCTTTGTCTTAAGGCCAGGCTTCCTTAACTAGTTATCAGTCATCAAAGAGAAGGAGATTACTTCCTGTAGGAAGTACTTTCTGTAATTAAAGTTCGTCATTAATGTCAGAATGTACATTAATAGGGCCAGTGACCTGAAGGGGCAAATAGCTGCTCTTCTAGTGTGGCTGGGACATCTTCAAAGAGCCATTTGAATGGAGCTGCATGGAGTGTTTCAGGGGCATAGGGAGGAGAGATGGTGCTGTGGCTGAGCTCAGGAGCTGCAGGATCTGGCTTCTCCTGGTTGGTGAGAAGTGTGCAAGTGAGAGCAAGGCTGTGGGTTTGCTTTCCCCAGCAGGACAGAAATGGTGCTTTTATGTCTGTAAAGGAGAGTGAGGCTCACTTAGTGCTCTTAAGGACCATTTTCTGCAGCTAAGCAGAAGGCAGATGATGTTGTTTGTATTTCATGATGTTCACTTGAGTACAAGTGCTCCAGAAAAGCCCACCTGTGAGCAGAGTGCTGCATTCCTGGTCTTTATCTTGAAACTTCCACAGTGTGTCTCTGTCAGACATGTGCAGTGGTCCCTGTGGGCTCCTCAGAGAGGTTTGCATGCTGGGTTTTTAAAGTCAACATGTGTGATGAGACACAACAGAAAACAGGATTTACCAAAAATCCTCGTTGCATAAACAAACACTTTTTTTATTTTTTCTTAAATGCACATGTGTGTTTTGAACTGATATTACAGAAAAAAATAGTTTGTTGTCCCACCAGATTCCCCTATTGAACAATATTGGCATTAAATAAAAGAGCTGAATCATAGGGTGACTTCTTTATTTCTTCTTACTGGCTCTGGTTGTATGTGATCATGTGTCAACAGAGCATTCATTGGGTTAGTCATTTCTGGACCAGTGTAGGGTCACTTGGGATTCACAGGGCTAGGATTATACCCTCTCTTCACAGCAATGCCAATTGTAGGCCTTATACAGATGAGAGCACTGAGTGAGAAATAAAGTGCATGGTGGATGAAAGGCTTAACTGAATCGCTTTCAGCCCATTGTTAGTCCAGGGGAGCTTAGCGGGGATGAGAGGGCAGCAGCCCGCTTTGAAATTGGCTTGAACAAGTGAATAGGAGCTCCCCATAAAGCAGCGCCTGAAAGGAGCTGCCTGTTTTTTCCTGCCGTAACAATGCCCGCGCAGGCTGGGAGAGTTGGGGCAGCTTGGCTGATTAAACTGCCCTCAGCTCCGGGCTGCGGGGTGGCAGGAGGGGATCCTTCCTGCTGCAGAATCGGTGCCCCCCTGGCACCCCCGAGCCATGCTCCGGGATGGTACAGGGGGTTTGGTGCGGGTGGGAGAGGTGAACTGGCGTGTTTGGGCTTCAAGTTGAGGGTGATGTAAAACTTCCTTTGCAGAGGTGATGCCAAGGAGTGGTTGGGATTCACGGGCTCTCCTGGCTCATGGCTCTGCTGGATGCTGGAGGGGCTGGGGGTGTGTTGGGGGCACAGACCCACCCTGGCTGAGCCCTCTGAGGCTTTACCCCCGTGTAACTGAGTTTATTCTGTTCCATCAGTGCAAATGCAAATTAGTTCTTTTGGCTTATATTGGTATCAACTGAAGAGGAAAAACTTGTTCTGGAAAAGTCTGTCAGACATGGCAGTAAACTGAGTTTGGGTCTTTTTTTTTTAAATACATCTAAATCTGAACTGCACTGGAATTAGGAGAAATCTCCAAATAATGCATAATCTACCTTTTTTATTTTATTCCAGATTCCAGGGATCAGCCTGTCCCTGTATATTTTGTAATAGCCACAAAGCCTCATGCAAATTTATATTTCCATTTCTTGATTGGGGGGCGGGGGTGGAGGAAAGGGGATTTTTTTTATTTGCTTATATCTTATTTATGGATTTACTTTGGACACAGGGGAATGCTGCTGAGCAAACTTCAAATATTACCTTATCTTACAAACCAGGCTTTTGATGTTGGCAAGATCAGAGGCTTGTTTCAGAGCCGTTGCCAAATGAAGATGGGAGTGAATGCATATGCGCATGAGTCTGATATTTCAAAGCAGCAGTAAAACTACATTCAGGTTAGGTCAGGCACATCTGAGTCAAAAGGCTAAGATAATTGGCTCAGCTTAAATGGCAGCTGACTGGGTAGAAGACTTCAAACTAGTGTTTCCCCCAGAAACAGATTGGCTTAGCCCCAGCCTGGTTAGCTGAACTGTTTATAATTAAACTCTACTATTTAGTGCCTCAGCTCTGTAGCTCTTCAGCAGCAGCTTTTGGCAGCCAAGAAAAGTGAGTGCAAATGTTGGCTGCTGGAGCAGGGAGAGAGGTGGCACCTGGAGAGTTGGGGTTAACCCTTGTCCTTCTCTGAAAGCTCTGGCCAAGCTCAGCTCTCATTTTAGAGGTACTTCCTGCTGGTTGGGGGTATCTGCTGCAGCATCAGGGTTCCCCCTGTCCCCCATATCTCCTGCTGCACTGGTCCTGGCTTCAGCTCCATCCATCTGTCCCTCCTACAGTCAGGGATCACCCTGTTGACCCTGGCCTTGTCCATTTTCCCCATTTTCAATGAAAAAGTTTAGACAGCACTCAGCAAAGTGGCTGCTGAAGTCCCTCCCCGTTCCCCAGGCTGACTTTCCCAAGCTGCTCCACAGCCTTCCCATCCCAGAGAAATACCACTGGGTTTTTTTAATTCTTTTTTTTTTTGCTCTGCACGTTGTTACAAGTTGTGGAACTCTCCTGCCAAGGCAGGGCTGGGGAGGCAGGGAGCAGGAGGTTTGGTGTGGGGCTCTCCAGTGCAACCAGAGGGATTTTAGGGGGAACGAGCAGATTTTGTATCAACCTGAATGAGGGCAAGTCTTCAATGAAGTGGGGAGCTTGTGGCGTTGGCATTGCTTTTCCTCCTCCTTCTCAAGCCACCCTGCCTAGGAAAATCACAAGTCCCTGCTCCATAGCCTGTCCCAGGACTGTCCCTTTGGGCAGAGATGTCCCCCAGGAGCTGGGGGTACCCCACAAGGAGATGTGCTCCCAACTTGGTGGCCACAGTAGGGGGGTTGGGGACAGCATTTTGTCCGTGCAGAGCTGGAGGGAGTTGGGCAGTGCAGGAGGGCTGCAGAACTGCCCATTGTCCCTGGTCATGGCCTTGGGTGCCTTGTGGTGGACACACAGACCTTCAGCTGCTTCTCTGCTCCTCCCAACTGGCCTCTTGGATTGCCAGGGATGGAGGACACCTCCTCTTGCATTGAGTGTGTTAATGGGATTAATCCCATGAGTACATATGGATGTGATGCTGTTGTTTTTACTTACCTTTAAAAGACCTGTTTTACTGGGTTTTCCCTGTATTGAAGGTCTTCCCTAAGAGACCCTTGTCTTGGTAAGCCTCTGTCAACAAAGGCATCTCTGAAGGTACAGGTGGTTTGCTTTTCACCTTAGAATTGCTTTTCTCCATCCTTCCCCAAAGCTAAGCCATGTGATGTGACCCAAGTCCTCTTGCCCTGTGGGTTAGTGGAGCAGAAATGCTTGGTGGCCTTCATGGAGAGGATGGAGGAGTCTTTGGTGGCCACCACTGGCTGTGTTTGGGGGCCATGGCTGGCTGTGTTGGTCCTTGCATGCTGGGCTGCTCCCCCAGAAAGCCTTCAGAGCCCCATGTTGTGCAGTGGGGACATGAGGACAATCAGCTCCTTTCACTTGCCATGTCACATGCACTCACAAACTGTGTCTAGAGGAGGCTGATGTGCATCTTGTGGCATCAGGGGCCTCCTCTGTGGTCCCAGCATGCTCGTTTTTGTTATAAATTTTTTCCCAAGTTTATTGGAGTGAAATTGTTCTGATCCTTCACTCCAGGCTTTGCAGCTTAATCCTGCTCATTAAAAACAATTTAATGGCAGCTGGATGCTTTGGCCAAGATCTTCACAAAGCTCTGCCATAGCAGGCTTCAAACTTGGAGTGACGGCATCTGGTCATCCTCCTCAAGGCGGGGGACATGGAGTCTCTGGGAAGGTGTTCCCTGTTGGTGTGCGCCCACCACCGCGGTGGCCAAGGGAGGGGACATGCAGGGACACTGTGCCACGTTGGCTGCCCTGGCAGCAGCGTGAGGCCACCTCTGTCTGCTGTGCCACCGCAGCTCCTCCTCGGGCAGGAGCTATTTTCTGTGCTCAGGAGATGAGTCAGGTGTGGGGGCAGGTGGATGAAAGGGCTGGAACTGGAGATCAAGGTTATGCAGCCAGTCTGAGGGCAGGGGTGGAATTAGCCATTCAGGATCTCCAGGCATGCTCTTCTGGCTGTCCCCACTGTCTGGGGAAGGCCCTTTAATCCTCACTGGGGTAGTTTTTGCGTGGTCAGGTGAAGACGCCCCACGGTGCCTGGAGCAGCGTGTGCAGGGGGCTCTTCCCTCCAGAGCTCCTTGCCTGGGCTCTCCTGGTGGTTTCCTGGCCAGCAGCTGGGGTGGCTGCAGGGAGCAGTGTCCTGCCCAGTGTCCTGCCTCCAGGTGTCCTGTACTGGCCGGCCTTGGGGCAGGAGAAACATCCTGGATCTTAAGTAGGAGTAGAGATGGAGAGCAGCCTTTGGGTGGCCATCCATCCTTAGCCTCTTCCTTCTTGTTTCCACTGTGCCAACACACCATGGGATGTTTCAGAGCTTGAGGAATGTTGTGGTCCTAGAGAGAGTAATTTGGTAGGGAAAAAGCAGTGAAAATAAAGGTCAGAAGCAGAAGCCTGGTGTTGGAAGGGCTTTCCTGTGATACCTTGGAAGTGAAGCTGATGTGATCTTTGGGCATCTTCCCATGCAGAGTTGCCTTCAGCTTTTCAGCTTTTGCTTAATTACTACACATCCATGTAGATGGTGACACAGGCACTTCCCACACTGCCAGGTATTTGAGGCTTCAGGTGACATCCAGAGGGCTCAGCACCTCTGGGAACAAGGGCCTGTGGTGAAGCTGGGTGGTTCCAGAGGGGATGGAGAGGTATCTCAGAGCATGGGGACAGCCCTAGCTGATGGTGACCTCTCTTCCATGTGCAGAGATGGGATCCCCCCGTACAGAATTGGGAGCAAGAAGCAGCTCCAGAGGGAAATGCATCGGAGTGTCAAGGCCAACGGTCAAGTTTCTCTACCTCATTTTCCGGTAAGTTCAGGTGGGAGCTGCAGGTTCTGGGTGAGCCATGGGGAATGCTGGGGCTGGGAACAGACACATGTGGAGGGAGGGGAGCATTTCCATCCCACGGTGATGCCAGAGGAGAGATGCTGCCTGGTGTTGGGCAGGAGCCATGTGCTCTCAGCATCATTCCAAAAACCTCCTTGTGTACAGTCCCATCTTGGTCCTTCCCTGAAACCAGGTGCTAATGAGGGCTTTTTGTTGGCACTGAATTTGTGCTGGCCTAAATCCAAGTGGAGATGCTTGAACTGGGTCTAGTGAGAGCCTTGGCTCTGGCTGCCACCCCGACACCTCCACAGTGCTGAGCAGAGCAGGGATTGGCCCCTTGTGCATTGATGGTGGCTGTCAAGAGCTGAGTGTCTATGAGTTGGTGGGGAGCAGGATCTGCCCAAACACACACTGGCAGCAGATCTTTGCCTGGCTTTGAGGGGATCCAATGTGTGGCATTGCCCTGCTCTTCAAAATTAACTGGCTGACTTGCTAATTCAGTTGACTTGCAGACTCTCTATTCCTGCAGTGCATAAACTGTTTACACAGACAAGTATAAACTTATCTTGTCTTGAGATTAATATGCTAAAATTCCTCTTTCTGCTGTCTTAAGCAGCAAGAAGTCATAGATGATATTTCTGGTGGAGGGGGGGGTTGGTTTATGTGGTTTTTCTTTTTGGTATTTTTTTCCCCTTCCTTCCTAAAGAAAGTTCTATAGCCTGAGCTTGTAAATTAGATTATTTTGTCCCAGGGCGTGCAAATCGACTTTCTCTGTAAGGCAGTGCTTTGATCAGGGCCTGAATAGAGCCAGCTTGTGTAAGAGTGACAATTTCCAGCAGAGTGGCCTTTTTCTACCCTCACATCATTTCTGGAGCTAAGTGGTTGCCGGAGAGAGGCCCCACCTCATCTGGTGGGTAGTATGTGAAAGAGTTGGCAGTTCAGCTTTCTGTTTTCGGGGAGGGGGGACAAAAAAAGAGAGAGAGTGGGGGCAATGAGTGGGGTGCGTGGAGATGGCAGGAGGGAGGGCAGAGTCCAGTGGGTGGTTTCTTTTTCCTCTTTTTTTTTTCCCTCCCCTTTTCCTGCCATGTTTGCTTCTTTTGGCAGAAATTCGCATTTTGCCTTTTTGTATTCTGCACTTGATTTGGAGATGTTCCCTTTTTCCCTTGATAGATCTGCTTGAGGCAGCCAAGCTCAGCAGTGTAGCACTGCTAGCCTGCAGCAGCTTTCTTCATTTTCTGTACAAAGAGATGGAGGGGGGGGAGAGATCTAGGACACTGTTGAGACAACACTACCTCAAAGGTGCCCAGTGTGTAGCCAGGAAATAAATTACCAGCACTTCTCTGATCTGCAACCGTTTGACTTCTTTTTTTTTTTTTCCCTTTTTTTTTTTCTCCTTTCCCTTTTTCTCCCCCATCTTATTTTTTTTAATTTCCAACTCCTTTCTGTTTATACTCACTTTTATTCCTTTAGTTAAAGTCTCTCCCTCCCACCTCAGAGGTTTTTTTTTTTTTTGATGTTTGACAACAGTCTTTGAAGATTTTCTACTTCAGAGTAGCTACTGATGGGCTGGTTGTACTACAGAGAGAACAAGCGGGGTTCCTCAGAGTGCGACCAACTGCTCCTGCCGAAGGCAAACGCTGGTGGGGAGGATGTCACTCCATGAGGCCACAGCACTAGCTCATAAAAATCCAGAGCAGCCCATGCCTAGTTGCGGTCGTCTTTTCATCCAAACATGGAGACACAACAAGCGTAGCGGGGCCGGCGATGCCGCTGCGGCAAAGCGCCCCGCGCCGCCCGCTAAACATGCCTTGTGCCTTCTGTCCCCGCTCCTTGTAGAGGACCCACCGTCTTCCCAAGGAGATGACCCCGGTGGATCCAGCTGCCTTCGCCGCCGAGCTCATTTCCCGGCTGGAGAAGCTGAAGCAGGAGCAGGAAGCCATGGACTGTCTGGAGGAGAGGCTGCAGCAGATCAAGGAGGTAGGAGGATGAATGGGCAGAGCTCTGTGTGCCACCTGACTGGGGGGTGGTGGGTGGGTGAGGGCCATGTCCTGCCCATGGAGGAACGTGCTGGGGTCACCTGCGGTTGGTGAGCCAGTGGGGTGACATCCCAGCGCATGCCCCGCAGCTCCCCGTCCTCTTCATTCATTCCATGCCATCGCTTGTCTGGCAGGACGAGGAGAAGGAGGGCTCCGAGCTGCCCCCCAGCCTGCAGAGCGGGCGGGACATGGTGAACCCCCAGCACCCGCTCTCGCTCCTGCCCTCGGGCAGCTACGAGGAGGACCCCCAGGCCATCCTGGACGAGCACCTCTCCCGTGTGTTGAAGACCCCCGGCTGCCAATCGCCCGGCGTGGGCCGACACAGCCCCCGTGCCCGCTCTCCTGACCGCCTGCCCATGGGCAAGCTGCCGCCTGGCGCAGCATCACTGGCCGCATGCGCCCTGGTGGGCAAGGGCTTCGTCACCAAGCAGACCACCAAGCACGTGCACCACCACTACATCCACCACCACACCGTGCCCAAGACGAAGGAGCAGATCGAAGCCGAGGCGGCGCAGCGGGTGCAGTGCTGCTGCCCAGTGGGCAGTGACTACTACTGCTACGCCAAGTGCAAGGGCCACCCCAAAAACACAGACCCCCCTCTCCCTCCGCTGGAGCCCTTTGGGTAAGTCACCAGCATCTCTCCCCCATTGCACCTGCCCCAAGCCATGACCCGTCGTTGGGGCTGGTGGGGACAGGGGCTGACAGTGGGCACGTATCCCTTTGTGCCACCAGCAGGACAGGGACGCTGCTGAAGAGGCCGAGCCGAGGAATGGAGAGCGTGGCCCCACCGGGCGGGGACGGGGGGCTGCCCGGCCCCGGAGGGGTGCAGCTCCCGGGGGGCGAAGCAGACCGGGCACAGAACGTCTGGCAGTGGATGCTGGAGAGCGAGAGACAAAATAAGCACAAGCCCCATAGGTAAATACGCAGCTGTCTACAGCAATATCGCTCCCGGTAAATATTTATATATTACATGGGCTGTCTATTTTTACAATCGCTAAAAACAAATGAGACTCTTTGCTCCTCCGGTTTAATATAAAAGCTGTTCCGCAGAACCAGAAAAACCACAAAAATGTCATGTTTTTGGCAATAAACCTCCTTTCATGTTATGACAGACTTTTGAGAGGGAGCGGAGCAGAATAGGAGCTGCTATTAAAGTCATATTTTCCAGCTTTTCTAACCCGACTTCTTCCCCTCCCCAAGCACACAAAGCACAAAGAAGTCCTACAGCTCTGAGTGCGCCAAGGGGGCCCCCGGCCGCCACCACCCGTGGGGGCCCGGCAGCCACCCTCGGGGGGCACAGCCCGCCCACCCCTTCGTTCAGGACCCCGCCATGCCCCCGCTCAGCCCGCCCAACACCCTGGCACAGCTGGAGGAAGCGTGTCGCCGCCTCGCCGAGGTCTCCAAGCCGCAGAAACCACGGTAAGGGGACGGTCGCGGTGCCCTTGGGGGGTCTGCTGGGAGGGGTATGGGTGGTGCCCTCCCCACCTGGGCAGCCACGGGGGCAGCCTGTGGGGATGTGTGATGGCACAGCTTGGCTGAGCCCAGAGGATGAGCCTCCTCGTTCCGACCCCACCCTGCACCGGCACAAACAGTTCAAATGCGAGACGATTACTTCCACTCTTTTGATGGCTGCAATTTGCCTGTTTGTCCTCTGGGACAGGCTCCAGCTACATACCAAGTGGGGAATTGGACTGGTTATCGTTCATTTGGGTATGGAAGGATAAATTAGCCCACAGCATTTTTAATTCTTCCTTTGATTGTTTACAACATGTGAGGCTTGATACAAAGAGCGAACTTAATGACCCACAGGAGACTTCAATTAAGAAGATTGTATTTCAACAATCTTTTTTTAAAGTTGTTTTTTCTCTTTCTTTTTTTTTCCCTTCCCCTTCCTCCCTACTTGCCCTCCCCTTCCCCACTTCAGATGTTCAACCTCAAATCAGCAGAGGGACCGAAACCACTCTGGTGCCATTCAGGGGGGAAGTGCCCCTTTCTGCAATGCAAGTCTAACAGAAGAGTGAGTATTGCACGTGCAGAAAAGGCTTGGCAAATAAATGTATATATATATATCTCCCATAATTATATTTTCATTAAATGGATTGCGCTTTGAAAAGAGAGGAAATTCTTATATCTGAAATTTTGTCTTTCAAACATTCTTCTTGAAGAAGGAACAAAACATTTTCAAATCTTGTCTCTGGCTCTTTTTAACTTGCATTCCTGTAAAGTGGACAAAGATTGGATTAGTCTAATTACAGGATGGTTCTTTTAACAAGAAATCTGCTACAGAGAGGTCTAAAATGGCCTAAATAATTAAAGTTTTCTTTCTTACCCTCTTCATCTTAAGCAATGAGTAATGTTTGAAGTCCAGACTGAGCCACCTGACTAGAGCCTTTCATTTTTAATTGGTTGACCTTAAGTCCACCAGCTGTCTTTGCTAGCAGCTTTTTTTCTGAAGCCACTCTACAAAGACTTAGAACAAATTAGGAAGACTAAATTACTGCGGACTAACACTTTGTGACCTTTTGACATGCCAAGTGTATATTGCCTCAGAAGCAGTTGTAGATTTGGCTGCATGGTATGCACTTGAGCATTGCCATTTTGCTTGGTAATATTGTTTTAATTATTCTTTAAGAAGGGTTTCTTGGGTGCAGAATGGCAAAATGCAGTTAATTTTATCCTCACTGGGAAAAATAAGATTACCTGGGTGCTTCAGGTGAAGCACCTGGCAGTGGGTTTGCTTTGTGAGCTATTTGCCAGATGCTTTGTGTGCAGGCAGATAAAGTGAGCCTTTTAAAATCCAAGGTGTGCAGTCCTGGGGCTCACTGGTGAGCCTGTGGTGAGCCCTACACCTGCTCACCAGGCCTGTGGTCGAGGCATCCAACCAACTCCATCCCTCGGTCCACCCATCCATAAGATGGTGTGAGGTCTCTGTGATGCCATAATTCCAACGGGGAATGGCTTCAAGCTGAAGGAGGGTAGATCTAGGGGAGATACTAAAGAGAAATTCCTCCCTGTGAGGGTGGGCAGGCCCTGGCACAGGTTGCCCAGAGAAGCTGTGGCTGCCCCATCCCTGGAAGTGTCCAAGGGCAGGTTGGATGGAGCTCTGAGCAACCTGGTCTAGTGGAAGGTGACCCTGCCCATGGCAAGGGGTTAGACTAGATGATCTTTAAGGTCCTGTCCAACCCAAACCATCCTGTGATCTTGTAATAATGATAAAAATGAAGCCAGGCTTGATTTCACCAGCTCTGATGGCTGGACCAAGGTGGGCTCTGAAGAGCCAGGCAGGTCCTGGAGGGGAACCACCAAGGCTTGGAGCAACCATGTCTAGTGGAAAGTGTCCCTGCTCATGGCAGGGGGTGGAATGAGACCAGTTTTAAGATCCCTTCCAACCCAGAGCATTCTATGATTCCCACCAGGAGCTGCTGTGGGAGCCCAGCAAAGAGCTGTGCAGACACATCCCAGTAAATTCCCAGCCAGTACAGGAATATCTGATTGTCGGGTCACGCCCAGGGTATTTCTGACAATGTTCTGTGTGGCAGGAGCTCTGCTGGTTTGAGTGTGGTGAAACAGCCTGTTCTCAAATGGAAAAATAGAGGGTTTTGTGTGTGTTTGCTGTTTTTCAGGCACAAAGAGCCAAAGAAACTGCCAGTTGTTCACACCTCTCAGTCCAGTGAGTTGGTTGTCACCTATTTTTTTTGCGGAGAAGAAATTCCCTACAGGAGGATGTTAAAGGCCCAGAGCCTGACACTTGGGCACTTTAAAGAACAGCTGAGCAAAAAGGGAAATTACAGGTAAGAATCTGTGATTTGTTTTTACTTCACTGTGTTTTACCAAGTCAAAAGAATTGGCAGAACTTTTGCAGGGCTACCTGCAGCGTCACATTGGCCTTGATTTTCAGAGGCTGGGGATCATCTTATTTTCTTCCCACTCAAACCAGGAGCAAGTTGGAGATTGAAAAGGTGCCCTGAGCCACAGCTTGGCTGCAGGGCCACCTCCTCCCCACCTCCCCAGCTGCATTAGGATCTTTGCTCCAGCCCTTCTCAAACACCTTGAGTGCAGGGAAATCTGGGATGGCTTTGTGGTGGGATTCAGTTCCCAAACTGGGGGTCAGAGTTCATCCCGTGCTGGTCTCCTGCTTTGCTTGCTGTTTAATGGTTTAATTTTTGATTATTTTTTGCAATGTGTGGCTGTAAATGGGGCCAGTGACAGGCAGGGCTGGTGCAGCTGAGGGACATGGAGTTGAGATGGAGCTCCCTTGCATTTCTCTTCATTAGGGGTAAAAAAATACCTTTGCCCTGCAGGGAAAGCTCCACCAGCAATACCCAGATCCTCCTCAGAACTGCCAGCAAACCCTGCTGGTCTGGTTTCCAGGGCACAGCTCCCAGTTTAACCAGTTTGCTGCTTCCTCTGCTCTTACACTTCTCATGGCGGCAGCTTCACCTTGGCTCTTTTTGCTGCCATTTCCCAGTGGATCTGGGCACTCTTGGGATCCTCTTTGGCCACTTGTGCAGGGTGAGCAGGGGAGGGACATTTGAGCTGGTTTTTTTGAATTTGCACTTAAATTGCTGGTGCTGCAGAGAACTGGGTGTCTTGCCCTGGAACTGGCAGCCTCTGATTTAACCTCCAAGTGGTCATTTGGGTTCGGTTTGAGGAATTCCCACTTGTTGCCCCCATCAGTGGCCTCTCTAGCTTTGGGAAGTCCCCCCATGCAGCCCAGTGGTTGGTCTCTCAGGCTGTGGGGATGCTGAGTTGGGGTCTCTCTGGGACTGTTGTACAGTGGGGCTGAAGTATTGCCAATCTTTCCCCCAAACCATTTTTGCAGCCCACCCAGCTGCCATCAGATGGCACCAACCTGCAAATCCACCCACCCTGGACACCCTGCAGGAGAGGCCCCTGGGCTTCTGGCATTTTCCAGCACCTAAAGCCTCCCCTCCTGTTCTTCTCATGCCCCATCTGCAGACCAATTTCCTTGACCTCCCCACTGCTCTGCCAACTCCAGTGGCTGTGTAGTCCCTCCCCCCCGCAAAAGAAATCCTTTTTTGAATGTTTGTTTGTTTTCTGTGACATTTCTTGTGCGATGCCCGAGTGCAGGACTCGGCTACTAAAACCTCTGTGGCCCAAAAGCCCCTCCAGGTGCAATTATTTGTGCCTTGTCAGACTGTAATTACTTTAGAAAATGTTTTTAAGTGACTGACAAGGATGAAACAACGTTTTGCTTAGATCTCACCTCTTTACACCTGGGTAAAGACAATACAGAAATTTATAAAAGGAACTTGGGTACGTGCCCAGTATTTTATCTTGCACAGACACAAGGTGAAACTAATTACACAAATGTGTGTACCTCCAGGGAATCATTTTGATCTAAGCTTTGACTTTTGGCTGGACTTTGAGTGAAACTGCAGGTGACCTTCAGGGAAGAGGTCCACAGTGCCCGGAGTAGCGTGTGTGTTACGGGGAGGCACTAACTAGCCTGCTTTGGTCACATCTGGCATTGATTTCTTTTTAAGGCACATTTAATAAGCATGTCTTTGAAGCCCTTGCCTTTCATTTAATGCACAAAGACATGCAGAAATGCTCAGCTCTCCAAATTCTTCATTGATTGGCTGAGTTTGCCAGGCGGGTACCTCGGGCTCCCGCGATGCCAGCGCCGCGCCGTGGGGCAGCCGCGGGGAAGGGCCCTGCCTGGCTTTGCATCCCACCCCCAGCTCCCCCCCCACCCCCCAAAAAAAATAAAGAACAAGAAGGAATTAAGCAGTGATTTAATACTGATGGCGTTAACAAAAAACAAACATCCACTCACCCAAAAACTGAGAAGTGGGTGGTGTCGGGTAGTGGGGAGATGGCAGCGGTTCAGAACGGAGCCTGCTCGCCTCGATTGGTGCCAGATGGCCCAAAAAATAAAATCTCAAAAGAAAATAGGGAGCAAAGCCTGCCACATAAAATATGTTTCAATGGAAAGCCCATTTCGGAGCAGAGTGACTTGTTTGAAGATGATGTGGGGGTGGATTTTTTTTTTTTTTTGCTTTGCTTCCTCTTTTTCTTCTTTCCCCCCCTCCCTTTCTCTGTGAAATAAGGTTGTAATTATGTAAAAGGTCGTAGTGTGTTTTCTCAAATCAAAAATTTGTAAACACAGCCAGGGCTTGGGCTTTTGGGGAGGAAGTTCTTGGGAAGAGAGGCTGTTATCTGGATGGGGAGAGGGAAGGGCAAGTTCTTGGTAATTCATTCAGACTTTGCTGGGGGTTTTTGGGTTTATTTCAAGGCTGCTGTCCTGGGGAATGGTGGCCTTGACCTGGAGCATGGAAGGTGATGGGAGTTGGGCCATTGACTTCCATGAGTGCAGGCTCTGAAGGACTTAAATAATAGGTTTTTTTTCCTTGCTGTCCCATTAAAGATGCAACATGTGTCAGTTTAGCTTAGAATGGTGACAGAAATAAATCCTAACCATACCTGGACTAAATGGAGCTAGTTTAATCTCTTTAATTAAAAAGAGGAAATCTTTTATCCCCCTACCAAAATAATTTTAATGCACCCTGAAAATAGAGAGGTTTTCAGGCTGATGTGACTAATTTAAAAATGTGTAATCGAGCAGTCACTAAACAAAAAAAATCAAATTCTACGACCCTGCTGTGGTTCTTTCAGCTTTAGTAGTAAAAGTGAGCTTCATTTGATCTCCTTTCCCACCCTAAAAAAAAAAAATCGTAATTACAACCCCCTTTTCCCAGACAAACATCTGCCGACCCCAGTTGTCTGGAAATTACGGGGGAGGGGTTAATTCTTTTTTTTTTGATATATATATATATATATATTTTTCTTTGTAATCCATCTGATGAAGTTTTTTCCATGCCTGGCAATCAGATGGCAAAGCCCTTTTCCAAGGGAGCAGGCACATCCAGGGAGGTGTTGGGCGGCAGACGGACAGACTCCCTAAATGCTACCCCTCTGAATGGAAGCCCTTCATTTGTGCATATGCAATTAAGCAGCCTTAGAAGGAAGAAAGCTCCAAACGGGATAAAAGGAACCTTTAATCAAGAAGCTGAACGGTCTAATTCAGGATAATAGAGGGGTCCTTACTGTTTGACACAGGAGGGGTGGGGGTGCTTTTTGTCTCTGGCAGCGTTGGCTCCATGATCTAAGGACCCAGAGCAAAGGAGCAGGAATGCAGGACATGCTGCGTGACCTCCCCGTGTCACGTCCCAGGGCTCTTGGGCAGCAGAGACGGCACTTTCTGTCCCTTAGCTCAGAATTGGTTGTTCCCAACCAGGCTCCCGGGATGTGGGTTTTTTTTTTTCAATAGGAATACCACAGAGTTTCAGCTCCTGCGTTGCAGGAAGCTGGGGATGGTTTGCTTTTAATCCGTCCTTTTAATAACAGTTGCTAATTTTAATGCTGGGCTTGAGCTTTGAAACAAGAAAACACATGAAAGAAAGAAGGTGGGGAGAGAGGGGGAGCCTTAAGAATGTTTCGCTTTGAAATGGTGTTTATTTATTTTTTAAATAAGATATTTGACCAGAAATGGCTGGGCTGTCTAATTTTCTGTGTGGCTGGGGGTGTCCCCTGGCAGTGTGTGGATCCTGCTCTCTGGGGGAGGTGTTGTCACCACAGCCCTGCTCCCTCTGTCCCATCACATCCCTGCAGCCCCTGGGGATGCTTTCATGTCACTGGACCTGAGCAAGCCCTGAGGTGTTCCTGGAGGAACATCCTAGGAGAGAGGAATTGGAAATGTTGTGGTTAAAAGAACAGGCAAAGCACCCTTTGCTTTTTACCTTTTGATTTTTAACTGTGTTTTAATTCTCTTTACCACAGATACTACTTCAAAAAAGCGAGCGACGAGTTCGACTGCGGCGCAGTGTTTGAAGAGATTTGGGAAGATGAAACCATCCTGCCCATGTACGAAGGAAGGATCCTGGGGAAAGTAGAAAGGATTGATTGATGGCATCTGTGTTTCTTAAGAAAAGTTAAGCTAGAAAAGTCTTTGGACACACAACGATAGTGATGACAAGGAAAGAAAAAAAAAACTGAAGGAAAGTTTTGAACCAATGAAGAAAAAAAGGTGAAGTCTGTGAAGACTTTGCTGAATTAGCCTTAGAGGAAAAAGAAAAATGGCATTTATTATTCATGAGTTGGGTACTGAGATGATAAAAACCCCGGACTATTTATTAGAAACATGACCACTGTTGGCTATCGGAGATGCAGACCGTGTTTGAGAGACTTCCATACATAATATATGATTTCCTGGGGATCTGAAATCTATGGACTAAGAGAAACTGTGTATAGCTTACCTTAACAGTAATCCTTATTGATATTTATTGAACAGTCTGTTTTCCCTTAAGTCCAGTTTTTGGATATGCTGCTTTAACAATGGAGAAGAGAGGGGCTGGGAAGGGGGGTGAGGGGAGGAAGGATTCTTTTATTTTTTTACATTGTTCCCACTATCTAAAATTGAGGAGTTTGGCAAGTTTGACCATTTTTGTTTTGAAGGGGGAGGAGGGAAGGAGTGACGTCACGCCCAGTATTTCTCCGAGTGAAGATAAAACTTTCCTAAAGAAATAATAGTAATAATAATAATAATAATAATAATAATAACAGCCGAAATAAAAGTGCTGTCCTACCATTCAGCTACAGACCGGTGCATTTTAATCTATGCTGCTCTAATTTCAAATAAAGGTCTTAAGTGTTAACTCTGTTAGATGCAATACAACAACAGGAATTTTGTCCATGGATTTCGGCAGGGCCAGGATTTTGCTTTGCTGCTGTCACTGGTGTCCAGTGCCCCTCGGTCGAGGCAAGGGAGAGCAAAACCCCGAGCCTGGGAGAGCTGTAGGAAGAGCCATCCCATTCCCAGTGCCACCCTTAGCACACCAACAGGTTAAAAAACCCCTGTGTGTATTCCACAGAGCTGATTTTTTAGCCATTTCAGCACTACTTGTGTTTCATCACCATGTAAATACAACAGGGTGTGTTTTCAGCCTCTGAGTCGCTGCGTGGTGGGTTTTTGGTTGGGTTGTTTTTACCTTACCTTGACACCCACACGAGGCTGTGGGAGATGTGGGTGAAGCTCTGAGTGTGTGTGTGGTGGGTTTGGGGACAGAGACCCTTTCCCGAGGAAGACCTTGCATTTCGACAGTTGGGTTTTTGTGTTGATTAAGTTAATCTGTGCATTCTGTTTGCCATTGCTACTTTGTGTGAGTCTGTATATATTGTAGAAAATGTATGGTGAAAATATTAATACACTATCTCTAGTGTTTTTAAAATTGAATCAGTACAGTACCTGTGCCTGCATGGTGTTACAGACCATGTGTCGCCCTATATTCAGGGTTCAAGCCTTCCCTTGTTTGTTTAAGGGGTTTATGTATAAATATATTTTATGCCTTTTATTACAAGTCCTGTACTCATGACTTTTGCCATGGCATTTTGTTCTACTTATACTGTAAATTATGCATTATAAAGAGTTTCATTTAAAGAAAAAAATTACTTGGTACAATAATTATTGTAATTAAGAGATGTAGCCTTTATTAAAATTTTATATTTTTCAAATTAATATTGTCTTGACTTTTTTTTCACCCTTAATGCCTTAAAAGTTTGGTTTTTTTTTTCTCATGTATGCTGGTGGCTGAGCACTGCCCTGCCCTCTCCCTGCCTTGGCAGGGGCTGTTCCTGGTGGGAGGAGGCAAGGCTGGGACTACCCTTTAATGTGAGCATTAAGTCATTTACAGATCCTTCAGGTAACTCACCTACAAATTGAGCCTGAGCTTTCTTCCTTTCTTTTATTTGTCATTTAGCCGGTCTTACCCTACCTCCTGCCTTTCCTTAGTGCCCAGACTGCCCTGCCAGGCTCACCTGCTGGAGCCAAGGTGTGACATCCAAAGGGATGTGGTTGTGCCCAGGCTGAAGTTTCTCTCATGGCACATCAAGAGCGCTTTGGTGACAGATGGTCCCAGCCTGCCCCAGGTGTGACTGAGCCAGGACTGCCCTCCTGAATGCCCTGCCAGACTAAACCCAGCTTTGTAAATCCTGAGCAAAGCCAGCTGAGGTGGTGCTGGCCCCGATGGGCTGGGGAGGATGTGCTGGGATGAACACACGGGGAGCTCCTCCCTGCGCCTTCCCCGCCCGTATTTATGGCACAAACCCTATTTTATAGCTGAAGGAGCTTAATTTGTTCCTGAGGGAAGCTGCCCATACCAGGCATGGATTTGTCTCCCAGCTGTTGCCCAGACCTTCCCCAGCTCTGGGAAAGCAATTGTGGAACTGCTTTTGGTCTGTCCCATTGGCAACCAGAGCCAGCCCTTTGCTTCTGCTACACCAATGGCACTGACTAGGGCTTTTTTTCCTTTTTTCTTTTTCCTCTCTCCCCACCCTATTTTTTCTATGAGGTTTTAAATTATCTGGGTTATTTTGTGTGTTTGAGAAGACTTCATTTAAAACATCAGTAAAACTTGTATCAAAGGGCTCAACTTCACACCGAGTACACAGAGCTGGGGACTGAATCCTGCAGTTCAAGGGAGCTGCAGGCAGTTTCACACATTTAAATGGATGGTGCCTTGTTTTAAAAAAACCATCTGAAGTTCATGGGGTTCATCTTAATTGATAAGCTGGACATAACGGATGGGTGTAGGGAGACTTCAACAACATAAGGGAAGAAAGGTATTTTTTTTCCTCCTCTCTCTCTTTTTTTAGTCTGCCATCAAAGGTTGGGAACTTAACACTACACCGTAGTATTATTTTTCTTCTGCTATTAAAATGAATCACACTGTGCCTAATTCTTCTTGGGAAGATGAATGTGTTTGAGGCAGCTTGAAGCCATTCAGTGCCTCACAAGCCTTTGCATCTTTCTATCAATGTTCCAAAATACTCACCTCTGTTTTTTTGGATGTCTGTAGAAACAAAATATAAAATGGCTTCAAATACATGGCAGGCTGTTTAGTGGAGATGAAAGGGTATTTGAATAGTCTTTTTAAAATGAATGAAAAGTGAATACTCTCTTCTGTTTCAATTATAAGTGGGACATGGAGCTCGTTAGACACCACCTTAATGTGTGACACTCTGAAAATGTTCACCTACCTTCAGCGGATCAGAAACATTTTGTTTTTTAGCTTGTCTCGGGATAAAGATGGTGATTACAGGTCTGGCATGTTCTTTGCTAAATGGAGAGGCAGCGTGGGAAAGTTCTGCTCTTACAGCTTAAAAGTAACATCCAAGCACATTTTTTTTAACAGTACAGAAGACTGAGAGAGAACAAGAACCTTATTTTGACCCAAGTGGGTTTTTTTTAGATTTAGCTTATCAAGTTTAACAAAAACTATATAAACTCATGCTGAAAAAGGTGCCCACAGAGCTGCTTGTGGTGTTGGAATGTCCTTTGTTAGGTCCTTCCAGAGGGACCAAAAATGGGTCTGTTTGGGTCCTTTTCCAAAGGAGAGACCCAAAATAACCTGGTCTGGGTCCTTTTCCAGAGAAGGGGCTCAAAATATCTTTGTTTGGGTCCTTTTTCAGAGAAAGGATTTAAAATACCTCCATTTGGGTCCTTTTCCAGGGAAAGGACCCAAAGTGTCCTGGTATGGGTTCTTTTCTGGAGGATGGACCCAAGATATCCTGGTTTAGTTCCTTTTCCAGAGAAGGGTCCCAAAATGTCCTGATTTGGGGCCTTTTCCAGAGGAGGGACCCAAAACATCCCAATTTGGGTCCTTCCAGAGGAGGAACATCAATAGCCAGAGCCCTGCCCTGTAGAAGGAAACCCAAGAAGAGCTCGAACACCACAGAAAGGGTGGCCTGAGCCATCTCCAACCACTCCACACGCTTCAATCACACCAATACTTAACACTTGGCACATTTTTCATCTTCAAAGCAGGCTGGAAACGCTCCTCAAGCCCCACAGCACCCACAGAGGGAGGTAGCCCTGCTCTCCCCCACCATGGCTGGTGGGTAATTGCTGGTGTGGCCAGCGGAGCTCCCAAGGCGTGTGGCAGCTCTGAGCCTGGGTCAAGGGCCAACAAAAACACCAGCCCCACTTACTGCACTATTAAAACTCCTTGAAGGACCTTTAACAGTCCTTGGGCTGTGGAGCCTGGAAATCATGGGCGTGCATTGCCCTGAGGCTTTTTGAGGGGGGAAAAGAAGCACTTCCCAAGTGTTTCCCAGCTGGAGTTTGTTGGGGGTGGGTGGGATGAGCCACAATGGTGTTGCTTGGGCCCAAGGAAAAGCTGGAAGCAGTGGGGATGGGGATGGGCTGTGCTGGGGACAAGGGACAGCTGCAGGGCTGGGTCTCCTCTCTGACATGAGTGGGGACAAGGACTCTGTTTTCCTTCCCTTGGCCAAATCCAGGCTGCATTTGGATGCACAAAGCCTCCCACCCTTGCTTGTGGGGCTCTGCACCAGCCTGGCTCTGGCAGGTCAGTCACAGCAGATACAGCAACTCATTTTGGTTTTCTCCTTCTACCCTGAATGTTTGGCATTGCCTGGCTCAAGGGGTGCAAAACTTCTGAGCCAGCACCCAAAAACTCCACGAGGCTGTTCCGAAAACACTGAGCTTAGAACAAACTAAAATAAATCCAAACTGAAATCCCCTCTGCCTTTGTGAATGCAAAGACAGAGACTGGATGTCACTTTGAATGGCACCAGTACTGGGAAGGCACTTTGAGTTGGTGAAGTCCCCAAAAACTCCCTCCTTTTCCCAGGTGGGGGGATGAGGAGCATGTCCAGTTCCCCCCAGCCTTTCCCAAGTCTCCCTGAGGTTGTTGCCTCCCCTTCACCTGGGGAGTTTATTCCCTCCCAACCCAGGAGTGGGCTCTGTGCTGGCTGGGCTGGGGCACCTGCTGGTTCCCACTCTGCCTGGCTCATACAGGCAATTATTCCCTTCCTCATTCACCTTCCATTAACCTGGTGTTCCTCAAACACCTTCATCCCACTGCTCCGTTCCGGTAGCAACCTCACATTAATTACAAAGGGGAAAAGAAAGGAACACTCTGTCTTTAAAATGAGGTTCCTACCCCATTGCTTTAAGTGCTCTCTCTTAATCACAGAGCCCAGAAAACACCCACACAGAGGAGGCTGCAGAATTATTTAAGGCAAATCATCTTCCTTCCTCTTCTGAAAAAAGATCAGACTAGTTCTGGATGGTGAGAGCAGCTCTGGTTCAGGGCCTTCCCATTCTTCCCAGCAACATTCCCAATTCCTGCCTGCAGCCTTGCCCAGCCTCCCCACACAGCTCTGCACACACTCCTTTCCCCCTCTCCTAAATTACCATGTTACTAATCATAATGAAGAGGCCCAGGATGAATTTTTCTAACATTTAAACCATGGCCTGCCATATGTTTTAGCCTCTCTTTTAAATTAAATGAGTGTTGTGATGCGTTTCATCTTCAAGGAGCACTGAACCCACATAGCAAGAAAGGAGGCTAATTTTGGACATCAGATGTAGGTGATAGCATAATTTCAGACAATTTTGGCTGACCTCCCTGGGCAATGCCCTTCATCTCTTTCAGAAGAAGATCTATTTTTAGCGAAGAAAGCCCATTAAGTCTTGCTTTCCTTAATTCACCTCTTCACATGATAAGATTTGACAGGTAGATCTTTCTTTTCTATTATTATTATTTTTTAAAAAGGAAACAGAAAGACCTTCTGGGAATTCTGGCTTTCAACATTTGTCTTGGGCCCTGCAGGAGTCTGGAACATCTCTGAACCCTACAGTTGGTCCTGCTTTGAAACCACCACCTCGTCATTCCTCATGCACGTCGCCCGCGCTGCCTCCTCATCTGCAGTCACAGCACTCCCTGCTCCAGCTCCCACCACCCTGGCAGCTTCCTCACCTTCCTTTTCCTCCTGCTTCTGCTGTGCCATCTCAAAGCAAGCTCTCATTACCTCCTAATCTTTCAAAAGTCAAAGGATAAATGGAATGCATGGCCAGGGTCCTGCCTTAGCTCTTCCCTTTCCCTCCTGCACCTTCAGCATCACCCCTGCAAGGGAGCCCAGTTGGTCCCTCAAGGTCCCATCCAGGCTGAAAACAGGGACAGCACAGAGTCCACCAAAAATTCAAAGTATTTGCAGGTGGCTGCAGCAGCTTGGCAGAGCTTGGAACAAAAGGGCTGTGCCTTTTCCTAAGCTCTTGTTTCCTACTATCCTTTCCATCCTCAAAGGTTTCTGGTAGCCCTACAAACACAGCACCTTTTTCCCAAACATTCCACAGCAAGTGCCTCTCCTCTACAGGTACAAACATTAAAGGATCAGACAACACTTAAAGGTTTTCCCCTTCAGAAACCAACCAACCAACCAACCAACTGCCTTCCACAAGCCCCAGCAGGACAGAGGCAAAGGGCAGGGTTGGGGACAAGACTTTGCCCTGGGAATGATGCTCCAAAACCAGCTGGTATCCAAGGATGACTCAGGAACAACGAGAGGGCAGCTGATGACATGGTTGGTGGGGAGCCCAACCCAGCCAGAGTGGCTGTGCAGGGGTTAAACCCTCCCTGTGGTGCTGCCATTCCAAAACCAGGCAAAGCACCAGGGCTTTGCATTGAGATTCAAATGCCCAGATCAAAGCAGAGCTCCAGGAAGGAAGAGCCAATTGAGGTTGGAACCAGAGAAAACTTTCTCAGCTAACTTCTGGGAAGTGAAACAACCAGGTTTCAGAAAGCTTCCATCAAAAGGGAGAGGAGTTTCCGCCAGAGCAGAGGAGTGGCCCTTGCCCTCTCCTTATCCTCCCAGCCAGGGAATTATTATTGGCCACCAGATCCAACACAACCCATCACAACACCCACTCTGCTCCTTTGGAACTGTCACCAAAATGTTCTTCCCCAGCCTTGCAGAAAAGGAGGAGCTCGAGGGGGCCCTGCCAAGCCCAGCCCAGCACTGGTGTCCCCGTGGCACCCACATAACATGCCAAGCCTGCAGGGACAGCCGTGTCCAAACTGGGCTCCATGGCCTTTGGGATGGCCCTTGGCCCACCAGCCAACATTTGATGAAGTAGCCAAAATACCATTTCCAGCTTTTTTTTTCCTTACTTTTTATTCCAAAGCAAACAAACAAATGAGGAAAAAAAAAGTTTGAGAGTTTAGCTTTGCTAATTTATGACTCTGAGCTCTGTCCTTTCTCCTTTGGGATTCACTGCCCTGACCTTGGATATGTCAGGAAGGGGAAGGCGAGCTCTCACCTTGCCAGTGGGAGAGGTTGCCAAAGCAGGGAGAAAGTGTCTACTCACTCATTCTAGGAGCATGTAGTGCTTTTGTGTTTCAAGTCTTTGTAGATCTGCAATTCCTTTAAAACCCCTTGCAACTGTCCGACGTGGGGTGTTTAATTACCAGGTAAAACTATTTTTTTTAGACTCCATTTAATTATTTGATTGCACAGTAACCAAAGAGTGTAAGAGGGCTGTAGCCAGAAGGCACTTCAAAGCAATGCCTTGATGTTTCTTAGTGGGCATTAATGGTTTCTGAAGGCAGGAGATTGTTTAAAAAAAAATATTAAAACCCTCCTCATGATCCCGCCAGCAATCTCAAAAAAATGCATAAACACTGGAATCCTCTGCCAGGGAAGAAAAAAAAGAGTTCAAAGGGATCTGAGAGTTTTCATGTAAAGTTTAGAGTTTAAGGCGTGACTGTTGGCTACGGAGCCCCACTGTTTGAACTCTTGTTTATTAAAAACAGTTTCCCAGCATTTCACAGGGTTCAGAAAGACAACAGCAAAGTGCAGCCTTTTGCACAGCTCAGCCTTTAAAGGCTCCATTGATTTCTACCTATGTGTTTTATCTCTTCTTTTTCTTTCTCCTTTTTTTATTTTGATCAAATGCTGAAGTTTAGCACCATCTCCAAGAGCAGGCTGAGCTGGGGCTGTGGTGGAGAGAACAGCTCTGAATAAGAGTTCGACTTTACTTTTTAAAATACTTTCTAACAGTTGACTGCAGACTCTGCAGTGCCCCAGAAGGCTGGATGACAGCAGCAGAATTAGGAAATGACAACTTGGCTGGCCCCAGCCTCTGACTGGCTTTTTGATATTATCACCAACCCTCCAGCCTCAGCTCTCAATCAACGTCCAGCCAAACAATCGGCCACTGGGAAACCAAAAGTCTCTTTTTTTTCCTCAGGGTGGGAGATAATCCTTCAGCCTGTCCTGTCTGGGCATGCATCTTATTTCTGAGGAGGCCACCACCACACAGAGCAGGCTCATTCTTTTCTCTGCTTATACATCTCTCTCTCCTGTGGCCTCACTTGTGCAAAATGTCCTACTTTTTAAAGTCAGGGGGTTTTATCCGGGAGTGAAGTGAAGGGGATCTGCAGAGTGGTGCAGTTTGGTCCTGGCTGGGGAAGGGCTGGGCTTTGAAGGGGCAGCAGCTGGACCTGCTGGATGGGTCACAACAAGATGCCACAACTCCTGCCAGGGCAGGGAGAGGAGACACACAGGAGCACTGGGAAAATCCTGTGCTGTCCTGGGAAAAAAGCTCACAGCTGAGTGTTTCAGCAAGTCCTTAAGTCGAACTGGAGAGATCTAAAGATAACACGACTCAGAGCCGCCCAAGCTTTGCCTTTAACAACAGAGGGGTCTAGAAGTACTGCCAGAAGATGTTATAAAAGGCACATTAGGAGCAGAATTAAAGTAAACATAAAGCAAAACAAACAGAAACATCTGCTGAGCAGGTAGCTTGGGAATAAACTCCTTATTCAAGCTGTTCTTCAGGCTGAATGCTCAGCTCCAGTCACGGGGGTGCTGCCAGGTGACATGGGACGCAGGACAGGAGGAGCTGTAATAGTGACATGTCAAAGCCCAGCTCTGCCTCGCACAAACACAGCTGAGGGGAGGGAAAATAGGATGTGCAGCAACAAACAGGGGTTTGTTTGAGTTTCTGACTCGGTCCTGCCAGGCTGCTCTACAAACACGGCCGGGAGCTAAGGAGAGATGCTCAGGGGAACATCCCCATGCTCGGAGGGCTGCAAGCTGGAGCAGATTGGGGAGGATGGAGACAGGATTTCCAGTAGTTCCTCAAGATAAATCACAGAATCATAGAATGGATTGGGTTGGAAAAGACCTCCGAGATCATCAAGTCCGACCCTTGGGCCAACTCCAGTCCCTTTACCAGATCATGGCACTCAGTGCCACGGCCAAGCTCAGCTTAAAACCCTCCAGGGATGGGGAATCCACCCCCTCTCTGGGCAGCCCATTCCAATGCCTGAGCACTCTCTCTGCAAAGAATTTTTTCTGCTCTCCAACTTCAATTTCCCCTGGCAGAGCTTGAGCCCCCCGTGCCCCCTTGTCCTATTGCTGAGTGCCTGGGAGAAGAGACCAACCCCCACCTGGCCACAACTTCCCTTCAGGCACTTCCAGACAGTGCTGAGGTCACCTCTCAGCCTCCTCTTCTCCAGCACAAACACCCCCAGCTCCCTCAGCCTCTCCCCACAGCACTTGTGCTCCACTCCCTTCTCCAGCCTCGTTGCTCTTCTCTGGCCCTGCTCCAGCCCCTCAATCTCTTTCCTCAACTCAGGGGCCCAGAACTCAACACAACACTCAAGGTGTGGCCTCCCCAAGGCAGAGTCCAGGGGAAGGGTCACTGCCCTGGACCTGCTGGCCACGCTACTTTGGATCCTGGCCAGGATCCCATTGGCCTTCTTGGCCACAGATGGAGGGATATGATGGAGTATGGCAGGTTGAGGCGAGATCAGGCCCTGGGTATTTAAATGACACTCAGGATTTTGCACCAGAGTTGCCACATTCAAACCTGAGGACAAGAAACAGCATCCTCTGGACTGAGGAGATGCTCCCTGTGAGGGACAGCAGGTGAAAATGTCTCTGTAGCTGTGAACCAGGTGAGACAAACTCATATTTTAAATGCAGTGGGAAAAGAAAGTGGAGAAGAAAAACACACACACACACATCTCCTAAAAACCAAACTAAAAACTAAGAAGGAAGGAGCAGCAAATTTTTACTTCTACACAGCTGATGGCAAAGTGCTGCTCCAAAGCCACTCCTGCAAGCAGTCCCAGCCCCAGCAGAGCGCTGAGCTCATCCTCCTGCCAGCCCCACTCCCAGCAAAAATCTCCTCCTTCCAAACTCCAGGGATTGATGGAAAATATGAACTTAATTTTGGGCTCTGTTTGCCTTAAATCGGCGCAGTTCCAGTAAAATCAGATTAAAATACCTCCAGTTCCTGATGTTTGGGGATATTTAAAGTCAGATCAAAGCCCTTTTAACCAGCCCTTTTGGTAGCAGGTTTGATGAGAAACACAGGTGCAGGAATCCATGGAGCTGGGCTGATTTAAATGCTGCCTTGCAATGCTGCTCCTGGTCCCTTAAATATCAGCTGGGGATGGGCAGAAGGAATGGATGGATGATGTTTTCATAAAAAATTACTTTTTTTTTTCCTCTGGATGCAATTTGAGCTGCTTCACTTTCTGCATGAGAACTTTAACTTGCCTTTTTTTAATTTATTTTTTTGCTTTAATAATTACAGTGAGAAAAAGACTGCCAGGCCACAGAGATGTGGAGGATAAAGAGATTTACAGATCATAATCCTTCAAGCACCAGACACTGACCTGCACTTCTGCTTGTGAGGGACCAGCACAAGCTCCACAGCTCATGCACAGAGACCTGAAGGTCTAAACCTGACACACGTTTGAATTTTGGATTGTTTTCTACAGAATTATCCAAGTCTGGTGGGATTAGTGAACAAAACCAAACCCAACTGTACAGGGTGATTATGAAGATAATTAGATAATTCTCTGCAGAGTTAACCCAGCCCCAGCAGTGTTGGTGGGTTTGGTGGGCAGAGGATGCAAAGTGGAGCTGAGGCAGGGGCTGGATCTGCCCCTGGTACGTTGGTACCTGCATTTGTCAGGGATTTGGGGATCACACATTTCACCCAAAAAGACTTGGTGCTCTTGGGTCTTTCCCATCCTGTCTCCAGACAATACCAGCTCCCTTCAAATCACACTCCAAAATGAAGGAAATGAAGGTGGGTTAAATATAACCATTTGATAACACCAATTAAAACCGTCACTGTTCTGGTTCAGGCAGATCAGTGTGTTTCTTACAAAGGGCTCAGCCCTGTTTGTTGACAAACGATGGGACCCCAGCAATTCATCCCCAGTGGGACAGGATGGGAAGTACTATAGGATTTTCTCTGCTGGGAGCTTTCAAGTTTTATTGTGTGCAATTAAAATGCAGATGAAGAACATAGTAAAATAATAAAATGCTCCTCATAAAAGTGCCCCAGTGAAACAAAAATGTCAAAACACAAGAGGAAAAAAAGCCCAATAAAAGAGCAAGCATTGCTTCCTCTTGAAATATCATGGAAGTTTAAACAAACTCTGTTATCAGGAGATCCCAAAGCCAGTGGCTCAGTCACAGCTTCCCATCTGCTCATGCACAGCTCCTCCACAACGTCCTGGAGCTCACAGTGGGGTGTGCCCCACAGCCTCCAAATGCTGCCCTGCAGGTCCCCAGCCCCACATCAGCCCCATCACTGCCCTGGGCACCCCCTGCTGGCCCCACCTGTGCTCTCAGGTGACCTGGGCTTGGAAGGACAGCAGGGTCAGCACCCTGCTTGGGCTGATTGCTTTGCTAACATGCCCTAAGGTCTGTATTTGTGAACTTCTTTTCTTTTACTGATGTGATTTTGCTTTAAAAGGATGATCAAAACCGTGCCAGCACTGCCTGGTTGTGGAGTTGCTGTGTTTGTTTACAATATATTGTTTAACAAAGTTACCCTGAAGTTATTAAACAAGATGTATAAAATAAGCCAGGCTTAGACTGGCAACTCAAGTGCTGGGAAGTCAGAAGATGCCAGATTTGTGATTCCCACTTACACTGAACATGCACAGAGAAGAGAATAAAGCCAGGACGCCAAGCTGTGGTAGAGCCCAGGCTGGCTGTGGCCATGGGGCAGGTGGTGCAGCTCCTGGCACACTGTGGGGACACTGTGGGGACAAGCTCCTGCCAACAGCACCAACTGGTCCTCCCTCCCCCCAGCAAATCCTCTGGTGCAGATCCATTCATCATTCCCTCAAACCCCACCTGGACTTTGACATGAACAGTAAAAGCACAGTAAAACCCTAATAATAACAAAAAGAGAGCCACGTTTCTCTTGTGCTAAATGGAAGGGCTGAACAGAAAACAAGGCCAGCAACAGAGATGAAAAACAAACAAGATGCAGAGCCTGGACATCAAGAAGGAAATCAGACATGAAGGGGAGGGGCAGCAGGTCTTTGCCCTACCCTCCTGGAGGCTTTGAGCCTCACAGCTGAGCACTGCTCGAGGAACTCAGGCAAACCAAGGTGCAGTTTGGATTTCAGGTGCATTTCAGTACCTGATCCAGCAGCAAAGTAAAGAAAAACCCTGAGCTGAGACTGCTGGGAGGGCAAAGTTTCCTCCAGTCTGGGTTTGTGCCCTCTCAGGGGATGCTGAAGTGTTTTTTGGGTGGGTATCTGAGACTAATCCATGGATGAGTCAAGAGCACCGAGACACCTCATAACCCCCCCAAGGCCAGAGAGACACCCCATGAGGTCCTTTGGTCAACACAGCCAGTTTGCAGCCCTGTTTCCCCTGGATCTCCCCTGTCACATCAGCCATTGCCACCTGCAGTTCCCAAACCCCAGATGCAGCTCTCCAGATTTCCATCACTGTAGGACTTGTTCCATGTGGAGCATCTCAGAGCAGCTCGTGCCTTCCGCAGTGACTCCTGCACTTACAGTTGTGATTTTTCTGCTCTTTCATACGGTCATTGAACTCCTGTTATCTCCCTGAATTAATATTAATGGCTTCCTTTAAGCTTCTCCTTTAGCTCTCCCTCCTTCCAACAAGTTTTTGATGATTTGATTCTCCCAGCCTCCTTTCTTCCCCTGTCCTCATGCTGCTTGTCTGCTCTAATCCACAGCGCTGCCCTGAGATAGCACTGGTGGCACTTGACCTGAGTGGTCCTTGCAGGGGACACAGAGCACAGAGGGCTTGGGTGACGCCCTCAGGACTCCAGGTGGGATGAGGGACTGGGAGTGATGACGGAAACATGTCAGGGCACTCACTGAAGATGCAAAGAGCAGATCTGAAGCAGCCTGGCCAAGTCATAACTGCCCAGAAGCTGCTGCTTCTACACAGCCACTGCTGGAGACACCAAGTGATGGAAGTTGTTCCCTTTGTCTCACCAAATTACTACAAAAATATTTCAATCTGGTGTGGAAATCACATTGAGCAGGTTGGTCTGCCCCATAACAGAGTCTGTGGAGGCCTTTCCCAATGCCAGACACCTCTGGATTGCACTGACACTGCTGGCACTTCCCAGCAGCCCCAGAGGTATGTTGTGGTGGGTTCAGACCTGCTCCTGAATTCAGCCCTTTCCATCTCCCTCAAAACATGCTTGTCCCGTGGACCACTCACACAGCATCTCACAGAGAGCAGCCAGTACCCAAGCCCAGCTGGCAGCCTGTTTGGGGGTGCCCATGGGCTCCCTCCCTGCTGGAAGGGCAGCTCACATCAGACAGTCCCGAGCTCTTGGCTGGCCAAGCTGGGCTCTGAATGTTGTCCAGAGTGACACAGAAACAAATGGAGCAATACCCAAGCATGTGCACACCAAGACTTTTGCAAACTGCTGCCTCCTGCCAACTTTCTGGGATGGAAAGGGACGTGTTTGGTCCCAATTTAGAGGCTCAGCAATGCTTTTAACCCCTGCAGTCTGCTCAGCCTCTCCCCCTGCCTCCTGCCCAGGGCTCTCAGCAGAGTCTGCTGCACAGAAACACCAAAACAGGGCTCACCACAACAGGCTCTGGGAGGTTTTTGTCCTTGCACAGCCCAAGAGGGATGAGACGATGCCCATCCTGGTTACGGCGCTTGTCTAAATCCATCCTTTCACTGCTCTAAAGTGTTTGCTTAAGGCAGAGCTTTCTCTGGGGTCCAGGATCTCTTTCTTGCATTTTATGAGTTTTTTCCCTAATTATGGAATCTCTTTCAATCTGGCCCTCCTTTGATCACAGCTGGCCCCTGAGAGAAGTCGTCTTGTCTGGATCGACTGAGGAAAGAAAGAGATGAGAGGCAGAAATGACCTGCCCAGGCTGGCTGAGAAAATATCCTGCAAAGCAAAGATTGGAGCAGCAGCTTTGCACAGCCCCAGCTTTAGGGAAACCTCAGGACAAGCCTTCCTTCGTGTGATCAGTCCCCACATCCTACCAGGTAAATCACATTACAGATGGGACCTAGAGGTGAGCCCTCCACTTCCTGCAGCTGTTTGGCTCCCCTGGTACAGTGCAGGATCATTCCTGAGTATCTAAAGGGAATTTCTGGGCCAGGGCCTGTTACTGGTGCAGCAGAAAACCATCCAGCTCACCAACACAGAGGGGACCCCACTCCCATTCAGCTGACAGATCACAAAGGGCTTCCTATAAAACTCAGCTAAATGGGATTTCTTCAGAAAAAGGCTGTTTTCAGTGCCACTCTGCTTAGTTGCCCTCTGTTGTCTTCCATAAAGGATACTGTGAAGTTAATGATCCAGCCATGGAATTTTAAATAGCTGCTTCATGACTAACAACATGTGCTCCGGATCAGCTCCAGCCTGTATTTACATATTTCCCATGATAAGTCAACATATGGTTCTTGTTTGTAACGTGGAGTTGCACTCTTCATATTATTACCTTTTTTTTTTAACTTCTTTTCACAATTACAGGGGGGGAACTCTTTTATTTTAATTATTAGAAAAAGCACTGTACAAATAAGAAGCTATTAGGGTAACCAGGAGCCTGCTAATGCCTTTATTTTGGTTCTCACTGGATCCTGAGCTGGTTTGTCTCGCAGGGACTCAGGGCCACCTCCATCAGCACTGTTGGATGAACAAGGTCAGTTCTTCCCCCATCACTCCTCGGGGCAGGGTTTCACAACCCTTCCCAACAGCCTGGCACTTTCCCACTCTTTGGGAAACTTGCACTAATGGTTTGAATTTCTTCCCTTTTGAATTTGCAGTTTTGAGTATGTGGATAATCTGTACAACTGTTTTGGGTTGGGTTGGTTTTTTCCCCTCTTCCCCCTCTGTTTTCCTTCTCACACCAAAGCATTGCCCAATGGCTGGATAGAAACATCCCAAGTGCTCTCATGGCATGGCTGGAATCACAGGAATGGACATTTTCCTACTCACACATTGTTTTCCTCAGTCCTAAGGCTTTACCTGTTTCCACTGGGAGATTATTCCACATGGGAAATGGGCTCTAATCATGAAGAACTTTTTTCCTTCAACCCAGTCACAAAGATTATTCCCTTTATTTAATTTTATTACTCCCACTTGAGCCATGCTGAACAATTCCCATCCTCCCTGGGTATTTACACCCCTCTCACACTTGCAGACAGACTCTGTATCCCACCCTTAGTCATCATTTTGCCAAGCTAAACATACGTAACTCTTTTAATCCTTCCTCATAAATCAGTCCAGCCCTTTCATCATTTTTATTGCTCTTCTCTGAATCCTGTCCAATTTGTTGACATTGCTCTGCTCTTTAGGTGCTCAGAGGATGGATATTCCAGGTGAAATTTCCCTGCTGGCACGTTCAGAGGTTAATTAACACAACCTCCCTCTCTGATTTACCTGCACACGGTTCACAGGGCTGAGCCTCGATGCTGCAGCCTCTACTGATGGGAAAAAGGACCCACTGATATCCTTTGGGATAATGATCCTGGGACTGAGCCCCTGGAAAGCTCAGTTATAACCTGTTTGAGGATGTCTGATGTTTCTGTCATCCCACAGGACTGCCAGAGGGTGATCCTGCAGATGGGGCTGTGTTAGGGGAGGGATTTTGCAGGTAAGAATTTGGACTTCGCTCTGAAAACTCACCTAATCCTCACTGGGGGCAGGTCTGGGACAAAGCCCCCTCCACCCTATGGTTCCTGGGGAGACCTTGTTCCATGTGAATTCCCTTTGGATCTCAATGATGTCACCATTCATAGAATCACAGAACCATTAAGGCTGGGAAAAAACTCCCAAGATCATCAAGTCCAACCTTGGACCAAACACCACCATGGCCACTAAACTGTATCACAAAATGCCACTCTTCCTTGTTTTTTGAACACTTCCAGGGATTGTGACTCCACTACTTCTTTGGGAAGACTGTTCCAATGCTTAAGCACTCTTTCAGTCCAAGAATTTTTCCTCATATCCAGCCTGAACCTCTCCTGGTGCAGCTTGGGTTAATATTCGACTATTTGCAGACAAATAGCCCGTGATAATAAATACCACAGGGAGATCAAAAGATCCTTAAGCAGCCTTAATAAAAAAATAAAATAAAAGATCAGAGAAGTGCAATTTGGTTCTGTTCGTCACCTCTTCTCTGCTCTTTGGAAAGGTAACTTTTACATTTCAAAGATCCATGTGCCATTGTATGGAGAGAGCCAGGCTGAGCTCTTTGTGCTTCCTTAGTTTTGTCCAGCGGTTGTCCCACTAACCAGCCTCCTGCCAAGGGAAAGGGATTTCTCCCTTCTCCTGCTGGCAGCAGCTTTGCTTTGAAAGTGAGGGTTGCCTGCCTCTTAATTAGTGCTGTCATGAGCTGGTCACTCCGGGCTGGGAGTGGAGCAGAGCTCAGCTATTCACTCCCTGCACATCCCAGGGAAGCGATTCCAGCCCAGCCTCAGCTGCAGGAGCTCCTGGGGATTCTCCTAATGGCCCCCTTCAAACCATGAAACACAGCTCAGAAGCCTTGCAAATAAATGCAGGGCACTTGAGAGGAAGTGCAGAGATTGATATGTTATAAAAGAGTTGCCTTTGTCAGAGCCCAGGTATCCTGAGGTGCTGCACACACCGATGGTGGGGCCAGGAAGCTGCTCCACCACACACACAGGAGTGATTAACCTCTGCAGAGCACAGAGCACCTCTCTGCAGAGGAACACGTGCCATTAGCACTGCCACCAGCGTTTGGGTTCATTCCAGAAGCACCCAGAAAGGGTCCTGGGCTGGGGTGGCACAGTGGGATGTGCCACAATAGCCCTGAGCATCATCACCCTCCTGTCCAGTGAAACCCATTCCACCAGCCTGCACACCTTCCCAACCAGCCAAGGGGATGCACCTTGTGCTCCATAAAATTCCTGCTTTTCCTTCCCCCCCTTAAACAATGTTTTATCTTGAAAAATTAATAGTAAATCCAGATGGAGACTTTTTGCCCTGACTATGTCACAGGCAGCATCTCTCCATCTCCCTCAGAGCAGATTCCCAGCTGATTGCTGGGCTAAAACACACACATATTTTCCTTTGTGTGTTGATTTGAATCCACACAAAATCCAGGATAACTTTCCTTTGAAGAAAGTGGGAAAGCAGTATGGCAAGGAGCCTGGGTAGGTATAGAGTTACTTTCTGTAATTCATATTTCCTCTAATGAGAGCCTTTAGAGAAGGATATGCCCCTGGTCGCTCTGCAAGTCAGACAGGTACAACAACAAGTACAGCAGACAGGGCTGTGGAATCCAGAGAGGGCTTTGAACCTGCTCCCAGGATAGGAGAACTCCTGAACTTTGGAGGTATTTAGATCCCAATCTGGATCTGTGCGTTGTGGTTGACCATTTACCCCATCCCCCCGTGCTATGTACATTTTTTTTTTCAGCAATGACCCAGATGAAAACATGAGATGTGAACAACTTTTGACCTCAAGGCGGTTGTTGGCATCTCAGCTTTTTGACTTATGTTTGTGAAAAAGAGAGGACTTCCTCAGACGTGCCTAGCAAGTGACTTGCAGCATTTTCCTGGAAACATCACTCCACTTTCCAGATTAGCCCAGCTCAACAGAGTTAGAAAATAAAATAAAGCACAGCAATACAGTAGGAACACAAGTAGCTTGTGTGGTTCCCATGCCAGAGGACTTGATCAAATCCCCTTTTTTCCCTGCTGGGAGCAGCACAGTAACTTCCTCATACCTGAGACAACTTCCAACGTGAGACTGAAGATGAGATAAGTATCCTGAACAAACACAGGATTCCCTGACATCAGTGTGATACCTTCATAGGAAAATCAGAATTCCAATGAATTTATCAAGAGGTTTCCAGGCCAGGAGGGAAGACAACAAAGACACAGCATTCAGGCCAGAGCAGCTCCCTGAGTGCAGTCCAATAACTTACAGATCTCAGATGAGAACAGTTCTTTTCATCTTTCAATGGCATTTCAAATTTACTGCTTTACAGAAAGATTGCAGAGCCTTTGGGTGGGTTCTGCCAGTGTGGCCCCACCTGCCTGTGCTGCCCACAAGCCTGTGGGCTCCTGCTCCCTGGCTGAACGTACTTACAAATACCCTGCCCTCGACATTTCTGTGAATTAAAACAATTAGTTCCCATTAATTCATTGTGGATACAAGTTTGAAGCTCTCCTTTTGTGAGCAGTGGGGTCATTCAGAGTCATCAGTTCCAGGGACTGAGGAAAGGAATCCTGAGATCAGCTCAGTTGGTTACAACTTGGTTGTAATAATGCCAAGGTCATGGGTTCAATCCCCTGTGTGGGCCATTGACTTGAGCGTTGGACTCGATGATCCTTGTGGGTCCCTTCCAGCTCAGAATAGTTTGTGATTGTTTGTGAGTCAGGATTTGGATGGGTGAGGACAGTCAAGGGGCAATTTTTAAACCTGATAATCAGCTCAGGAGAAAGAGTCCCCCAGGACTTCCTGGCACCACTCATGATGCTGGTTTGTATTACAAGAGTGGGCAGTGGCATCTCCAAAATCTTTTAGGTCTTTTATCTCTACAACTACATTTTCAATAGGCTTTAAAAATACAAGACCTTTCACTAATTTTCTCTCTCAATGGCAGAAGCACCCACGAAACTACAACCTCAGTTTGGCCCTCAAGCTAAACTCAGTAGCTCTCCCAACCTGGAAAGCCCAGACTGTGCTAACAGGGAGAAAAAAAAATTCTTGGAAGAGCAACTTTTCCTTCTTTTGAAGTCAGAATGGATTTGCAAGGGTCTTAAGTGATGAGGGGACAGTTTTAAGTAGAGGGGATATGTGTATAATTTTAACCATGTAAATAGTCCTTTGCAGCCTGGGAATCTTCAGACTTTTCAAAGCTTTAAGAAGTTGGCACTGCATACTTGTTAAAATCAGTTTAACCACTTGCCAAGAGGTTTAAAGAAAGACGACACCTATTTTGCATGAATAGTAATATTACTCTGATGAATTTAGTTATACTAATGGGAGAGCTTAAAGAGTATGCTCCTGCCCCTGATGGAATTTTTAAGGCAAATAATAAGGTTCTGGAGGGTGTAACCTAAAACAGACATTTCATAAAAGATTCATCCTTGAACAAAAATGTCATGAAAGCATGAAATGAAAACTAGACGACAATCAGAATTCCTCTTGAAGTGCTTTGTAGTAATTATTTTTTAAAATCCTCACAAAAGGCTCTATTCAATTGCAGAATAGCAAGTGAGGTCTGGATGGTTCAAGGCCAAATAATTTCTGCAGTGGAAAAAACAGCTTCAGTTCTTCAGTTCTGATGTAAGGTATTTTAAATGGGCACGAGCTTCAATTATTGCTTTCTTTTCCCCAGCTTCTGTGGGACATGAATTGCCCACAGATAAATCCCCTGCTCTGCAAAGGGGTGACCAACATCATTTGCAGCTCTAATGTTCCTCATTCCACAGCAGCACCAAGAATCACAGCCTTTGGATGAAGGTTAGAGTGTTTGTGGCACCACATTTAGGGCTGGAGACCCCTTTGGCATGAGCCCATCCTATGCCAGCTGCTCCAGTCGTTCTGGTGGATGTACCTTGCTCCTGGGTGACTTAGAGCAGACCAGGTTGGGATAGCTGGACCATTTCCTCTCTCCTGCCTCCTTTGTGATTTGCTTGTACCCCACAGACCTGACCCAACCAGCTCTGGAGAGTGAGAGGTGGCCCTGGAGCAGGGGAAGTGCAACACTTCCAGCCCTTGTCCTCGTCCTTGCTGCAAGGAGGAGGCCATGGAGGCACCATCTGTTCAGCTCTGGAGAGGGGTGTCCTAGAGAGGAAGATGGAGCAGCACAGATGCTTAAGAACCACATATAGGTGAGAGCATGAGAGAATTTAACAGCCATGATCAGATGATTATCTAACAACAGCACCACTGAGACTGTCTGTAGATGTCACCTTAAATGACTACCATGGCAGAAGCACACCACCACCACTGGGTGACAGATCTGCTCTAGATGAGGATGTTTTCCTGTGATGGAGTTGCACTTTTAAGTCATTCAAACTATAAACTTGGCCTGGAAAGTGCCAAGAGCTGGAGAATCAGCCAGAATTCACCCCATGTCAATGAAATGCTGCCAATCCACAGCACCATGAGGCAGGAACACACCACTTCCCTCCCTCAGGTCCTAGTGATGACCCCAGAGGAAGCTGGTGGGAGTGACACATGTATGAGGTGACCCTGGAGCTGCTCCAAAAGCCCAGCTTCCAGCTGACCCTACTGCATTCCCCTTCCTGCCTGTTTGGTGGTTTCTGCAGTGGTGCCCGAGCAGCACAAATGGGTGAGAATCAGTCAGCATCTCTCTGGCACATTGGCAAGTGCTCAGTGCTGCCTGAACATGCAGGGTCCCGTGGGGCAGAGGGAGCCAGGCTTGGCTGCTGCCACCTCCCACCCCTCCCTGCTGCAGCCCGGGGCAATTTCACACTGTCTGAGCTCACCACACTTTCATCTCTTTATTTTCCCTTCTCTTGTCTCGTGCAGGAAAAGGCATTTCCCGAGCTGCCAAAGCCCAGCCTGGCTCCGCTGCCAAAGCCCAGCCTGGCTCCGCCAGCAGGTGCTGGGTGGGCCCTTTGCAGTGCTGGCACTCAGCACACACCTTGGGTACAGCTGTGATTTCCCAGTTCCTAAGCAGGGAAGAGCTCCTGTGCATCCCTGGCACCACCAGTTGCCATCCCAGAGCACGCCTGCTCCTCCTCAGGCACCAGGACATGCCAGCCAATGGCAAATGGATGTTTCCCTCCTTTTGGGGAGCCACTGAGGGGGGCAGGATGGATCCCTGAGGAGAAGAGGAGTGGGCAAGGGGTTGACACTGCTCATTGTGGGTGTTTTTAACACATGCAGCTCCACTCCAAGCCTGCCCTGTGCCCTCTTTGCCCAGAGGAGCCATGCCCACGCCCCAGCATCCCTGAAAGGCTGGTGACAGGGACGTCATTCTTCCCTCAAACAATAGTGGCTTGTTCACAGCTCGATACCAGCCTGGTAAAACTCTGAATTTTCAAGTGTGTTTGAGTTGGGGCTTAGCTAAACAAAACTGGTTTTCTAAGGCATGCTGAGGGATTCTCACAAGCCTCCACGTCCCCAGTTCAGGCTTGCTCCCAACATCCTTCCTCCAGCATCCTTCCCCTCTCTCTCCTTATTCACCCCTTTGGCAATCCCAATTTAGCACTGAAAATCCTCCTGGTCATTCTTAAACCGAGGGCTGTCCCATGTTTCAGGCTGTGGTGTTTGAAGCAGAACTTATTCTCCAGCAGATTTTAATCTTAAGCTAAGTGCTGCACTTTGTTTCCAAACGCTTTCTTTAAAATTGTTTCAATGTGTAGCTTTCTGAAAAATTATTTCCCCTTTTCTGAGGCTTTTCTGGCTTTGGGTATTTTCTCCCTGATTTTTAGGGCTTTTCCTGAGGAAATACTGCCCCCTGAACCAGATCTGCCAACTGCCTCTGGACTTTCCTGCAGGTGAGTGGCCTCTCCATGCCTCAGTTTACAAAGGTGTGAAAACCCAGGGAGCATCATTTCCCTGCCTCAGAGAAGCACAGGGAAACTTAATTAACTAACTAATGCCTACAAAGGGATCCCATATCCTCAGGTGGACAATCTATATGGAAAACACACTTCTAAAGGAGTGCCATGAGCACTCCAAGACCGAGATGGAACAACAGGAGATCACAGGCACTTGGCTGTGCTCCTCCTCCTCCAGCAACTCCTCGGCCTGTGCATCTGTTTCCCCTGAGGGATTTGCCTGGAGCCTGCAGAGGGAGAGGACCAAGGGGAGCTCAGTGCCTGTTCTGCCCTGGGATGCTCTCAGGAAGGGCACAGGGACCAAGCAGGGGTGGCAGTGCCTGTGGGCACAGTCTGTGCCTGACCAGGGCACAGGGACCAAGCAGGGGTGGCAGTGCCTGTGGGCACAGTCTGTGCCTGACTTTGTGGAGCTCCTGGGCTGATGCTGGAGGGGCACAAGCAGCTCATGCAGCAGACACGGGGTCTGGTCTCCCCTTCCTCCTGAGTCCCTTCAAAGCCACTAGAGATGAATGAGGTGCAACACTCCTGTGATGTGACAGCAAGAGGAGAAGTGCTGGAGATCAAGGAGGAGCAAGAGCTGGGGCGAGCACAAGGTGCTCAGCCTGGGTTTGAGCTGATCCTGTCCTGAGGCAGCCAGGGAAGAGGTGAGATGGATAAGCCCTGGAGAGGGACTGGGGACAGCCCTGGAGGCTGAACCTTCCTGCAAGCCTGAGCTGGAAGCAGCGACCCAACGTGCTGCTGGAGGGCAGGGCCATGTGGTGTGGGACAAGCCCTGCTGGGGACCATACCCGGCACACCCAAGGGAGCCACCGTGCCCAGGGACAGCAGCTGTGCTGCCACCAGTGCCACAGTCCTCACAGAGTGGCACAACAGGGAAGGAGCACACACACCAGTGCCACAGTCAGAATCACAGACTATTCTGAGCTGGAAGGGACCCACAAGGATCAGCGAGCCCAGCTCAAGTCAATGGCCCACACAGGGGATTGAACCCATGACCTTGGCATTAGTACAACCAAGTTTTAACCAACTGAGCTGATCTCAGGGGTCCTCAGAGAGTGGCACAGCAGGGAATGAACACACCATCCTGTTGGGTTCTGTGCACCTGCTCCTCCCTTGGAACAGGTTTGTGGAGCAGCCTTGCCCCCTGGCACCCTGATCCAGCGGGTGCTGCTCCTCCTGGTGCAGCAGGTAACTCTTCCCAGGGGAATTTAACTATGTCAATATGTATGAACAGAATCCAAAAGCCAAACAAGAGTTGCGTTTTCAGAGAGACAACATACCTGCCACTCTCTGTTGGCAAACCTGTCCTGCCTACGTGATGGGCACAAGCCCATGACTCTGCAAGCACAGGGAAATGCTTATTTCATTACAATGACATTCCAGCCACCTACAACAAAAATAATTAATGACTTCCTAATGGCTCCAACAGGGTTTGGTTTGCAAGGAGATGAACTTCATTCCCAGGGAAAAGAAAAAGCTGTAGATCACTTTGAGCTGGATCAAATATCTATTATATTATTTGCTGGTATGTATTTATCTAGGTGAGTAAATTCTGAATTACTGAAATAACCTTAATATTTTGTACTTTTTATATTTTATATAATTGTGCTTTTCCTCTGTTTTTAGAAATAACGTTCAGAATTTTTCATTCAGAAGAAAACACCATTTTTGGTTTACAAGAGTTTCAAGAGATGCCAGTGGAAAGGAAGTTGGCCCAACCCCAGTGCCAGGATCTGTCTGTGGCCACTGCCACTCAGGAGCTCAGCACCCACAGTACCTGCAGTAATCCCATTCCTGAACAGCCAAATCCTTGGAAAGAGAGGCTGGGATGCCATGGCAGAATAAGTGTTGCTTTGTAAAAAGCCTGAAGGAGTTCAATTTGCTTTCTGTGTTCATGATGGAGCTTTCCCTTGCCACAGCACCCTCTGTGCAGCCCTTCCCACCGTCCTCAAGTGACAGCAGAGCCCTTGGAGCCACAGCTTCCCTCACTGGAGCTTCAGGAGAGGCATCCACAAGAGTTTTCCCAGTTTTCCACTGGCACATCACCCCTCCCACTAATGGCCACCCTGTTATTAACCATGGATTTCATGGTCATTAACTTGAATTCAGCAAGTCACAGATGAGGCATGGCCTCAGTGATCACCTTATTAATTGCACAGACTGTCCTCTCTGCCCGCCCTGAGCGCATTTTTAAGCTGAAGCAACATCATCCTTTCCACGGGGCAGCTCAGTGTGCCATCACACAGGGCACTCTGCCAGTGAAAACCCCCCCAAAATAAAATGAATCAAGGGAAGAGCTCACCCATTTCTGTGCTGCTTTGAAGTACAAGCCACATGTGATAAGGCAGAAGGGAGGCCACAAGTACCACATTCTGCTCAGTGTTCCAAGGGAAAGAGTAAAGGAAAAAGGAGGTGAGACAGGGCTCAGCTGGCACAATGGATCAGGCTCAGGCCCTCCAAGTCCACAACACGGAACAAGCCTGTCTGCTTCAAAAAATACCTAAGAAAACCCTTTTCCAAGCAATCCTATAGCAAGTGGCTGTGCCCGCCCTACAGAGGTGGCACAAGTGGGTTCCACCAGGATCAAACACCACTTTGGTTTTGCCAAAGCATGAACTGTCCTGCTGCAAATTCCTCCCTCCTTATACCAGTGTGGGCTCCCAAGGTGTTGTGTCCAAAATGGGCAAAGCAACCAACAAGAAAGATGTGATCAACTCATTCTAAGAGAAGGTGGTTTAAAACTAAAACAAGACATATTTGAAGGTGGAAGGTGTCCCTGCTCATGGCAAGGGGACTGGAACGAGAGAATATTTAAGGTCCCTTCCAGCCCAAACTGTTCTATTGTTCTGTGATGATTCTATGCTAGTCCTGCACTTGGCCATGGCCTTAGGAAATGGATTATGCCTCAAGTGCAAATCATCATCTTGCTCTGCATCACCATCATTAACAAAGCAAAGCTGTTCTCAGCACTCGGCCTCTCAGGGTAAGGGTTTCCCTCCCCATTGCCTGACCTGCTCTTCAACACCAACTCCTCCCAAAAACCTGCATTTCCACCTGCAGTGAAAAACACCCCAGCACTCTGCCCTCATTCTTTGTCTGCACTGGATTTAGTATGACTTCTTTCAGATAACAAAATCACAGAACAAAAAGTCCCCCTCCCACCCAAACCCAACATTTAAACAAGTAAAATACCCACCCCCAAACAAACCAGAAAAAAACACTTCTGAAAGTTCATATTTTTTTTTCTACAGCACTGTGACCAACGCAGAAACTGATTTTTGTGAAACTCTGAGTTTTGAAGTGTAAGAAGTAGTGGATCAATACCCACCAAACTGGATTCCGTGCCAAGCTGGACTGTACAACTGGCATGGAGAAATTCATTTCTGCACGAGCTCTGTTAAAGCACATTCCCATCCTCAGGGCATGCAAATGCAGGGTTACCAGGCTGCAGCTGACACAAGCCCTGATCTAATCCTCAGCTCAAAAAAAAAAAAAAAAAAATAAAAGAAATCCCCAAGAACTAAAGCCCAGCCCTCCCAGGTCAAGAGATCCTTGCACAGGCACAGGAAGCCTTCAAGGATATTCTGCAGCAGCACAGCCTCAGATCTCCTGTTCAATCACAGCTGTATCACTCCTGCATTTTATATAGACCCTTCCTGATAACTTTTACTGCACAGTTTAAAACCATCATACAGCCTGTGATAAATAATTGTGGTAGCTCTGCACCCATGAATGGCTTTAACTTGCAGCTTGTGCTCAGTAATGAATGTCAGAGTATGTGTTAATAAAAAATTAAATCACCAGAGCGTGGTGTCAGGGTACATACTTTTGGAACCTAATGCTGTTAAGTTTTCATGTCATGTGAACTGCAATGTACAGTAGCAAAGCACAGGCATTCCCATTCCCTTTGAATTGTACAGATGTTTTGTACTCCCACAGAACATCCTAAAGAGAGACTATGCTCTTCCTATGTATCTATTATAACATTATTAGCCACACTCCTAATTAATCCTTAGGAATTCCAGGCATTTTTCGTTTAGTTCTTAGCAAAGGAAAGGGGGAAAAAAGGTGCCTTAACAACTATTTGTGTCGTAGAGTTCATAAATGAGCCCATCACCCTATACCAGAACTGCTATAATTTTATCGGAATGAAAACCATTCCCTTTGATCTCCTCCAGTTCTTAAATCCAGCAGTTGTGTATTCAAACATCAATGGAAATGTGGTTTCAAGCTTCCTCTTTCATTATCTTTCTCAAAGATAAAAAAGAGCAAAAGAAAAAAAAAAGTTCTGAGCTTTAGAGATGAGGCAATATTTTTACAGTAATTTCTTTATCTGATTTCATCCTGTTTACAGAAGCTGCTGTTTAGAAGATCTATCTCCCCCCCTCCCCATTTTTGAGATGGCTTTTCTTTAAATAAACCTATATTAAAAAATAGAACAGACAACAAAGTCGGCTTCCTGCTTGCTCTTTATTGTAAAGGAGATAAGGTTGCTAAATGCTGCACTATCTGACTTTGGTTCGGTGCGTGACCTACATGGATCAAGATGGAGATTTAATGATTAAACTTCACTCCTTTATCTTCAGCAAAGGGGAAAGGGGGGGAGGAAAGAGTACCCAAACAAACTACTTATGTTCTGGCACGATAGAATTACAGTTCAACACAATAATTAACTATCTGACACATTCCTGGGAGGCTGCAGATGTCATTAATGGCTCCAAAATGCCCCTTCTCTGTTTTCATGACCCAGAGCTCTTCTCAGCAGCCAAAACAGGCACATTCTCTACAGACAACCAGGGCTGGCAAAATGCATTTCGTGCCTCCTCAGCTGATTCCTACAGACCACAGGTGTGTTTCATACTTCCTGTACCACTGAGACACAAATTTAGGGGCAAATTCAATTAAAACACAACATGTCCTTAATCTACCAAACCCACAAAAGCATTTTAATCTCTTCTGTTCAAGGTCCTGGACTCCAAACTTCCTGTTTACTTCTTTACAGCTCTTGAAATGGATTTTAACCTCTCACACCCGGATAATACCATTCATTTGGCCAATCATTACACATCCAACATCTCTGAACAGCCCAGGAGGAGACTCAGCCCTCTGGATGATTCCCAGGCTGCTCCTCCTGCACCTTATCAAGACCACTGCAAGTGGATCCTAAAAATCTTGAATTAATCTGCTACAATCCAAACTTCAAAAGGTCTGGCACTTCAGTTTGGATGGCTTGTAAAAACTACACATACCAATGCATGCAACACTTGTGCAAAAAAGGAAAAAAAAACCCAAAAAGACTGGCAACACAACCCAAAACAGCCAAGCAAACTCCGAGTCTAAGCTGGGTTTACCACGGGGCCTCCTGAGTTTTGTACAGCTCAAACTGTGGGCACTGGCAGTGGCTTTGGGTTTTGCATGAAGGCCACATGACATGCAGCAAGTTTAATGAAGTTTGTTCTTAGCATGATTTCAAACCTCCAGGGCTGCTGTCACCCACGTGGATCAAACCAGCAGCATTTATTTGCATCAGCTCCCACTGGAAACAAGAAGCCATCAGCCCCAGCTCCTACAAGATCCAGAAAAGCAACAAGCTCCCTCTACCTCCAGCACCAAAAACATGAGGACATCAAGGGCAGAACTCACTCCCCACCCTGGGGCACCAAAGTTCATTAAAACAAAGAACAGACTCAGGAACTTACCTTCCAAAGAAGTCCTGCAGAGCTGCAAGACCAGCTGTTTCAGGTGCCAGAGGAGCTTCCCTGCCAGAAGTCCCAAGGCTGCCCCAGCAGCTCTCACTACCTGCCCCAGTGGGAACATTTACCTTAATTAACAAACCCACATGAAGCTGAGAGAAGCATTTCTGCCCCTGCCCCTCCTCCTCCTCCTCCTGAAGTGTTGGCATAAAACCTGCCTGCCCCTGGCCAGGTGGGGCTGGTCAGGATTAAGAAGTTTGGCCCTGCCACTTTCTCCTGTGCTGGAATGGAGTGGGGTGAGAAGAGGGAGGTTGTCCCTGTGCTGCTGGATGGCACTTCCACTTTCCTGATAAGCAGCTTGGGCAAGGACTGAAGTTATTTTATCACTTTTCAGAGCCCTCTTCTCCCATCCTTAGTGGCCTTCCTACGCTCCCCACCTCCCTCTCACAACATAAATAGTATAACATCCCAAAAATCTGACTGGGAAACCAAATACCAGCTTAATCCTATAGACTATTCCCAACTGAAAGTGGTGGAAGGAAGCAGCCTGCAAACAATGCTCAGCCCTCCTCAGGGGAGAGGAATTTCATCCTGGAATGCCATGAATGCTGTCACAGCCACAAACTGAGCTGCTTCCAGGAGCTGCTCTGCAGTACGAGGGGAGATGCTCAGGGAAGTTATTTTGGTCTCTGCATCACCTGGTATTGGATCAGGGTCTTTCGTGTGAGTACTGGAAAGTTTGCAGCTTTAGATTCCTATGGGCAGCCATCACAGCTTGACATTTTAGTGCTAAGAAAGTGATCAGCTAATGATGGGAAAGTAGATTTTGGTATAAAAATAAAAAGAGAAGGAAAAGAAGTGACAATACTCGCTGATCACCCTCTTGCTCCCCTGTCTTTCAAAAGAAATGTGGGAAGAAGAGCAGATTCAGGGAGATAGCCTGGATGGAGAGGTGCTAGAACAACCTAAAGCTGTCTTGGACTGAGGCATGAGAGGTTAAGAGGATGCCTGAGTCAAACTTCAGGGACTACTCTCAGAGTCATGTATGGAATAGTGAACACAAACTGCCCTGGCATTTGGGGACATCTGGTCTCAAAGCTGATTCAGTTTTTAACCTATTTTATAATCTTCCTAAAAACTGAAGCACGAGGCATTTGGCAGGGGAGAGCCAGAGATGGAAAGCAAATCAGAAGTGCTCTCCATGCTGCCACATGAGCCATGTTTCTTATCACACTGACGGATTGGGGACGATGGATGTAATAAAACGCCAAACAATTAAATGGCACGTGACCCTGGGGAGGGGGGGAGGTTTACTTTGCAGGATTTGGGTGAACATTTTCTTTGGCTTCCATCCAGGTGGCTCAGCACCCTTTTGAGTCACTTAAACAAACTCAGCTTTGAAAGCAAAGCTCCGTCAGAAGTTCCGAGTCTCACCCAGCGCCACGTTCACACTGGGGGGATGGCAAGTGCCACCCACACGAGGGCATCCCCAGGGCCACAAACCTCCTCCAAAGGTCTCTGGTCTCTTCACACACATGAAAAAACTCAGAGCAGTCTTCATGGGGCTTTTTAAGCCTTGTGATGAAGGTTCAACACAGCCCTGTGCAAACTAATGCCAGGCTTTCTGGACGGGGCTGTAATGGAGAGAGAAAGCTCAGCTCCACCTTCAGTCCTTTGTGGAGTTCAGTGGAGATGGTCCCGTTGGGAATTTTGGTCAGCACACTCTGGAATGGTGCAGGGGGACCAGAGTTGGGTCCAGATGTGCCTCCCTCTCCCTGATGCTGAGCAGTCGATGGATGACCTGGGGCTTGACTTCAGACTCGTTAGTGACAGAAGTTTTGGTGCACAGATAACAAGCAACCTGGAGCATATTAAAAACCAGCTACAGGTTTGTTGTAGCAGGTAGTTAAGATTTATCTCTTTTACAGCCTGGTTTGCAAGTGCAGAGCAACCTTTTTGTTCTGTAAAGTTCAGAGCAAGCTGCTGGCTCACACCAGTAACAATATCTGAGGCCTTGTGATTAGTTTATTTAGAGTCTTTTTGCAATTAACCTCATCCCTAAAAGTCTGTTTTGATGAGTTTATTTTCATACGGTGCAAGTTGAAAGGGGGCTGAGACAACTCCACACATGTATTATAGTCATATTTGAGACATTTTTGTTCTTTTATCTGTTTAATGTCATCTGTGCTGCCAAAGTAGCTGAGCTGCTCGAGGCAGAGCTGTAATGGGAGCTGATTTACTGCCCCTGTGTGCGGCCCTGGGGGGCAGGACAGGCTGGGCTGGGCTCAGCCCCGTTGCCCTCATTGCTCAACCCCCGGTGCCTTTACAGCCCCTCGTTAACCTCATGGTAACCATTAACTGATGTCAGTCCTTGCATGTATTCCACGGCCTCTGTAGCTGCTCAGAGGGAAGTAAATCGGAGTTGGGTTCTGAGTTAAAATCTCGACTGGGATTTACGCAGCAAGCAGGTTTTATCCAGTAAGTGACTGGAGTGAGGAAGAGTTTTCATGGAGGCAGAGCCTTCCTCGCTGCTGGGCTCAGACCCTTCCTTGGGACATGAGGCAGCCACTGCTCTCAGACTGCAGATGCTCCAACCTGAAGTCTGGATCCCTTTCACACATATGTGATCAAGCTGTGGGTGAGGAGTGAGCTCCAGCCCTCTGGAAACGATGCGTGGAGGGGGATGTGCAGGGGGAGTTTGCATCATGTGTTCTCTTTTAGACATTTTCACTTCTCAGTTAATAAACAAATGTAGAATTCTGCATCCAGAGTTCCCTACACTTCAAAGTCACATGTGTGGGTAAGGAGAAGCTGGAGTTCTGGGATCTTGGTGTCCAGGCAGATGAGTCTCCTCTTGCTGTCCTGCTTTGTGAAACCAGCCAGAAACTTGCTTCATCCAGGAGCTGCTTGGGGGAAAAAAGTTCTGTGGCCCAAGGGGAAAAAGTTTGATTTTTTGTGTTTGTCCCCACAGGCACCACAAGCTCCTTCCTCATCACCTCTGCCTTCCCCTCCACCTCCTATTGCTGCCGAGGGAGCACCCAACAGTTGTGCTGTTGTACTTCAAAACACGTCACCAAAATTAATTTCTCAGGTCCTCCTCATTTTTCTTCATGTTCCCTGAGCACACACAGATATTTAATGACCTAAAACTGTAATTGAAGCAATTACTTTAACACTGAGGCAAACACAGGCGTTAGTACCCTCCCACAGAGGCCCTCAGTGCATTTGCTCAATGCTTTTAATTACAGTTGTTAATATGACAGGTTGATAAGACACTTGACAGCTGCTGTTTAGGTTGGGATGTTCCTGTAACCCTGTGAATGCTGCAGAGATGCTTGGCAGCAGCAGCCTGCCCAGGAAGCAGTTACTGACTCAAACCACATCCCAGGGCATTGCAGCAGATTAAAATGACTTTTTTTTTTTTTCTCTTTTCAACAGAGACTTTTCCTCCTTCACCTCCCAGTGCGAATGGGGATGTATGAGCAGCAAACAGCAATGGGAAAGGAAATGCAGAGAAACCACACAATGATTTACTGGGGCTTTAGCAAAATATTATCATTCTTAATGTTTGTCGGCATGTGGCAATTTTCTTTGAACTGGGGATAGTTTAAATTCCTTCTTGCTTTGAAGACTTAATTTTCTCCCATAAAGATTCTGGAGACCGTCTTGGATAATTTTAGGACTTAGGCACACTATTTGCTGAGCTCAGGCATGTTTTGCACCATGTATATTTTATTTACCACCTGCCAGCCAGTGTCCACATTTTCCCAAAGTCTGGAGGTGCTGGAGAAACCCTGAGCAAAGCCATTCTCTCCAGCCCACACCCTGTGCTGGGGGTTTGTGGCCCAAGCACCCTCAGACACATGGGCACACACAGCTCAGCATCACTCATTAAATAACATTTCCAGGGACAGAGGATGTCCCAGCCTCACACACAGGGACATTTGGGAGTAGCTTTTCCAAGGGCCACCTGCCAGAGAGATGCTTGTGTGACCAGGTGTGTGTCTTGATGATGCAGAACCTCCCAAGCTCAGTGTGTTGACAGGCAAGCAAGGTGTGAACCTAAACAAATAGAACCACTAAGGCTGGAAAATGCCTCCAAAATCATGAAGTCCAAACTTTAATGTCACTGTTACTCTGATTAGAGCTGGGCCAGGGCTTCATCCACTGCCTGGTTTGGCCATGGTGGAACAGACAAGAAACATTTGGAGGTGACACGAGGAAACATTTGGAGGTGACATGAGGAAACATTCCCAGCCCTGGGGACCATTACCAAGTAGAAGATGGGGATGAGGACTGAAAAGGCATGTCAGGGTAAAATCACAGCTCTTTGGATAGGAGGGGAACATGCTGAAAAGGACTAATAGATGAAACTCGAGGCAGACAAATTCAAAATAAAGCCTGTAGACACAGCAGTCATTGTACAGTATTTCTGAATGACTGTTGTGCCTGTGTTTGTGTCTGCAGACAGTTAAGCAGAAAGGGGTTGTTGTCTTTACTCACACACATTCCCTCTCCCTGAGTTAACTTCCTTGGGCAGAAGAGTGCCCAGAAATAAACTGTCATAACCACTGAGTTAAACTGCCAAGGGGTGGTGAAGTGTCCAACTCCAGTGTCTCCAATCAAGACCGGCTTCCTCCTTTGAAGATACGATTTTGCCAAGCACAAGTTGTACCTCACTCAGACGCCAGTTATTGCACTTGATACGGAGGAAATCTAATGGCCCATGAAATAAAGGTCAGCAGAACAGAAAGATTAGTGAATGGTGTCTTCTGGCCTGGAGTATATGAATCTGCAGAAGATTGGCCACTCGTCCCCCCCGTCATGGTGGTTTTCATGGTGTCCTTTGATAACGGGATTAGGGAGCACCAATATTAGCTCAGAAAAGCTGCTGGAAAGTCTCTGACATTTGGTCATTACCAGCCCTCAGTCACTATTGATTGGTGTCTGTGCTGGGGCTGGTAATGCAGCCCAGGGAGGGATCCACGGGCTGCAGATACGCTGGGGATCGATACCAGGGCTGTGATCCCACGGGATGCTGCCTGGCACTGCTCCCTCTGGGGCTCAGGGTGGAAACCTAATGCCTGCTGTGGGTATTTTAACAACCTAGTCCTGCTTTTGGTTCTTTAGCATCCTGCCAAGCAGCTTGGCAGCATTCTCCTTTCTCAAAGCAGAGGAATCACCATTCCTCTTCTCCCAAAGCATTTACTATGGGCAGCGACCGCCCTGCCTGGAGCAGCATTCCCCAGGCATGAATATTTCATGGCACTGGGTTGGGGGACATTACTTATGGTTGAGTTTTCATGGCCAATATCTAGATTTTTGTGACCATCAGCACTTCTTCAGTAATTTAAAATTTACTTGAAAAGAAGAAGAAGCAAACTGAGGCTATATGGGTACAGCCAAGGTCTTGTACTCCTACAAATACCACGATAAAAGCATATTAGTTCATAAGAATACTTTGAAATATTTAAGAGAGCATCAGCAGGAAATACATGTATATGTATAAAACTAACATTTTGTGAAGTGTGTGGGAAGGAGAACATTTGGGAGTCAGCACATTTCTTACCAACTGCATTAAGTGCACCCAAGGGTGAATTTTTTATTTATTTGGATTTTTCTCTAGAACTACCCCCTGCAGAGCTTAGGATTTGTGGACATGGAAAATAACAACAAGCTTTTCAAACATACAAGTCACAAAACTCTTGGTGATGCAAAGAAGGTGCTGAGCCCGCCCACCCCCTTCCTTTGGACACAGCTCAGGGAGTCTGGTCCCCAAAAGCTGAGATCTCTCCTCAAAACAGTCAGTCCTGCCTGTACCTGATGGGTGGATGGTTTGAAGCTCTTCCTACTGCTTCCAGGAGCCATCCCACCATAACTGTCCCATGGCCCACGCCCAATAAGAGAGATTCATTTTCAAGGTGAGCATTCCTATTTAATGGGAAGCATCTTCTCTGTGTGAAAACCTGTTTGAAACATTCCTGGGCTTGAGTGGTGCAGAAAGCTTTGACAAAATATTTGAACTATGTTTAGTTCCTTGGATACATCAGTCTTGCCAGAAATACAACCATTTTGATAAGCTCTCATTTGGAGAAACTTCTCATCTCCCTCTTTGCTCCCCAAAGAGAATAATTAATAAACCAGGAATACAGAAGACTACACTGGCATGCCAAACAAGCCTCTCCCTTGCTGCAGGAGGGGAGCTTCTCTCATCCCTCCTGTTAGGATTACTCCACTTTCAGAAATCAGAAAACAGTCATTTTTTTTAAGGGTCCAAATCAGATTTGGCCTGAAAGTGCAAAAAGGAATTGATTCCAAAGCAAGGGAGAAAAGCCCTGCAGGTTTTGTCCTGCAGTAGGACAGTCCAGTTGCCATTTTCCCTTTTTCAGTGGCCTATGGATGGTGCCAGTGGAGCTTCTCCTGGTGGCCAAGAATGGGAAGTGACATGAAAACAGCTGGTCTGGCTCCTTCTGCCTTTCCTCAGCAACTAGCCAAGAGCAAGCTACTGTTCTTTTCCCCTCCATCTCTCACTTCCAGGGTATTTTGCCTTCCTATTAACTAGTCAATGGCCCAGCCTTGTCCAGGTTTGTGTCCCCTCCTTGCCTCACGTTTGGGACAAGAAGCCCTGTCTGGGCATCACAGTCCATGGAGAGCTCCCAGAAGTGACCCTGAGATCTTCCTGACCCTCTGCTGTGCTTGCTCATTTCCTTCTCAGCTCTCTTTCTATTGCTTTTCAAATTAAGGTGCACAGGAAACCAGAGCAGTTTCTGATCTCTCCTCCACCTAAAAAATTAGAACATCAAAACCAGTTTTACCAGCAATAAACGAAGCTACTTTGAAAAGTGAGGCAAAGGGATCTATGTGGAGTCAGTAAGACATTGTTAGGATCTCTTTGATCGGGAGCCTTAAATGAAAATTATCAAATGGCGCTTTAAAACATACACCCTTTTGTTTGATTAGCCTGCTGCAGATAACCTTTATTAAACCTGATCTAAAATTACAGCCATGCACTGGTGGTTCTTTGATGCCTTGGCTGTTTCATTTCCTGTTTATACTATGATACACGTTGCACTAGGAGATAAAGCACTTCTGAAGGATATTAAGACATGAAAGTCCCTTGGCTATTTGCTGGCACTGTTTTGATGTTTTCTTGCTCTCTAGAAATTAGCATATCCTTTTCAAAGACTGCCTCTGATGAGAGTAATCCTTTGCCATGATGTATTTGCTAAAAGTCATAAATGATAGTATATTGTGTAAAGAAATGACACATAAAAGGGACGATGCTAGATTATTGATAATGAGGCAACTTGTGCAACTCTGCTTTTGGCTTTTATAAAACACATTTTTGACACCATAAATACATTGAGCTTATATTAATGAGGATTTAATACTTCTGAGATTTTAGAAACTTGCTTGGAACAACTTTTCAAAAGAAGGTTTTTTTGGGAAGTTTAATGTTCTCACTAATTTTGATAAGATATTCTGTTAAGCACGTTTTGCTGCCTTCATAATGAGGAATGATGGAAAGGTTTTTAGCATGGCTTTGCCAGAATTAAACTGTGCTAGAATATTTATTTTATTAATTTGTATAGTGTCTATTGCCATAGAAACGAGGTAGATTAATTACAGACATTTGCAACAAAATTTTACCTTTCAGAAAGAAGAACTTTGACACACATAAAAGCAAAACATAAGGATCTGATATCTGGAGGTGTAAATAAGTATCGCTCTGTTGAAGCTTTGAAGTGACATTGATTTACATCACCAAAAGATCCATCTCCTGCTGTCACTAACAAATGACCTGAGCATTTTCACAGAAGAGAAAGCCATGCCTGGATGACCTAGAAAATAAGGACCAGGGTGTAGGGATGATAGAGGGGCGAGGAAGAGCAACAAGGAAATCTTAACCAATCTCTTTTCAAAGGTGCTTTCCCAAGACTTTTCAAAGTGCTTTGGATGACAAGATCTAAGTTAGACTATAAAATTTCTGGAACTGTATGAAAATCATCATAATATTTACTGAGTTGTGTTTGCATAAATGCTGTTCCATCACTCCAACTTGCTGACATGTGGTAGCACAAGACCTGGGCTCTGATGGAGGTGGTGAGGGCCAGGCGTGGTGGCATCGCTGGCTCCTCATAGTGGGGTGGCTTTGGTGGAGTGTGATAAAGGTTTACAGGTTTTTTATCTGGACAGGCACAGAGAGCTGAATTCTGTATTTTTCAAACAAGTTGACCAAAGTTCCATACCCGAGGCTGTGCCCAACACACCCCAGGAGGAGGATTTTGGTACCTAAACTAGCAAACACAATTCACAAACCACTCTGAAGCCAAAAATCCAGTCCCTTATCTATACACCTTCATGTGGAGTTGAGCCCTCACCTTAGATAGCCCAGGCTGATAATCCTGCCCTCAGGAACCAAAGATCTCATCTGATGCTCACTGAAATCAATGGGACAATTGACTGTGGTGGTTGCTCCGGGGAGCCCTGAAGGCATAAAGGTCAGCCCGGAATGGAGGTGCAGCCCTGCTGCCACCAGCACACTCCCAGTAGGCACCAGCATGGACCATTTAGAGTTGCCACCATTCCAATCAGCACAGGACACTCCTCCTCCTTTCTGTGCACCTCACCAGCTTAGGGCAGGAGCTGGAGTTTTATTCAGGTAAACTGCAGCAGGAGATGAGAGGAAGGAGCAATTGGAAAGGCAGAGACAAATTACACCTCCAGTGATGAAAGCCACCTTAACTGCAGCTGGGACTAAGACATTGCCAGGATGATTGCCAGTTAAGCATGTATTAGGCAAATATCTCTCCTTCCTTCCAGCTAGGCCTCCAATGGGATTGCCTTCTCCTACAATTTGCTGGATTGAAAGTGCATTGAGTGACAAAATTACTTTTTTAAAGGCTGGGGGAAAAATAATCACAAACAGTTGACAATTCAAGAGAAAAAGACTTTTAAAAAATTGATCGTGTTTTTTCTGTATCCTTGTCAGAAAGTCTTTCAACTTCTCNACAGGTTTTTTATCTGGACAGGCACAGAGAGCTGAATTCTGTATTTTTCAAACAAGTTGACCAAAGTTCCATACCCGAGGCTGTGCCCAACACACCCCAGGAGGAGGATTTTGGTACCTAAACTAGCAAACACAATTCACAAACCACTCTGAAGCCAAAAATCCAGTCCCTTATCTATACACCTTCATGTGGAGTTGAGCCCTCACCTTAGATAGCCCAGGCTGATAATCCTGCCCTCAGGAACCAAAGATCTCATCTGATGCTCACTGAAATCAATGGGACAATTGACTGTGGTGGTTGCTCCGGGGAGCCCTGAAGGCATAAAGGTCAGCCCGGAATGGAGGTGCAGCCCTGCTGCCACCAGCACACTCCCAGTAGGCACCAGCATGGACCATTTAGAGTTGCCACCATTCCAATCAGCACAGGACACTCCTCCTCCTTTCTGTGCACCTCACCAGCTTAGGGCAGGAGCTGGAGTTTTATTCAGGTAAACTGCAGCAGGAGATGAGAGGAAGGAGCAATTGGAAAGGCAGAGACAAATTACACCTCCAGTGATGAAAGCCACCTTAACTGCAGCTGGGACTAAGACATTGCCAGGATGATTGCCAGTTAAGCATGTATTAGGCAAATATCTCTCCTTCCTTCCAGCTAGGCCTCCAATGGGATTGCCTTCTCCTACAATTTGCTGGATTGAAAGTGCATTGAGTGACAAAATTACTTTTTTAAAGGCTGGGGGAAAAATAATCACAAACAGTTGACAATTCAAGAGAAAAAGACTTTTAAAAAATTGATAGTGTTTTTTCTGTATCCTTGTCAGAAAGTCTTTCAACTTCTCTCTTGGAAAGCAGAGACATGAAGAAGGTGCTGGGAAAAGGATTTCTGCATGGGCACCTGCTGTTATTGCTGCAAGCAGTGACAGGGAGTGACGGCATTTAGGATTAGTCTCTCAGAAATGGTGATTATCAGGACTTCTTTCTGCAGGACCTTTGCTCACTGGCCTGTGTGCCAGCCCCTAACAGGATTTGCAGGACCCCAGCCAGCTGCCTGGGGAATGTGTCCCATCCCAGTGCTTTGCCATATGCGTGGAATATTCCTCATGACTCACAAGATCAGCTCACGCCTGTAGAAGGGTTTCCGCAAATTTGGGATGACTTGACTAAAATACACACGAGACTCATGCTGAGCTCGTGTTCTAACCGAAATAAAAGGAAAGGCAATGAGCAGAAAGCATGTGATGTCCTCAAAGCCAAAGGACTTGGTCTTTCTTGGAGATCCTTGACAGCCTCCTGCCGTCACCCTGGGAAACATCCATGTATCTACCTGAAGGGAAGCTGTGGCCAGGTGGGGGTTGGTCTCTTCTCCCAGGCACTCAGCAATAGGACAAGGGGGCACGGGGGGCTCAAGCTCTGCCAGGGGAAATTGAAATTGGAGAGAAGAAGAAACTTCTTTGCAGAGAGAGTGCTCAGGCATTGGAATGGGCTGCCCAGAGAGGGGGTGGATTCCCCATCCCTGGAGGTTTTTCAGCTGAGCTTGGCCGTGGCACTGAGTGCCATGATCTGGTAAAGGGACTGGAGTTGGCCCAAGGGTTGGACTTGATGATCTGGGAGGTCTTTTCCAACCCAATCCATTCTATGATTCTATGATCTTCATGGGTCCAAGGCAGAGGAACGAGAGGCTACTCCAGAATCCATCCCTGCCCAGCTCAACTGGTCCAAGAGGCAGCTGTGAGCAAGGCCAGATGTTCCCTGCAATAGTAGTTCCCTCCAGGAGCCAAGGCCAAGGGCTCTCTCTCGCTGCCAGGATGTCACAAGACTGGTGAGTCACAGGAGGATCACAAAGTGTTGTTCTCATAATGGAGCTTAATTACAGCCACTGTCAAGGTAAAAGCACCTGTACATGAGATGGCACAGAACTTTACAGCCTGGCCATGGCACTGCTGAGTGGCTCCAGCTCGCAGGGCTCTGCACTTGCCTTGTCCTTTGCAGCAGCTTTGGGGCTGATGTGTCCTTGCCACAGGGTGGGTTGTTTGTGGGACAGTGCTGATATCCAGGCAGATATCCCTGGAGCTGTGAGCCCTGTGTGACAGTCAGTGTGGGCAGCAAACAAGCCCAGCTTTGCTGCCCGGGCCACCAGCAGCAGACACGTGGCAAGCTGGGCTGGTACAGAGTGATGTGTCCATGGGATCCACCCAGTACAGCAGTGACCCTCCCAAATTCACAGTCCAGCTGGAGCTCAGCTGTGTGCTGGACCACATCTGGCAGCTCTGAATTGAGATGGTTCAGTCCTGATGGCCAGGCAGGGAGGAGACCTTGGTGTGCCCCAGTGTGCCCTGTTTGGTGGGCTGAGGAAGAAGGTACTGCAGGCACTGATGGTCTTGACTGCCATTGAGCTACATGGTGATCCTAAAATGTCACATCCTGCTTTCCAGCTCTGGCCTCAGTGACCATGGGCTTTCCCAGCCTCCAGCACTCCTGCAGCTGCTCTCCCAGGCTGCTGCTTCCACTCCAGATCCCGTGTGGGATGTCCACTGCCCAGAGGTGTTCTACACAGCATAACTCCTCCTTCTGTCAGCAATTCCCTCTGTTCTCCCCATCCTACTGCTTTACAACTTCAGGAAAATTCCCCTTCTCTTTCCCAATTCACAGGTAATGCACTGAGGTGCTGCCACATTTACCTGGACCCCACCAGCCAGGCAGGAGTTCCATAACAGCAACAAGACCTCACCAAATAACCACGTCTAAAACGGCCCATTCAAGCATCTAGGGGGGACATCTGCTCACCTGGAGAATTTCCTGCCCACATGCTGGAGCCGAGGATGCCCTTTGCTCCTCCCTGACATGCTCATGATCCAGCCATTGTCAGTGAGGTTTGGTGCAAAAGGTGGCCTTTCCCTTTGCAGTCTCTCCAAAAACCCACCCAGCACACGCCCTCTCCTTTTGTTTGTCTCCTGAGCATTGTTAGGGTTTGATAATGATCTCAGAGGTGCTAAGCTGATAATCATCTACCTCAGCTACTCCACACACTTTGTCAGGCACGTTGGAAATGAAAACATAAAGTGTAAAGATATCCCCTTCCCAAGGTAATGGAAAACCTGAGCGGAGATTGACATTAGAAACAAGATAGGCAGAGGGAGAAGCCAAGTAAAAAGGAGGAACATCTGGTTCCGTTTTCCTTTGTGAAATTATCTCACACTGACCAAGCAGTACCTTCTCTGAAGTATATAAACGCTGAAGACACACACACATGGTTGTTATCAAACGGTATTGTGCAAAATTAAATTGGCTACTTTATGGTGAAATGGAGAAGGAAAGCAGGCATTTCAAACACATGCATGTCTCTCAGCGAGGTCTGGAAGCGATCACGACGCAAGGATGGCTACTTTAAAATATCTACAAATAGTTAGGGCCATTCTGCGAGATGAATAAGCTGGGGCTGAATTTAATAAAGTTATCAAGGCCATAATAACACAGGGGCCAGTGCCTGAAACTAATAAGTGGTTTGGTGAGCATGAGATAGTTCATGTGTGCAAAGCATTCCTCCAGCGCTGGCTTGCAGGGGTAAAATCCCGTGCCAAATTCCTCTAAGCTCACCAAGATGTGCTGAATGGCTGCCCTTGGGCCAGGCTCAGCAGGGCCAGGCTGGAGGGGACATTCAGCACTGTTTGTGTCCAAGGGGCAGTCACAAGCCCTTCAGGGAGCAGTTGGTGGGTGCCCCACAGCAGGCATTTGGGTGTCCTTGGCACGTGTGCTCTCCATGCCAGTCAGCAGCACAACTGTGGTTTAAGAAGAGAATAAAAAACAAAAGATCTTCACCAGAAACAATCTGTTGCATCAAATTTTTATCTAATGCTTTTCATCAGTAGCTTCAGGGCTCCAAACTTGCTGATCATCCCCAGATACAGCCATGGGTCCTCAGTGGTTCCTGGAGCTGGGAAGGACAGAGGGACTCACCCGAACATGGATATGGAGAAATGTTCTCCTTTGTGTTCTCCAAAACTGAAAGTTTCCTTTTGTGGAAAATTCCATATTTCTGATTTTAATTTTTTTTCTTTTTTTTTTTTTCTAATTCAGAGGAATATTTTAGATATGAGAAATTTTGTCTGTACCAGAAATTTCTGTTACTGTATATGTTGAGAGGAAAGCACTCAGTTTTTCCATCAGAGCAGTGGCAGAGCACAAAAGAGGGTTTGATTTTCTTGAATTCCACTCCAGAGATTGGAGCTCATCAAACCACACAGTCATTGCAAGACTTTTGTTTGGATAGAACCACCATTCCCACAGAGCTACAAACCTGGGCAAAGGCTGAAGCAGCAACCCTACCTATTCTATTTATTATTTTTTTTAATTTCAGCTTCAGAAGCAGAGACCCAGGAGCAGTGTCAGGGTTGGCTTCAGGGAATGCAATTCTCATTGCTTTGAAAATTCTTGTTCTGCCAGTTGGGAGTTTTGTTCAGCATTTCCCTTCCCAGTTGGCATTGTGGGGCTGAACTTTCTCAAGGTGTTGAGTGTGTGGAAAGAAGAAAAAAGAAAGGAGATTTTATCTAGCTTGGATTTAACCGGGGAGTGATTTTCTTCCAGAGATCCTAATCTGAAACTGCTTCTTCCAGCTCCCTCCCAGAGTAGTTACAACCTCTGACGTAGGTACACAGGGAGGGTCTGGGAGTGTGGGAGCACCAATGGGCTGGCCTTGGGCTCAGGAAGAGATGGATTGGCTTTTTGGCTCATGAGATTAAGAATCAGGTTTATTCCAGCCATGGCCATGCCTCAGCACTGTGAAACCCACAGCATTTGTGTAGAACCCAGTGAGGCAGAATTTACTCATCTCTCACCAAATTTGCCAGGGCAGAGAAGTTTAGCTGAGCTTCTGGACATCTCCCAGAGCTGGTTCTGTTGAGATGAACTTTAAAACTCTCCACTGAAAAGTTAGGAGCCCTCTGAAAAGGTGGGAGCCACATCCTTTAGAGGAGACTTTGAAATTGCCTTGGGAAACATAACTCAGAGCGCCAAGTTTCAATGGAAATGCAGTGAAGAAAACCTCAAAAAGCAAAGTACAAGCTCCTCTCCCAGATTTCCTTTTCCTTTCATGGTGTAAATTAGAGAATACAAACTTAGTGGAATTGCAAGCATCTAAGAATAGCTTTGATTTTCCTAAACATTTACAATTCTGTTTTATGTACATCGTCAGAAAAGGAGCAAGGAAATACAAAATGTAAATCTTTAAATGAACCTGAATACCAAGGAGACTTTACATATCTGCTTGGAACAAATGGGATGTTGCAGCTAAATCTCAAACAGGGGAATCAGAGAGTTTCAATAGCCGTGGACGCGTGGAGTCTAATCAGACATGGGATGTCTCGTGTAGGGTCCTTCTCTCCCTCCCTCCCTCCCTGGCAGGTTAAGAAAACTGCTGTAACTTGCTATAAATTTTGCTGCCTGTTTGGTTTCACGGCTCCCAGAGCCAGCAGCCCATCTCCATTTCAGAGAGCAGCAACCATGTGCTAAGCTGGATGTCAAGATCCTCCCTGGAAAGGGGCTGGGATGTGATCCATGGATACTGTGCCCATTAAGTGAGTACCCAAGGTCTAACGAACCCAGAAGATGTGACCTGAAACCACCTCCAGACAGGAGACCACCTCCAGACCACCTCCATTTGCAGGAATTCTGGAAAACCTGTTGGGCACCTTTGATAAAAAGTCACATTTACAACAGGAATATTGTTCTTGGTTGTACTGCAATGCTGAGAGAAAAGTTGAATTTGGGAGAAGGTATTAGCCCTTTCCTCAGCAGGACAGCCCTGACAGAGCAGAAAGCATTAAGAAAGCAATTTAAAAAGCATAATGCTCAGGAAGAACCTAATTTTACCACCAGCTGGGTGTTAAATTAATTGTGTGCAAGGTGAATGTGGCACAAGATGGAAAAGCAGGGCTTAAAATGTGTGCACTTTTCTAGGAGCAATTTCGTTCCTTGGTTGAAGGCACGGAGTGTAACTCAAGGAAAGCATCAGGTGATCAGTGAATGATACCGTGATGGATTAGCCCAGAGAACGCACAGAGGTCAGGAGCAGGTTATAACTCTCTCCAGCCCTGAGTTATGAGCATGTTTTGCCATCAGTGTGCACGGAGATGTTCTTTGGGAGAGGGCAGGAGGCTCCCTATGGATGGGCAGAGCAGTGATTCACTTGTCTCGGCAGACTGAGGAAACATCAGTGAAATCCTGCAGACCGCAGAGCCTGCAAAGTGTTACCACTCCCATTTTCTCAGTAGGTAAACTGAGGTCAGAGATGCTTTTTGACTTGCCCAAGGTCATGCACAAATTAGTGGTAGAGTCAGAAACAAGAGCTAAAAGGCTCTGTTTCCTTTCATTGCCACAGTGTTTTCCATTGCAGATGCAGAAATGGTGCAGGCCTGTTGTACAAAAAGACCCCATTCCCCAAGTCTGCAGGACTTGTATCAACCTCAAGAGTGATCAAATAGCCCCGTGGTGAAAAGGCAGCCAAGAACAGCTGCCTGCCTGCTGACTGGTTTTTATGCTGATTCCTCCAGCAGCATCATTCCTGGTTCCCACTGAACACTCCTAATTTAGACTGATGGAGCCATTCTGCAGAGCAACAAACTTTCACTTACAGATATGCAACTTCTGTACTTGTTCAAAACAGCCAGAAATGTTATTTATACCAAATTTACAGCTCAAAGCTATCAGCTGCTAAAGCTCTCCCTGCCTGCTTCTGCTCTTTCAATCTTTTTTTTTTCCCTTTCTTTCTTCTTCTTTCTTTTCTTTTTTTTTTTTTTCTGGTCAGGCTCTTGTTTTGGAAATACCCCAGACTGTAATAATTTTACTTGTACTACATTACTTGGCTTTGTTCATCTACTGATGAAGTGCCAGCCCTGAAGTAGTGCCAGATGAAAGTAGGCATCTCACAGCACTGAGGAGAACTTGCCTGACATTATTTACTGGTCGAGTCCCCCTCCAAGTGTCCTGAATGAAGAGCAGATGGCTGCTCAAGAACAGTGGGAAGGTGCACAGAAGGTCTGATGCACAGCATCCATCAGAGCCCAGGGAAGAGGCTGCAGCCTCAGCTGGACCTGCTCTGGCCACACCTCTGGCCAAGGGGCTGAGAGAATTCGCAGCAGCAAAGTTGTAGGGGACCCAAACACTTCAGTCCCCCAGCTTACACTTGTGGGGGGTTTGGGTTCCCAAGAAAGTCCATCTGCCATGGGAAGGAGCAACAGAACCTGGGAATGGGGGAAATCCAGCCACCATCCAGCCTCATCCCTCCCCAGACAACATTGCCTCCCGGCTGGTTTGAACTCCAAACTAAGGTTAGTTCCATCCTCAGGCCCAGATTCACCACAAAGGTCTGAGTCTTGATGAACATTTTAACTAACTTGGCCCAAATTCCCAGTTCATAACAGAACACAAATGCAGGCACTTTGATGTGGGCTGAGGTTTTGTAAAGAAAGGTTCAGCTGGCTCTCCAGTTGACTTTGGGTTTGGCTGTGTGTGCTGGGCCACTGCAGCCTGAGAGGGCTGGGGAGGGCTGGGGAGGGCTGGCCCTGGCACAGCTGGGGAGAGCCCAGCTTTTGTCACTGCACATTGTAGAGAGGCAGGAAAATAGGGGGGGACTGATACAATTAACTCTTTGCAGGCTGCACGGTGACCTGCCACGAGCCCTTCCAGAAATCCCAGCCTGTGAGAGCCTTCTGCAAACCAAACTCCCTCTACAACAACAGCATTTAAACAAGCAGATCATCTTACGTGCTTTTCTTGGTTTTGAGACATTTTAGCAGCTTAAATTCCATCCTGGCAAGACTGTGATTGACTGAATTATTGCTGCAAAAATCAGAATGCCACCATTTATCTTATTTTCCCTTGCACAGATTTCAAGGTGTAGCTGCAATACCTTTGCAAAGAAGAAGGAATTTTTTTTTTCTGGGCAAAAGTGATGGGCAGGAAGTGACAGTGGAAAGTGAAGTCCTTTGGGGACTTGTGCATGTCATACCAAGTTGCTGACCAGTAACTAGCTTGGCTGAAGTCTGGCTCAGCACATCCAACTACAAAGACAGGCAGTTTTGAAGGACTTCTTTCTTGCAAGAATATATAAGAATCCTTTCTAGAAGTGACTGCTTAAGTCCCTCCTGTGATCTCCCACAGTAGACCTAAAAAGTAGATTAAGAAAAGTAATAAGCTAAAGGAAAAAAACCACAGTGCTTTGCTCATTTATTTTATACATTAAGGGGAACACTGACCTTCGAGATCTCTCTTTTTTTTTCTCCTGGAATTCATGGTGATGAATAGAATGTATTCTGACTTTAAATGAAACAGAGTGCTTTGAAAAGACAGAAAATTAGCAACATATGGACCAAAGGACCCAAAGAGATGAGAAAAAAGGAGGGGGAAGAAAATGAAGGAAAGTTTCAGATGTCACTGTGATCCTGCAGCAGAACATTTTCATATTTCTGCTGCCAGGGGAGGTCAGGCCCCCTTTGGACATCCCCCTGGTGTTGTGACGAGGCCTTTCTGTGTGCAAGGCAAAGAGGAATTCCACTTCCCCCACTGCAAATGCTCTTTACCAACCAAACCAGTGGATGGCACAGAAGAGGACTGGAGGATCTCACAGACAAGGAGATTTTGCTCTTCCCTACCCCCTCACTGTTGTCACCCAGAGATGCTTGACCTTGTGTGACACAACCTTCCCTGCCACATTCCCCAGAAGCCTCAGAGTCCCGGGATTTTGGCCCCTGGTGCTTCCCCTCAGGCTCATCTCTGCTCTGCCCAGGGGAGGACTTGGACATGAGACAAAACTCTGGGTGTCCCTGGATGTCCCTGGATGTCCCTGGATGTCCCTGCGTGTCTCTGAATGCCCCTGAGTGTCCCTGGCTGTCCCTGGATGTCCCTGGGTGTCCCTGAGTGTCCCTGGGTGTCCCTGAGTGTTCCTGCATGTCCCTGGGTGTCCCTGGATGTCCCTGGGTGTCTCTGGGTGTCTCTGGATGTCCCTGGATGTCCCTGGGTGTCCCTGGGTGTCCCTGGGTGTCCCTGG
>VWZD01000845.1:0-71535 GCA_013396695.1 Sakesphorus luctuosus | reverse complement strand
TCACCTTGCTCTCCAGTTGACTTTGTGTTTGGCTGTGTGTGCTGGGCCACTGCAGCCTGAGAGGGCTGGGGAGGGCTGGGGAGGGCTGGCCCTGGCACAGCTGGGGAGAGCCCAGCTTTTGTCACTGCACATTGTAGAGAGGCAGGAAAATAGGGGGGGACTGATACAATTAACTCTTTGCAGGCTGCACGGTGACCTGCCACGAGCCCTTCCAGAAATCCCAGCCTGTGAGAGCCTTCTGCAAACCAAACTCCCTCTACAACAACAGCATTTAAACAAGCAGATCATCTTACGTGCTTTTCTTGGTTTTGAGACATTTTAGCAGCTTAAATTCCATCCTGGCAAGACTGTGATTGACTGAATTATTGCTGCAAAAATCAGAATGCCACCATTTATCTTATTTTCCCTTGCACAGATTTCAAGGTGTAGCTGCAATACCTTTGCAAAGAAGAAGGAATTTTTTTTTTCTGGGCAAAAGTGATGGGCAGGAAGTGACAGTGGAAAGTGAAGTCCTTTGGGGACTTGTGCATGTCATACCAAGTTGCTGACCAGTAACTAGCTTGGCTGAAGTCTGGCTCAGCACATCCAACTACAAAGACAGGCAGTTTTGAAGGACTTCTTTCTTGCAAGAATATATAAGAATCCTTTCTAGAAGTGACTGCTTAAGTCCCTCCTGTGATCTCCCACAGTAGACCTAAAAAGTAGATTAAGAAAAGTAATAAGCTAAAGGAAAAAAACCACAGTGCTTTGCTCATTTATTTTATACATTAAGGGGAACACTGACCTTCGAGATCTCTCTTTTTTTTTCTCCTGGAATTCATGGTGATGAATAGAATGTATTCTGACTTTAAATGAAACAGAGTGCTTTGAAAAGACAGAAAATTAGCAACATATGGACCAAAGGACCCAAAGAGATGAGAAAAAAGGAGGGGGAAGAAAATGAAGGAAAGTTTCAGATGTCACTGTGATCCTGCAGCAGAACATTTTCATATTTCTGCTGCCAGGGGAGGTCAGGCCCCCTTTGGACATCCCCCTGGTGTTGTGACGAGGCCTTTCTGTGTGCAAGGCAAAGAGGAATTCCACTTCCCCCACTGCAAATGCTCTTTACCAACCAAACCAGTGGATGGCACAGAAGAGGACTGGAGGATCTCACAGACAAGGAGATTTTGCTCTTCCCTACCCCCTCACTGTTGTCACCCAGAGATGCTTGACCTTGTGTGACACAACCTTCCCTGCCACATTCCCCAGAAGCCTCAGAGTCCCGGGATTTTGGCCCCTGGTGCTTCCCCTCAGGCTCATCTCTGCTCTGCCCAGGGGAGGACTTGGACATGAGACAAAACTAGACAACACCCTGGATGTCCCTGGATGTCCCTGGGTGTCTCTGGATGCCCCTGGGTGTCCCTGCATGCCCCTGGGTGTCCCTGGACCTCTGCACACTCCAGGACAGCCACCAGGTCACCAGAGGCTTCCCCACAGGAAGCTGTACTGGCTCAGTGTGGAGTTGGATCAAGGGTTGGACTTGATGATCTCAGAAGTCTCTTCCACCCCAGTTCATTCTCTGATTCTATAATTCTGTGATCACACCTCACAGCTTCCCTCTTAGCCAACCACCAGAACTGGTCACAGCCACTTTTCCCACAGCCAAACACTTCCTCCAGTGCTTCCCCCTGTCCACAACCCACCTGCAACCTGCACCAGAGGCAGGGCTTGCTTTGGGCTCACCACTGCCCTGACACAATCATTTGCTTATTTTATGAAATTAAATAAAAAAACAAACAAAAAATTTTTGATGTTTGTATTCCTACCATAACTTTTCCTTAACTTGTTTTTCTGAGGGGATTTTCCTTGTTTTTCTCCAAAGTGTATTTGAAATATTTCATTTCTGCAGGAGGAGGCAGCACCCACAGCAAGGGGGGGTGGTTAAAGACATGCCCTGGATGAACACTAATTACCTGAGCCTTTTGGATGGGTGGGAATCTTCATCAAACCAGGAATTATCTAAAGCAGGAGCTGAAGTATCACACTGTTCACAGTCAACTTCGTGTGATCGTTTAAGTGTCTTATTAATTGATTCAATATTCTTAATTAACTTCCCAAATACTCCCCTTTTAATTAAGGTTTGATTCAAGCCAACCAGAGCAAGGGAACTTGGATTGAAGGCTTCCAGCTTTTCCCCAAGCCTGTGGCAGCACATGTGCTTGGAGAGGCCACATGTTGGTGGGGAACATCTCCAGGGGAAGGGAATTAGTGCAGCCAGAGCCAACCTGGCCCCCTCTGTGAGTGCTGTGGTGACACTGGGAAGTGCCACACTTGCACATTATGCAGACAGCTCTGAGAGACAAAATGTTTTGGTTTGGTTTTTTTTTTCGAGTAAAACCAAATCTGGGTAAAATTAACATTCTATCCTGCGAGTACATTTAGTCCACATCCAAGTCTCCTTATTTATTCCATTCTGCCTCTGTCATTTTAGCTCACTTTTCTCTCAGCTGGAAAAAAAAAAAAGAGAAAACTGTTCTGTGCTCCCCAAAACACCCCTAAGTCTGTGTATCCCCTGCACACCCTGTCATTTATATTACACACCCTCATTTCAATATTTGCACAGAGCTGCTCCCATTTTGCCTTTCCCCCCTGTATTTTGGAGCACCTTGTGAAAAATTACTTTGGGCTTCTCCTCTTGGCCATTGTGAGGCTTTGCTTTTGCACAGGATACACAAATATTTCCCTAAAACCCTTATTTTTTTTTCTTTTCCAAATGCTGCTGATTCCTTACAGGGCTTAAATCAGCAGAGTGTTAAAGCAATGAAGTAAAAAGGGAGCTTGTGAGTGAAATGCTCTCTCCTACAGCTCCTGCAGTAATGGCATAAACCCCTTTTGGCATTAGCTGTGGCCCACTTTGGGCAAGGACACGAGAGAAATTAAGCTCCTATGGGCTTCTATGCTAGATCTGCCTGCTAAGGTCCTGCTTTGTGTGAGGTTGTTAATGGCTCATGGATTATGGAAATCCTTCAGCAAAGGGGCTCTTGGAGCAGCCCCACATCTCTGGTGCTTTTCAAAGAGGAAGTCAAAGTCCTGGGATGAGGTTGGAAGTGATGGATGCCAGGGCCAGCCCAGCACTAACTCCTCCAGGCACTGGTGGGACATGTCAGGCTTTGAGCATTGCTGGGAGAGTGAATGCCCAAACACAATGGTGCCCTCATCTGGCTGAGGCTCCAGTGGGATAAACATCCACTGCAAATCCTCATCTTCATCTGCACACCAACAATTCCAAGAACAATGGACACAAGCCCCAGCTGTGCTGGGGTGTGGTTATGGATCACGTCTGAGATGGGCTGGACCCTCAGAAGCCTTTTCCACCTGTGCCACTGGCTTCTTTCCCAGCTCCCCCAGACCTCTCCCCCACATGGAGCATGAAAGCCCTAAGAGCAAAGTCCTCAGATAACGATTTTTTAGGATCAGATAAACTCTGCCCTTTCTTTCCCCAGTGGGCAACACGAGGAGCCCCACAGGACATGCACCATCCAGCACCTTCCAGCTGTGGGTTTGAAGTGACATCATGAGCTTGTGGCTTGTCTTTTTTTTTTCTTTTTCTTTTTTCTTTTTTCCCCCAAATGGATCTTTCAAAATTCAACTCTTATGGTTCCTTCCACCGATTTTGCTGGAAGAGATAAGGTTGAGTCTTGGCGAGCATCCAACTCAACTGTTGATGGAGCTGTGCAGTTCAGTGCTGAGCTGCAGGACTCTTCCTCCAGAATAAAGGCTCCTTTTCAGTTTAGAGACACAAATACAGGAATAAAAGCATATTTCATGCGTGATGTCTAAGTGTATCAATCAGATAACTGGAACTGGTGTGCGTGTGGAGAGAGCTCTGACGTAATTACAACTTGCACAAAGAAGAAAGGCGCTTTCATTAATCTGCCGCTTGGAATGTCACTTGTGCACCAACAAGTGATTCAGTAAGAACTTGGAAAAACAAATGAAGCCATCGCTTTCAAATATGCAGGAGCCTCCCAGATTACAAGAGCAAGGGAGTCTACAGGATTCACAAGCACAAAGAGACTCCCAGATCCCAGAATGGTCTAGAAAAATAACTGGAAAATGCAGAGCATAAATTTGATTGATGTGTCCAAGAGAAAACAAGTCAGTTCATGTTGTCTCTTTTTAGGGGAAGGAGGAAATCACTACAAAAAATAAGATCCTGAGGATCAGAGTTTGCCACAATCCTCATGCAAATTTCTCTGTAGTGTGAGTGCAGAAGGGGCTTACTGACTCCTGCCAAGATTAAGAGTCTCCTACATTCAGATCCTGTGTCCTGTTGAGATTTCCAGCTTGTCTGTAACATGAAGACAGATCCTTCCATCCTGCCCTTCTAGCCCTGAGAACATACAATATTCAACGTGCATTGAGACCAACTCACACAAATAATAATGGTGGGTTCCCACTGCAAAACTCAGCTCTGGATATAGGTTTAAATGCCCTGAAGTGTGGCAAATTTGGGTTTATAGAAAAGTACTACATTAAAATTAAATGAAAGATTTTATTTGAATCAAAGAAAGGAAATTAAATTTAGGTGGAAATTCCACCACCAAAAATTCCTGCACTGTGTCTCAGTGTTTTGGCACCTACAGATGGGTGAATACTGTTCTGTCCTTGGACATCTCCACTGTTTCTTAAGGGACTTCTGTACAGACACAAGATAATAATAATATTTCATCTTAACTGAGAAACAACATCTTTTCTCTGAAAATGAAAGACAGGCTTTTAAGATTTCATATCAATTTTTCTTATTTATCACAAGTATTTATAAGGTGTCTGTCACATGGGTACCCAAGCCCAAGGTTTTCTTCTTGTAAAGAAAAGTTAAGTTCTTTGATTGTATTTAAAAGGCAATATCATACCAAGCAAATGAAGTTTTCATTTAAAAAAGTATTAAAAGAATAGTTATAAAAAAGGAGGAAACATCTCTCCAGGGGTAATATGAAAACTGTATCTGCTTTACAGCTGTTATATCCCATTCCAGCAGTTCCCTAAATGTGATCTTGCACCACTGATGTTCCAAAGCATATTTACTGGAGCTCTACAGAGATCTTGGCTCTCTTCCTCATTTTCAGCTCCTAAACTATATAAAGAGACAGCTTAAAAATACACATTATTTTTTCCTGAAGCAGCTTTTCCACTCCAGCAGCTGCTCCCCTTGACAGAGGGAAGGAAGTCTGCTGGTCCTGGTGGGGCAGGAGGGCAAACTCTGCTGCTTAAGAGAAGTAAAGGAAGGGGCAAGAAAATTAGAAATTTAAGAGGTAACTGGAAGTGATGGAAGTTCCCCCCAGGACAGGCTGTGTCCATCCAGAAGGATGCAGCTGCTCTGTTGCTGGAACTGGTGGCACCATCAGCTCTTGCTGGTGACTGTGCCAGCCTGGAGAAGGGGACACATCTGAGAGGAGCTCAGTCAAATGTCCCATTGAAATGTGGCATTTTCCTCCAATCTGCAGAAGAAACTCTTTAGTCCCTTGCCTGTTTTGCAGGTCAGGTTCAGAAAACAGGGCTCCAGGCTCCAAACCCATCCTCGAGGCTCTCAGTGCCGGATCACTCTCAGTGGAATTTGCAGGAGCAGCGATGGGGGTGGGTGAGCATCAAGAGAAAGGGAGACAGTCAGTAAAGGGTTAATTTCCCCACCACGAGCACAAAAGATAATTAACAGCACCCTGTTAATGACAGTGCCACGATAGCCACCGATAACAGTGACACTGGTCATCCAGAACTGTGATGGTTCTTTGGGGTGAATAAACTGATTTTAGCAGCTGCACCTCACACATTGTTGATGTATTGGTGACTTTAGTGCCATTGAGAGGGGAGTGGAGCAGAGTTGATTTTGCAGCTCTAGTGCAGCCTTTCTTTTCACAGGGAGGACGAGGGATCTCAGCCTGTCCTGGCCAGATGCAGAGCTCACTGACACCAGCCACAGGCACAGGGCTGGGGCTGGGTGGGGATGGAGGAGCAGCTCTGGAGCCTTCCAGCCTCACCTCTCTCTCCACCTCTGGTTTTGATCAACTCAGCCGTAGAGAGCAGCATTTCCAGCCAAGATCCTCATATAGAAAGGCTTAGCTCAAACCCTCTGTGGTATTTATTAAACATGCTACAGCCTGAGAGCTGGTTCTCCACCAGGAACGTGGTGACAGTGCTCCAAAGGTTGGGAGTCATGGAGCTGCTGTCACTTGGGACATCTCCACTGAGGAGGGGACAGTTTCCAGCTGCTGTTGGGGACTTTCAAAGGCTGTGGCTGTGACACACACACACCCACACACACCCCAGTGCTCAAGGACAAGCCCAGAATTCCACACACAGACACCATCCTGGCCATGCCATTTTGTCTGATCCCACAGGGCAGTGCCATCCAAAAGGGCTCTGCTCACTTCCAAAGAAAAGGATAATAACTGTGCCAAACTAATTATATCCTGATAAAAACACCAGCCTCGTTATTCCATCCCAGTTTGCCTTTTCATATCCAACTTCTGTTTATTTAAAGTAAACACCCTCAAATTATGCTTTCTTAAAAATACGAGATACCCCCAATTTTATTTCCAGGGATACATGTTCATTAGAGATAAGGTGATTTATATTTTTAAAAAATCATTTTATGCTGCTATTTGTAAGCAGAAAACAATAAGCTCGCCATGAAAAATGCCCAAACAATGCATCACATAGGCCTTGAATGCTAGAAGTTCAGTAATTGCTTTTTCGATAAGATGTTTTCAACTTCTTAATATTATTTTTATAGCTAGAAATCTCACTTTCAGACAATGGGCTGGGAACTGGCATTCCCTGCATGTTTTAGATAAATAATGCACTCTCGATAGAAAGCAATGGAAGAATTGCTCCTGCCTTGTGGGTATTATATTTTTTAATCTACCAATAAGTTTGGTTTTTCTTTCATTTTTTTTAGTTTTGCAGAAAGTAATTCCAAACTGTAAGCCACGACTGACCTAACTACTTATTAAAAATGCTAATATGCTTTTGTGCTTTGATGTCTGGTGAACAATAAAAGGGAGAGAGTTACTCTGGGACACTGTAATCCTTTATTTGTCACTAAGTTATGACACCCAGCAGAGCTGTGTGACAGTCCAAATCAATCATCCCCCGTGCACTGCAGGCCTTCTCTGCCTCCTGCAGAGTCTATGCAGTTTAATTAGCTTTTTTTCACACTAGCATAATGTACATCTGCAGCTTCAGCAAGAAAAAGAAATGGAGGATAGTTCACTGGGATACAGTGCCTTAAAAAAAGTTCATATAAAAAAAAAAGTCTGAAAGAAGAAACATCACAATCCTTTGTACTTTACTTCAGAGGAGTTTGCTGTAGAAATCTACAGGCCTGGGTACTCTATATTGTTAAATGTAGATTTTTTTTTTAACTTAATAAAGGCCTTTTCAGCTAAAATCTCAGATGGCATTTAAAGCCTTGTTCTTTTCTAATGGTCTATATCTTTTATACCTTCTTCTTGTGGTTGATCACGCAGTAGCTCATTATCTGCTGCTCTCCCCCTCCCCACCGTGGGTTGGTACAATGGAGGTTTCAAACTGGGATTTGCTGGTTAGAAATCACTGCCCCCCATCCCTGGCAGCAGCAGTGCCCTGGGCTGAAGGGGGCAGAGCCCTGCCTCTCCCACCACCATGAACCACGAGCAGAGCAGGTTTGAGGTGGTGGCTCTACAGCCAATGAGCATTACCAACAATTGGCCAAACACAAGCCCAAGGGACTGCAGGGGGAGAGGAGTGGGCAAGGGCTGAGCCTGCCTGGCATCCCCTCAGCCACCCTACCCAAGAGCAAGCAACTTCATGGCACAGAAGGTCTTCAGATAAGTGGGATTCTGTCATCCCAAGAAAATATTTCTGGTCTTATTAAGCTTGTGGTTGGATTCAATGACACGTTCGGTCAAATAAAACTGACTCTGGCACTGCCTTGTTCCAGAAGGGGCACTATCCCTTTCCAGCCATTCCAGCTGCGGTGATAGAACTTTTAAATGATGGTGCAAACTAAACTGTTTGGCTTTTATTTGGCTGCTCTCCCCTTTGTGTACCACGAGGAAGTTCAAAGGCGCTCGCAATCCGTCCTTACGCTGTTCCTCCGAGCGTGGCCACAAAGGAGTCACCTGCAGAACGCAGCAGTTGCTTTATTCAAATGATAGATTACGTTACCAGAGGCTTGTCACTCTTAATAACCTCCCAACAGAGAAATGCAGCCGAGGAGCTGACGGGCTGGGTTCAAACGGGAGCGTTCCACGGGAGGCAACACTTCCCAGCCCCGGGGCCGCGGGATGCGCCGCGGTGCGAGCGCCGCACAAAGACTGCGGCCGCAGATGGATGGGGGCCAGTGGGTCACCGTGCCGGGGACTGCCACAAAGCCTGGAAAGCACTCAAAGACATTTGTCAGCCTCTTGATTTGGAAGCAGAACTCCGTCTTCAAATGACAGCAATTTGCTTAAGATCTGCTGATATTCACCCCCAGTGCCGTTGCTCACAAAATGCCAATGAGATCCACCAGTTCCGGGCACTAATGAAAGTACAAGAGCAGTGACCAGACCTACTGTCAAAGACCCTTTTAGAGCTGTACCTGAAATTGTCTTTTAAACAGCACCTCTCTAATCCTTCAGTGCAAAAATACTTTATCCTCTTGTGGGAATTATACATATTTCCCGGTTCAAAGAGGTATAAAATATAAATGTACTTCTGTACAATTCAGCATTAAGAAGAGTAAATAGTGTACAGTGCCTTTTCATCTTTAGATTTCAAGTTGCTTAAGCATTTAGAGACTACAGTTGGCATTTCTTGCTGTGCTGCTTCTTGGTCTAATGCTATTATTGAAAATACTTTTATCCTGGGCCTTGGCTGGGGTAATTCCTTTGAAAAATCTTATTCCACACTTACGCCAGCAATTCTTCACTGTTTCCCTCCTTTTAAAACAGATAATTCATTAAGACTACAATATGCAGTTTTAACATACTTAAAGTTTCATGTTTAACAGAGTGTTCCAGTTTGGGGTCTGGTGGACAAAAATATTGGATTTCTTGTTCAGAAGTGAAACATTTTGAAATGATAAAAATAATCCAGCTGAGCTTCCCCCTGTGAAGACCAAGGACCAGCCATGTCCCTCATGAGAGACCCTGGAAGGGACCTCCTTCTCCACAGGGCCCTCTCCTGGGTGTTTCAATGCAAACATCCACTTCCCTCTCAAGGTATCCCAATGCTGGGAAGATGGATCTTCAAGGACTTGGAGAAAGACAAGCAGAGGAGCAACATCTCCCTTCTCAGCCTTGCTCTCGTAAACACAGACCACACTGGTCTCCCAAGGAACACAGTCAGGTGATGCATGGGCTCTTCCTGCCCTTTATCCATAGACCAAGTGACTTGCATGGACACTTCCTCAGCCAACACCTCTCTCCTGGCCTGTGTGCCCAACCCACTGCCCTCCCAGTTCCTCTTCCCAGTGAGAGCCTGAGGGTTTCTCTTTTTATTTCCACCCCCGTCCTTCCTGGCCAGGGAACAACCCTCATCCCAAAACAGGCTCCAAGACAGGTAGCACAGGGTGTCAGGGAGTGTTGCTTGATTAGAGGAAAAGATGAAAAGTTGAGATGAAACCTCACTTCCTTCTGTTTCTTATGCCTTGTTAGTAGAAATCTTCTGGGGATGAGGAAAAAGGAGAGCTTTAAGGCTCCTCTGTCAGAGTGAGAGAATTTAGAACAGAAAAATAACTTTTCCTTGTAATTTGGCAGGTCATACTTTAAAGTAAAAGGGTTCTCAGTCAAATAATAATAATAATAACATGATTTGTGAGCCATCTAATGCCCTGCCTAGTGCAGAGACAGCACTGCTTTGATGAAGAACTGATTGAGGAAGAGGAGCAGGGGCTGTTTCTGGGGAAAGGATGAACTACTGATCCTCTTTTAGGGGAAGTCAGGGGAGGAGGTGGTTGAAAGCATCACTTTTCCCCTGGAAGATGCCACAATGCCACAGTGAAGACAAGTCACGGCATTTACCCTCATTTGCCACTCCATCATCTTCCTCGAGGAGGTCCAAGAAGAATAATTTTGCATGTTGGGGCTGCAGCAGGTGAGATTTGCAAGAGCTTTCAGTGCTGTTACTGCCCCATTCTCTCCTTGCTCTGCCCCTGGGGGAGGTTCCTGCTCTTGTGGCACAGGGAAACAAGGACTGAGCCCTGCAGAGCCTGGCACAAGCCCCTCCCTCACTCTCCCCTCCCTGTGGAGCTGCTGGGTTTGCCCTCCACAGCTCCAGAGGGGAGGGCTGGGCAGGGGTAGCACAGATGGAAGGGGAAGTGGAGCTGCAGTAACATCTGCAACCTCCCCAGCAAGATTTGCCAGAATTCACCTGCCAGCCCCCTGAGTCAGCCAGCAGGTCGGTGGGATCCATGTGCACAGCTGAGTGGTTGCCTCCAGCAAACCCAAGACCTGCTGTTCCAGTGAGGGAGCATCAGAGGGATCCCACCCCGCTCCTGATTTTGTAGCTTCCAGTTTGCTGCCACTGGAAAGGCATCAGAGGAGATAGGAGGGTACTTATGCAAAGACATCTATCAATGGGGAGGCCCATCTTCAAAGCTTTGATTTTACCAGGTGCTGGCACCCCATCTGAGAGCTGCTCTTGCTTGGGGGGATTCCATCTCAAAGTCTTCACATCACAGGAAGGGGAGCCCTGCTTTGAAGAGCCTCACCAGCAATGGGCCAAACCTCCTATTTGCATTTCATTTTTGGCTGCATGAAGCCTCCTCCTTGGCACCAAACAAACATTTTGCAACCTTTTTAAAAAGCAACAAGACGCAGGGTTTGCTGACACAGCTCAACACCAGCACTTGTGCATCCAACTGAGAAAGTCACCAGCAGTTTAGGCAGGTGTGGATGAGCAAATTAGAGTTAGAACAAAGTGGTGGTGCACTTGGAGTATGCCCATCAAGTTGCAACAAGCTAAAGTTAATGTTAAATTAAGGGATGTACTTCCAGCTCTTGCACTTGGCAGCTGGTTCGATTCCTGAAGTGAAATCATGAAGAGAATTCAAGGTTGAGTTTATTTTAAGGCTGTCTTGAGTTGCTTTGCTGCTGGTCCTGGGAATCTGTGTCACGTTGGACTCCAGCAGAATTTCTGCTGGATCCTCAGCACTGCCAGTGGGGTCTGCCTGGGCAGGGAGCAGCATCTTGCAAGGTTTCAGAAGTACAAAAGGCATCGCCAAAGGCCACTCAAACTTGTTTTTAACTTCAACTTTATCCAACTCAGAGTTTCTTTAATTTCCTAAAGGTTCTTAGAATATAGGGCAGCGCTGACATAATCAAAGCAGCCAAGTCTCCTGGCTCAGACACTGTCTTTGACCTTTCCATGGCTCATTTTCCCTCTGTCACTTACTTTTCAGCGGAATTGCAGAGCTTCACCCTCTAGTGTCTGAGGAGGAGTTTGGGAGGCATTTAAGAAATGAAGGTCATTAGACATTACCTTTCCTGTTGCAAGCCCTTGCATGATGCACAGGGATTATTATGCCCTTGCCCTTTGGTGTAAACAAACCTTGGAGGTTCTCTGCTGTGCTTGTAACCAGAACAAAGCCCTCGGCCTCCTTAAACCTCTAACATAAGAGAAAAGGAAAGCCTATTTACCATGCCTAACACAAGAAAGGTTCCTGAATAATCCAAGACAAAAGGTCTGTGCTGGGAAAGTACAGAGGTGGGACTGCTGGTTTCCCTTTAATGAGGATCCCCACATTCCCCAGTTCCCTACTTGGCTGGCACAAGGAACCTGGAGCTGCTGGTCCTCCCAGCTCTGCTCTTGGTCTGCAGAGGACTTCAAGCAGATGCAACAAATCCTGTGTCATGTTCACAAGTGCTTTGTGTGGTGGGTGATCTCAGTGCCTGGGGACAGGCTGACAAAAAAGAGGGTTCCCAGGGAGGCAGAGCTTTACACTGAGCCCTTTGAAGGGCTTGTGACTTGGGTTCTGCTGCAGAGCAGATTGGTTGGTTGGGTTGAGGTTGAAGACAAGGACATGGTGCAGGTCAGCATAGCCACTGAAGGGGTGAAAGCCATCTTGGCTTCCCATGCAGAAGCCAATGCCAGAGAGTGGCTGCTGTGCCAGCAGGACCTCAGGATCCTTCCAGCCTAGTGCCCACCTTCCCACTGCCTTCACGCGCACTGCAACAGCAACTGTAAGCAAAGAGGTACAAACCAGCTCATTTTCCCTTGTTCCACATCTCTCCATCATTCCCCTTGACTCTCCAAGCACAGTCTGGCTGGATGAGAGTGAGCAGAGACTGCTGTGTGCCCACATTGGTGGGTGTGGGACTGGGCTGCCGATGGGACGTGTGTGACAAGAGGTTTGCAGAACATGCTGCTCTCCCATCACAGCCTGGCAATCAAAGCCCTGCACTCAAAGGCCCTGTTCTTGGCTGAGGTGGCACCTGGTGGCTCTGAGAGGGCAGGTCTCCTGTTCTTTGTTTAAATGCTGGCCCTTTTGTTGAGTCAGAGGCACCCAGTCCTCACCAGCAGCAGCAGTGAAATGGTGTATCACTCTAATGAGCGTCCCTTCAATAACCATTGCCCTGATTTTTGATACCTGGAGAGAAGATGCACCAGCCAGGGAAGAATTTATCAAAAACACGCCACTGACTAGACATCAGAGGGAACCTCAAAGGGACAGTGAACTAGAACAAAGAACAAAAACATTTACAGAAGTGCTACACTGAAAAAAAGGGAAAGGGAAAAACTGTACTAACAACAGTAACAAGGTCAGCTATAAAACCAGAATTAAAAGGCACTGCTGGGGAAAAGACGTCGACTCAAAAAGCACCGAGAACTAAGAACACAGCTTGCCAATCAGATCTGCCCAGATTCCCCTTGATATCTCCCCACTAACAGGCCTTCCTGCAGGACAAGTAGAAAGTTTAAGCCACTGGCTCTGGGAAGGTGGGCTGGAAGCAGGAGAGCAGCATTCCCTGGGTTTCACACAGATCCTCAGCTTCTCCGTCAATGGGATGGCTCAGAGGTGAGGGGGCTTGGCCAGCAGAGCTGGGCAGTGGCCAGGAGTGGGAAGTGCCCTCCAGAAAATTCCACCGAGGGCAGTTCCCCAATCTGAATCATTATTAATGGAGGTTTGGCGCCTGAATGGACTGGCTGGTGCCCTGAGCACACGCTGCCTTTGCCACTCCTGTCACTCACAGCCTGGGGGAGGCACTGCTGTAAATCTGCACAAATGAAGGTCCAGCCTGAGCTTCATCAAANATAGGAATATGAAAGTTTTCAGCATTTCAGCAAGATACCCAAGGGCTTTTCTACATGGAAAGGTCATTACACAACAGCTCTCCTGTGCAGATGCCCTCATGCCACCTTCTGTGCACACATCCAAAGGGAGAGCATTTCCCTCCCTGCCTCCCACCCTTGGTGGTGACATTCCTAGCACAGGTAAGTTCTGGTTCCCCATGGGGCATTCCCATGTATGCCATGTATAAAAAAACCTGTAGAAGAAAATCACCTTGAGATCTTAATCCTGAATTTTCCTGTTCCCTCATTGCCACAGGAGTCAAAGTGATTCATACCAATACTGGCACCAAATTGCAAATATTTGGGCACAGCGAACAGAGAAACTTTCAGAGCCAAACCAGCTTGGACACAGGTCTGGGCTCCTAATTTTGGCCTACAAAAACTTTAAGAAAACTTAGTGAGCTTCCCCCAGAAACAAGAGCTGTTCCATCTTCCAAGCCCTGATGTGACCCCAGGACATCCTGCCAGCAGGTCACCTCTGGGCTGGAGCTCTGCTTGGACGTGGGGGAGCAGATGGAGGGTTAAGGTGCCCTGGGGCACCTCCCTGACCTCCACACCCTCCATCTCCCACCAGCCAGTGTTGTACTCACCAGCTGGGCAGATCTCCTGGGTGACCTGAGGAGTCCAAAGTGGCATGAGATGTCTACACTTAGGCCATGAACAGCTCCTGAGCTATCAGAGAGCTTGAACTCCCTTCCACAGGGATTTTCATCCTGCATAATCAAGAGAGCTGGTTACTCTGGCTTATCAGTGGAGATGGGCAAGCACCTCTGGAGCAGGATGAGAGCAGGAGACAACCTTTGCTGCTCCTAATGGAGCCCCTCTCCCACCAGCAGCAACGCAAGGAGCTCTGAACACCAACCCCAAACATCAGGCATTGTGAACACCAGGTAATCATACACCTCCCACCAATATCTCTCAAAAATCAGGATGACTTCTATGGGCTGGGCACTAATATTCCATTTTTAAAGCAGGTCCTGCTTGCTTTTTTCCCAGTCCCTTCCCTGTGAAGCTGTGCTTGTTAGTGAAAGTGAAGAGACTTCTGATTTCTAAAGCCAATGTTGGAATGAGCATTTCCCCGTGAGAGCACCTGGTTCTCGTGTTTAATGAGTAAACACAAGAATGCAGAGGCTTGAAGAGTGATTGTTCGCAACATCATTACTTCTGAACCCGACATTAAAGAGAAGTAAAAGACAACAGCACAGCAGTTCTTTGTATTTCCACCACTCTCCCTAAAAAAAATAATAAAAATCTTTAATGAGACGCATTTGAAGTCTAACACGGGGCCGTTCTCCCAGATTATAATTGATAAATCTTCCAAATTGGTATGGGGGAAGTATTGTGTAATAATTACTTGTTTCTTTTGAGGAAATAAATAAAATATGAACCATGTAATTGCTAAGCAGCAAAATGCAGTGAGTGGGTTTCCTGCCGCTCCGCCGACCAGAGCGAGCGGGGCTGAGATTTCAAAAGTCTCTCTCCGAGTGCAGCATGACACACAACCATGTTGCTGCTGCTCCTGTTTGTTTTCCAAGTGCCAGCTTTTCCACGCGGAGTCACTGGCTTGTTTGAAGTCCCGGCGTTCACTCCTGTGCCACAATTAATTCCGCTTTAAAAAGGAACAAATCGCTACTCTTGTCGGGTGGGTGGTGTGGGAGTTGGTGGTTGGCGATGCTGATTGTCTCCAGAGCAGCAGGGAGGGCTTCTCCAGGCTGCCAGGGCCAGGCCAGGGGCACTGCCCAAGCTCCTGGGCAGGTGGGGTGTCAGGGAAGCCCTGGCACGGTGGCAGATGGGATAGCTCTGTGTGTTCCCAATTGATTTTCCTGCCTCCCAGCTCCTTCTTGCTCCACTCTGTGTTCTCCCAGGTAGTCATTTCTAATTTTTCTGCTAAAACCAGACTGCAATTTCACTAAATATCATCTCCAGTGCATCTTAGCTGGGGCAGTTTCCCCTCCTGGCCTGTGCTGGGGGTTTTTTACAGACCTGATCCTGCCCTGGGAAAACCCCTTTAGGCACAGACACCCCAACCCCAGAGCAGCAGCTGGCAGAGAATGGTTTTCAGGTCCTCGTGTTGGTGCCTCTCCATGAGGCGGCAGAGACCTGCTGGCCTGGGCAGGTTCACCACCTCCCTCTCCTTTCCCTGGAGCATAACTGGAGTTGGGCCAAGGGTTGGACTTGATGATCTTGGAGGTCTTTTCCAACCCAATCGATTCTATGATTCTATGATTCTATGATAATTCTTGCTCCAGCTGTTTTAGAGAGAGGCAAAACTTACTGCAAAGGGGCCTAAAGACACTTCAAACTTGCAGTTTCTCATGAGACACAAAGATTTTCCCTGAACTTTCATCACTGAGCAGCCTCATCCCCGGGCTCGACTGTGTCCAGTATCTTCTGGGAATGACCCTCTTCTTCCCTACATAGCATGGGAAGTTCACTCTCTGCCTGTCATTAATTGTTTGGAAATTCTCAGCCTAACCCACAGATAAAACTTTCCTTCAGCTCTAAATTAGTTCAAGTTCCAGATTTCTGATTCTCAGATAAAGCTGTCAAATATATATTCAAGTATCTATATTCATGCCTTCTAGACCTTTTCCTTGTCTTGCTTTTTTAACCATTGCTTTGAACAGCAACATGAAAACTTAATGCTTTTAGAAGACTTCAAGCCAATTCTCTCCTTCCTAATTTTGTAAAACGTTATCATAAATGTTTTATGATGTTTAAAAAAAAATAAATCTTTCCTTAAAGTAACAATTTGAATTTTTCATGCACAATGAAGACCTTTATCTTATTCACAGTTGTCATTTTCTGTTTAGCATCACAACACAATACTAATAAAAAAATGCATTTGGATTGCCTTGAGCAGTTTTGCCCATTTTAATATATGGCACAGCTTTGTTCCTGTTATTCCTCTCTATGGAGCATCCTTAAATCTTTGTTCTCCAAGAACATCCTTTATTGGTTTTCTGAGAGGGCAGGTTACCTACAGAGCATTCCTTCCCTGCAAAAAAAGTGGCTTTTTGATTCAAATAGTGTGTGGTAAAATCCAAGCAAAGACAACCATCAGCAGATTATCATCATTTTCTGAATGATAATCATTCAGTTTGGTTCTGACCCTGCAAACTCCAGCCTGATTAACACCCAAGAGCAATTTTCAGCAATGTGGTATAAAGTGTTTCACTACAAACCCAAAGACATGGCAATGCTGGCCTTGATGTGCTGCTGGCAAAGCAAACCTTGGTAGAGGTTCCTCCTCATTCAGTGGTCAAGAAGAGGGTTTGTCTATGAATAAGGTTGAAAGGCCCTGAAAACTCTTAAATCAAGCCTCAGCTTCAGGTGAATCAATGCTGGAGTGACCTGGTCACAGAGCAGGACATGGAGCCTGAGCAAAGGGTGAGCAGCACCCCTGGAATGGCCTCAGGGATGGCAAATCGCCCGGGACAGAGGCAGCTCCTGCAGTGCCAGAGAGAAGCAACAGATCTGTTGGGTCTCCCCACTGAACAGATTTGCAGCTTTCCAGGCTCTGGCCTCAAAAGTGCATCTCTTTCAAGTTCCCAGGCAGCAGATTTTCTCTCCATCTTTTGCTTTTGAGCATTCTAGGAGCATCTTCCATTAAATATGAAGATGTTTAGCCTTTTAACCCTCTAAACGTGATACCACAGGCTCTAGTGATCTATTGTCAGTTAAATTCACCCTCTACACTCTCTACTTCAGCCTCTCTCTTGTATTTCCTTCCCTGCTGTGTGCACTTATCCCTGCATTGAAAACATGCTTTTAAACTAACACACACTATTAGTTATTTTTAGGTATCAAAGACATTTTTCTCAAGATCTTTCTTCATTAATTCACTAATTCACTTTTTTTGTCTTGATCCCATTTGCCCCATGTTCTTTATTGTCTCTTAACCCTGATGCTCAAAAGGCATCAGCACAGATTAACAAGGAGCCTGAGAGCTTCTGGAGAGCAGCATTTCATGTTCTCCTGCATCCTTTTAATCAGGTTTAAACTCTTGTGGCCTTCTGTTTAAGTTCAGCTTGAAAAGAGCTAGCAAGCCTCAAATGAAAGACCAAATAAAATACATCAGTGTCCCTTTTTTTTCTATTTTGACACACATTCCAAATAAGCAGCAATGCAATAGAAGCAAAAAAAATTAATGAGAAAGTTTTGCCCTTTCTATTAGATCTGTAAATAGTTTTGCTTGAGTTGGTCAATAAGAGGGAGGAATCATAATGGCACAGCACAGAAAACCCTCCCATCTCTCCTCCTGAATGGTAAAATAAATATTGAGGACAAGAGATAAGTGCTGCAGAAGATGTGCCTTAGACCTCTGGAACAGAAACCTCTGAATATCCACAGCAACAGATCCCAATCCTCAAACTCAAATGCTTCTCTGCTCAAACGCTTCTCCACTCTGGGGTTTTCAGTATTCAATCCCAGCAGTGCCTCTGAATTTGCAGCTTGAGCCCATCTCAAAACCATCCCAGTGCTAAATAATACATTATTGTAAAAACTGTAACTCTATCCCCCACAGACTGCCTGGCCCAGTAATAGCTTCTTATTCCCAATTGCTTTTCCCATACCAGAATGAGCAAAGGCTGAGCTAGCAGTGAAAGCAAGGGATTGTGAGCCCAGGGGCTGGGGTCTAATCCCTGCTCAGCTCCTCATATATTTGGGGAAAACACTTCACTTTTCTGCCCTGAAAAATAAGGTGGCACTTCTTTATGCTGAGACTTCGTTCACCAAAGTTTGCAAATGGCTTTGAAGTCTGTAACCAAAAAGTACTGTAAAGGGTCAGAGTCTAATCATCAAACAGCTAATAGCCTCTTCTTATTTTCTATTACTGGGCCTAGCATAAGAAAAGTAAGTTAGACTCAAACCTCAGAGATCTCAGAAGACTCATGAGAAACCTGAACTGGCACAAGCCTTTTCCCTATGGATGTCCCAGCGATTGATTTTTACGGGCACAGCCTTGAAATTGTTATTTCCTTTGGGAGTTTCAGGATGTTTCCCAAGGCAGAGAGACTAAAAAGGCTGCAAGTGATGCAAAGTGGCTTTGCCTTTAGGAAGCAGCCAGCAATGGAAGAGCTGCACAGCCCTGGGAAGGGAGGAGGATTTCAAAGGGAACTTCTGCCATTATTCCACATTTTGAGCAATGCCTTGGCATTGGTGGTAATAGATCTGACCAGAGAGACTGAAACAGCTTGTAACGAGGCAGGAGGCACTTGGGCAAGCCCAGGGTCCCTGTCAGTGCATGGAGCTGCCAAGGACACACCAGGGCTGTGGGGAAAACATGTCCTCAGAAAGCACCAGCAGCTCTCTTGAGTGGTGGAGGCCAGAGAGGTGATTCCCTCCTCCAGCACTTTGGGAAGACCAGGCTAAAGCCAAGGACTGCAGCCCTGCCATCCTCCCCCCAGCCACTCTTCCTTAGTGCCCACATTATGTTTTCTGTTGATACCCAAAAAAAAAAAGGGAAGAAAAATTCAGTTTATGCTAAGCAGCAGATCCTTGTCACCCCACCTCTGCCAATCACCAGATGAAAGGAATCATTATTTCAAGACCCCTGCAGATGTCTGTCTGTCTTCTGTAATGAACTCAGGCTCGCCGTGGCTCTGTTAATTGGAGCACCCACCGAGGCAGCTGCTGTTTGTGTCACACCAGCGATGCCTCTTCCAGCAGGTTTGGTTTCCAGACACACACTCAGATCTGCACACATTTGGATACAGGTGGCTCCAGAAAGCCAGCCCAGGCTTCTTTCGGAGCACAGTGTCTTCCAGAAAGCTGCTCTGTGCCTCCTCCTGGGGCTGCAGGAGGAGTCTGGGGCAGACGAGGTGCTGGGTTAGCTTTCTGGAAACCAGCGGGACTGGCCACCCAAGCACTGCAGCTTCTGACTGGCTGCCACCTGCAGCAATAAGCTCAATCAGGTAATTAATACCAGCCTTTACTACCTGCACCACTAGAACTGCTATGGAGGAGACAGTTTTGTTACTTTTTAAAGAGCTTTCATGTGGTTACTGGGGCTTGTGTAAAACCCCTAATCCTCATCCCCCCATAGCTGTCTGTACAACCTGCTTTGTGTTTGCCTCCTCCTCCAACCCCCTTCCACGACTTTCAGGCTTTCAAGTCATGTAATGTTTCGACATGGCACTGGGAGAACAGTGAAAGAACAGAATCATCACAAAGATGTTTGAAAACCCAACAAACCTCTTCAGCAGCAGGACGAGGTTAGTTAGCTTTGTTTGGTTTGATTTCATTGTGGAACTTATTTACCAGAATAAAACTCAGCTTCAAAATGCCACATCTGGTTTTCCAGGGTGGGTGTTCCAGGGTTTTTTTTCACCAAGAATCAAGAAAAAGGAAAAAGCCCAAACCTGTGATTCCCTAGAGGGAGCTTTAGACAGCAGTTGGCCTAAGTTACTGTCTGGTCAGTGGCTGAGCACTAAACTAGAAAAATAACATGTTTCTTCACCCCACTCATATCCCCACTTTTCCTTGTGGCTCAATCATTGGGCCATCCCATGCTGTGCTTGGAGTCCAGCAAGGCCAGAATCCAAGGCATTCCTTTCTGTTTAAGCCACATGGTCTCCTATTTCTTACCAGCCCTCATGAGACCCTCAGAGGTGTCTGTTTAATAGATAACTGATAGCTCAGGGTGACTTTCAAAGAGCTAAGCTGGACTCAAAACTGCCAACCCGGAAGATCAGGTCTGGATCAGCACCCTATAACTTTAAATTTGGGCTTTAAGTAACTTTCCCTACAGAGGTGCATCAAGATACTGCAAGGTGGGCTGGTGTGGTTGAGACCTTGGTGGGAAGGAACACTTCACTCCAAAGCAGTGGGAAAGGCTCTATTTTCAGTTCTTCTGAATGAAGTATTTATTCTGAAATACAAGTTTGCTGTTTCCTGAGGTTCACATTAATATCAGATGTATTACATGTCCATCAGCCACATCTGACCTCACTCTCAGAGAACATTCAGGCACACATTCCTCTGAAGTGTTTAGAGGAGTACGTGAGCCATCAGATTGCCCAAATGTCTGCCTTATCTAAACGGAATCTCATTTACTTCGGTGAAACTGAAGAACATCCCTGTCAATCCTGCAAAGCATCTTCTGATTATTTAGGCACATAAATACCTTTAAAAACGTGTGCCTGCAGCTGGGATCCATCCTGCCACATGCCAGTCAGGTGTCTGGTCTCACCCAGTCACGTAGGCAATTCCTATCAGCGGTGGAGAGTGGACATCACCACGGGGCATCTCCTCAAACCTCCTGTGAATGTCAGTCTAAGGGCTGGGGGCTCTCCCTTTGGGGCACTATCTCTGTCTAGTCATTGTAGAGGGAGCCAAGATGTCTAATTTGATCTGTTAGAAGTCTGGTTCTGTCTAAGTTAAAAGAGACAGATCCCACCCTCCACAACTACCTTGTGCAGATGAGTAAGTCATGCTGGAGATGTACCTTTTTTGAGTTTGCCAGGGTGATATCATCCAAGGTGCTTGGGGGTTGGTGTCCTGCAGGAATGCTCAGAGTTTACAAGCAGGCAGGCTCTCCAAGAAAGTTTGAAGTTTAAACTCTTGAATATTATCCAAAAGCAAATTTCAGATTGAGTATTTTAAGCATTTTGTTGGTCAATCACTAAATTTAGTCAGGAGGAAAGAGAAAAGATATCATAAGACAGATCTAACTTGCCAGCATTGACGGAAGGCTGGAGTTTTAACTCTTTCAGAAGAACCAGGGAGGAGAAATAAGATACAAAGTAATTTAGAATAATAAACAGAGGTGGTATTTTCTATAACTCACCACCTAAAGCCACTTTGCCTCTGGTAAACTCTCTGCTTCAAGGAAAAAGTTTATCATCTTTTCTTTAGACATCAGCACTGAAAACATGAGCTGCAGCCTCAGCAACCAGTCTGAGTGGGAGGTGAAAGCAGTGGGGAATTGTGGCTCTCTCTGAAGCAAGAGAGCAGCAGAGGATACCTCCAGGAACATGCCAGGGGGTTGGCAACACTGCCCACAAAAGGCCACTGTGACAGCACAGCCCATCCATCCCAGCCTGCCGAGGACACTCCACAGCCACCAGGGACCAGGCAGGGCATTACAACACAGAAAGGGAGCAGGAGGGGTATTGGGGCTCCCACTGGCACCAGGAGATACAGCCCGTGGGCAGGATTGGCATTTCCATCCTGGTGGGAGAGGGACTGGGGAGGGGCACTCAAATTTTGGGGAGGGGCACTCAAAATTTGGGCAAAGGGGCACTCAAAAATTGGAGAAAGGGGCCCTCAAATTTTACCGTTATTACTCCATTACCATAATTACCTCATTACCACAATTACCTTATTGCAATAATTACCCATCACCCAGGTGTGGCACCTGAGTGTCCCCATATCCCCTGTGTGGGCACCTCAGTGTGCCCAGCACTCACCTGTCCAGTGCCCACCTTCTGTGGAGGTGGCACCTTCAGCAGAGCCTTGAGGGGCAGCAGGGCCTGAGGTGGGGAAAGGGATGGCGCAAGGTCAGGCCCTGCCCGCCCAGTGCCCACCTGGAACCCCCCAAATCCTGAGGGGGGGAGAGTGGGGGGGGTGTCACTCACCTGCCCATCCCCTACCTGTGCCAGGGGCTTCGGATCCGGAAATGGCTGAGGGGACACCTGGGCCTGGCAGGGGAGGGGAGGGTGGGCCTGACACCTGAGACCCCCAAACATACCTGAGGCCCCCAAACACACCTGAGGACCCCAAACTCACCTGGGACCCCCAAACACACCTGGGACCCCCCCGGAGACCCCCAAACACACCTTGGACCTCCCCCAGAGACCCCCAAACACACATGAAGCCCCCAAACTCACCTGGGACCCCCAAACACACCTGGGACCCCCCCATAGACCCCCAAACACACCTGAGGCCCCCAAACACACCTGGGACCCCCCGCCCCAGGGACCCCCAAACACACCTGGGACCCCCCCAGGGACCCCCAAACACAGCTGGGCAAGGTGGCAGCCTTGGGCTCTCAGGTGCCCAGGATGTGCCTCCATTAACACTCTAAAAGGACCAATCCCTTTCTGTCCTGGCCCCTTTTCCCTGGGAGGAATCTTCGTCCGTCTTCAACTCTTGGCTGAGAAACGGCAATTTCCCAGCCCTGCACGTGCCAAGGAACGATTGAGTTTTAATTTCCTAAAGTGTCTCATTTCTCTCCCTTTGCAAAAGGGAGCTGGAAAAATCCTCTTTTTCCCTTTCTTGCTCCCCTCCTCACGATTGCTCTTTGAGTAAGGCCGTACCTAACAATTATTCAGGGAAACATTATGTTGACATTACTGTTTAGAAAATAAAAAAGGGTTTTTAAAGCTAGAGAGTAACATCGTGACCATATAGCACTGGTGAATGATTAAAAATTTAGATGACTGCCTTTGAAACAATAAAAAGCTTTCGAAGCTCCTTAATGAGCAGCTATCAGAAATAAAGCATTTAAAACTTCAGAAAGTGCCTCTGTGGAAATTTCATTGTCTTTGATGCTGTAAAATAACTGCAGGGTGGATTCATTTCAAGTTCTTTTTAGCATACTGGTCGTTTAGAAATATTGGGAGATATCTTTCTTAGCAATATGTGGGGAAAACAATGTCTTGGTCGCTTTCATTTATCTGCAATTTGACAGGAGTGCAGTTTATTAACTTGAAAAGAGACAGATACATTATCTGAAACACAGAGAGTATAGTGGGTATTGCCTCCTTTTTATACCAGTGGGAGTCCATGACACTTTGAACTTGCTCACCATTAAACGCCTTCCTGAGTTGTTGAAGGGGCCTTTAAAAAGGGAGCCTGTGCATTTATGATGTAAATTCGTTATTTTGACAGTCTTTGAAATCTGTCATATTCACGTCCAATTTAATGCACCGCAAAAATTCTTTTCTTTTAAAATACTTTTAAGATTTCAAAGCCATTTTCATGTAGAAAACTATTGTTATACCTAATATATCCTGAAAGTGTTTTAGCAAAGGAACTTATATGATTCTGTTTTAAGTCATGTCGGGTTTTAAAACATGTCATTTCTTCAAATAAGCTTTGACCATGCTACCTTTTTTATTTTTTTTTTTGTTTCATTAGTTAAAGTGCACTTGATTTCCATGGATACAATTAGTCAGAATATCTGCTCTGGGATCATCATCGGATCAAACAGGGTCCTTTCAGGCAGCGTTTGGCAGAGCAATTGCCCACATATGTGAGATCAATGCAGGTAGGGATGTGCAGAGAGCTCAGGGCTGCTGGGGAAAGTGGGCAATGGGACTGGAGCAGAGTGTGTTTAACGAGAACCTGGGCCAGTGGGAAAACGAAACAGCCCCTGTTCAAAGGAGCAGCTCTGAGTATTTACTCCAAACGTGGAGTGGGACGAGGAGGAGCAGGACAGGAGGGGGCTGTGCAGCATCTGATGAAATCCAAGCTCAGTTTATTTCTGGTCAAATCCAAGCCTCACACATTTCAACTCCATCTTCAATCCAAACAAACCTCCTTAGGTTCGCTAATCCTCATTACACAGAGGATTTTAGCTGTACCTGCACTTCTTTATCAGTTTGCAAGATATTTTCAGCCAGTACAGAGGTCTTCATGCAGCTCTGCTTCAAAGCCATGTGCAGAGGAGGTTCTGTACAGAGTTTCAGACAGTGTTTACTGATGCCTTATCACTTTGGGAGAGGAGGTTGGTGGGCAGGGGGAACACATTTCTCCAAAGTGGTGCAGAACCATCCTAATCTAGGGAAACGATCAAATAAGAGTTTCAAAGATCTCCTGCTACAAAGGAAGGCATTAAGCTCACTCCTTGCCTGCCCAGACTCCGGGGCTGGTTTGGAATACATGGAAACATGTCTGTGACACGAAGGAACCTTCCACTGACGGTTTAAGCACCATTTCACATGTCCCCAGTGGCTGGGTTTAAAATGCAGTGTATCCTGAGTGAGATAAACCAGGAGAATCATTACTTCAGTGGCATTTAACCCTATAATTGGGTGGTTTCTTTGGGCCCTGATTTTATAAGGTCACCCTGTTATTTCCTTTGCTGGCTGGCTTGTGATGGTGCTCTCACATGTTATTACTCTCTTCCATCACAAGGAATGATATTTCAGGACTGAAAGGGCGAAAGATTTGTAAGGACTGTCCTTTCCCACACTGTGATTGTCTGAAAGCTTCAAACAGTCAAAAGCTGAGTGGAAACATGCTTTAGATGGTGTCTCTGGGGCAGAAATCCCCCCTGGTCTAGGGGTAGAAAAGAACTGTAAGGATCTGATCATTTTATGGTTACATCGCCTCGTCCCCCTGCAAAGGGAGGATATACTTTCCTGATAGAGCTTGTATCAGATATTAAACCAATACTACACTTGATCTCAGTAAAAAGGCCATTAAACCTCCCAACTTGAAAGAGGCATCTTGATCCTTGAAGCAGGGAATCCTGCAGTGCTTGCTGCCTGCTCACCCCATGGCTCTCTCACAGGATTCATCGCTGCTATCGCTTCCCCCAGCCTCGGATTTCCTTGGCACAGCAAACCCTTGGGCTGCACGAGAAAAGACTTTGAAATGGTGCCTAATTGACTTGGGCCTGGTTCAGGGCATAGTACACCACACAAACCACCACAACATCAATCAGAGGGAGAGAGGATGTCCCCAGGTTTGGCTTCAACTACTGGGTATTTCCTTTGCCGAAAGCATTTTAATCACGCTTAAGTATAGGTTTGCTGTGGCACAAGAGACTGTGACCTATTCCAGTCACTGATTTTTCCCACAGAAGGAAACTTCTGTCAGGCATCCTGGGAAACAGCCCAGGGTTCATTGCACCAACTGCACTGACTCCACCAGCCTTATCGTGTCTCCCCTCTGCCTGCTCCCACAGTAAAAGCCATTTTTCTGTGGGCTGCAAGAGCACAGTTTCCATCCAAGTTTGATGGTATGAAACTCAGTCTCTGGGATCTGTGCTCCCCATCCTTCTTCCTGGGTTTTGTGCCCTTTACCCTCACTCCCCCTCTTCAATTATTCCTTTCTAGTTCTGATAGTGCCTCCCTGGTAGACAAGAAACCAGAGCCAGTTGTTTTGGATATATAATAAAAATGTTATTTCAAGGAGACTGCTGAAAACAAGCAAAACCTGTGGTTGTCTCGGGCATGACCACCCTGCACAACAGAGCCCATCTGCACCCAAAATTAGGGCTTCTTCATGCCTCAACACTCTCACAGATGAACTAATCACTTTCTTAATGACTATCATTGTCAAACACAAGTGTTGGGTTTAAATGTCGCAATTTTTGGTCATGCAAATGTCAGACATGGAACATTTCCACTGAGTTTTGAGTAACCTCTGTGAAAACCAAATCCAAGCAATCACAAACCACATTTAGAAATCCAAACCAATAGATACTGCTACAAACCACCCAAGGGCTTGATCCTGCCCTTGGAGAAACAGCTCAGGGGCAGCACCCGGGTTTAGGCTGGGCCTAAAACTGAGGACTGTGCTACCAGTTTAAATTGCCGTAGTTGGAATTAGTAAGAAGTGAAAGTCGTGTCTGTCATGCAGGGAACAATCACTAACAGCCATTTCAGTCACAATCTCCACTGCTCAGTGCACACAAGAACCTCATTCTTTGTCTTTCACTTCCCATAAAACAGTGCTTACAATGCAAACAGCACAATACAATCCAAACAAACAAGTGCTTACAAATATCAGCAAGTGAGATAAGAGGAGAAAGGGGAGAACAAGCCCATGTTAAGCCACTCAGATAAATCAGAAATACAGCAGGAGAAATGATGAGATACTGAATGAGAATAAAAGCATCACTCTCTAAAAATCACCTGTGAAACCCAGTCATGTTATGCCATGTTGAAGCTCTTTCTCATGTAGAGAGCAGAGCAAACACATAAATGAGAATTGATGTCCCACCCGACACCAGGCTCAATCTCTAACCCATTGAGATCCCACCTCTGGGAAGAGACACGAAATCAGTATTTCATTGGAAAGAGGTTTCAGGGATGGTTCCAGCTGGACAAAGGTAGTTAGGGAATCACAGACACACATGTCAGAGGATGAGAGGGACATTCCCCTTGCAGCTTCAGCCATCATTCCTCTGTCTGCTGTACGAGGGGCTCTCAGTTCCTGGGTATTGTCACCATGTTATCCAGCACAACAGGAGCTGTTCCTTATGTGCCCAGGTCCAAACTGGCTTGGATTGAGGTGCTAAATCCACTGCCCTTAACCTTACACGAAACTGCAAGCACAGAGCTCTGAAGAGCAACGTGTTTTGGCAAGAAGCCCCTCCCCACAGCCAGGCTACAGAGTCCTGCACTCCCCTGATTCCTAAATGGCTTTCAGGCACAGCCAATGTCCTGTCCTGGACAGAGAAACAGCTGCTTCCTTCCAGGGAAAACCATGAGGAACAAATGTCCCCCTGCAGCCCCATGTCCCAGACTGGCAGCCTTGTGTCCTGTCCCAGACTCCTGCACCTCACACCAGCACTCCTGGGACTGCAAGGAACAACCACTCACACTCAGTTAGGAGAGAACAGTCCATCTTAATGCAAATATTGCCCAACTCCGTGAAAGGGCTCAGCGCCTCGGACACACGGATGTAATTCATGAAAGAGTCCAAACAAAGCAAGAGCAAGGAATCCTGATCCATTTTGCAACCTCAGCCTAAGCACAAGCACAAACAGTCACTGAGGAACATCATGGCACTGGGAGACAGGCCAGGACATGCTGATAGAGAAGTTTAACTGTGCCTGAGGGTAATGGTGGAAGAGAGGATGTTGTGCCATGGAATGGCCTTGGCCACACTTCTCCCAGCTTTGTGCTCCTTTGTTTGCTGATCGCCACCTTCACCTGCACAAGGATACACATGCCTGGCCCAGATACCTGCAGAGATGCTTTTGGTTTGGCCAGGCATCCTCAACCCACCTTTAACTATTATTCACTGAATAATTTTGCTGTTTGTTTATCATCTGATTATTTTTTTCTGTCCCCTGAAACAGTCTGCAAATGCAAATCCTGCTGTTAGGATTGTTGAAGACAATAAAAATATAAAACTCATAATAGTAAATAAAAATCAGAAGGAAAACATAAAAAATAAGAGGCAATGAAATATCTCCCAGACAGAAAGGGAAAGAGTAAAACTGCAACAGTGGGTTGCAAAAGCAAAATCCACTGAACTTCACAATCCTAGCAACACATCCCTTTGTTTATGAACCATCTGAAGCAAGTTCTACCCTGCAAACTCCATGGGGAATCTTGATTTCTCTAGCCAAATTAACTAATTTTCCTAACACACACTAAAATCTGGTCATTTGATGTGTCACTCAAAGCCAGTCCTCCATGTAAATGAAAACAGCCCCTGGTTTTGATTCCACAGAAGCCCAGAAAGAAAACAACAGCATAACCAGCAAACAGGGCTGGAGAATGTGCCCTCTCCACCTGGGCAGGGCTTTTCATCCAGGAGGAGCATTAGGAGCTCCACTTTTGCAGGAAAAGATACTGAAAATTACTGAAAGAAACTTATTTTTAGATCTGTCACAGATATAGGACAGATTATATTCTCATATCATGTATAAAATGATTGTCATTTAAAGTCTCAAGTAGGACAAGAGGAAGACATTGCAACTTCATGATGTCTTCACCTGGGGACCCCCACTGCACCCAGGTGCTGTACCTTCTCCTGTTCCCAGGTGCTGGATAACTTTAGATACAGCTGAAAAAATCACTCAGACATCCCATTAACACAGGCTACATCAGGGGTTTACATGGAGCATGATCTGTCCATAAATATAATGGAATCAAACTCATTTAGGCTGGAAAAGACCTTTAAGGTCATCGAGTTCAACTGTGAACCCAACACTGCCAAGCAATAGGATGAACTTTAGAGACACATGAACCCTACAGGTCTCACAGGGTAAGGTCAGCATGAAGATTTTCCTTCCCACCCCTCGTTTTTCCCCTCCAATGTCTATTTACTGACCCTTGAGGACTTCACTCCTTCCTTTCCAAGTAGGTGTTGGGAACAACTCCAGTGTTATGCACCCTTGAGGCAAACTGTCTAAAGTGGTCCATGTCATCCACACTGAGGCAAGGACTGTTATGGAAGGTTATCTCCATCCCCAAAGGGCAAAACCTTCTGCTATTCTCTCTCCACAGACTCAAAGAAGTCTTCATCCAGCTCCTTCATGGAGACACTGGTGTGTTTTGTGCCCCCTCACTCATGAGTGGGATCCCACGTGCCACTTTTATATTCAGAATTTCAATGTGATGCCCAGCAGGGAAGAATCATGTCAATGCTTTACAAGCACTTCCAGGAAAAAAAAGCTGGAGAAAGAAATGATGCTTTGAGTGGCCTGATGCAGTAGAATGACTTAGTGACATGAAAATTGTGATCCAATTTGTATTTTATGGGATATAAAATCCAGCAGGTTCAGAGCTGCTTTCCCATCCCCACAGGAGATTCCAACAGCTTTGAAGCCACCACTGGGGCTGCTTTTCCTTTCTCTAAGAAAGCTTTTGTCCACCAGGACCAGATGGAGATCTCAAACCTCGTTTGCAGTGAAGGTGACATGCCAGAGACAACATGAAGTGATAACCTAAATGGAAACACTGATGTGAGCTTAGGCTTTAAATATTCACAGTCTCCCTGCTGTCATTTTGGTGTCAAAGTCTGTACGCCCAGACAGACAGACAGACATGGGGCACACTGAGCTGTGAGAGAACCTGGCACATGTTTCATTCTGAACTTCCATGGGTTTATAACAGTGTTTGATCTCTTTCCTCAGCACCTAAAAGATGACTCACTACAGAACAGGCCTGACAAAAACAATGCATTGTACTTGGAATTCTTGTCCTGTAGGTGGGTGGGACTGGGCACTTCAGTCCTCCTGAGCCACCAACTCACTCCCAGGCCTGCAGCTGGACGTGATTCTCCTCCAGAGCATTTCCCAGGTGACCCATTTACCCAGTCACTCCTGCAAACAGGGCCATGCCAGCGGTTTTTTTGCAGGAGAAAAGCAAATGGGAGCAAACAAAGAAAGCCAGTTTGGAGATATGAGCAGGTGTAGATAGGACAGGGGGAATGGCTTCCCACTGCCAGAGGGCAGGGTGTGATGGCAGCAAGAAACTCTCCCCAGAGAAGCTGTGGCTGCCCCATCCCTGGAAGTGTCCAAGGCCAGGTTGGACAGGGCTTGGAGCACCCTGGGCTGGTGGGAGGTGTCCCTGCCCATGGCAGGGGGTTGGAACCACTTCATATTTAAGATCCCTTCCAACCCAAACCATATTATAATTCTGTGCAGACTGGGGAATGCTCCATGGCATTCACCCATCTCTGAGGACTCACAATGCTCATGGAAGCCCCAGCAGGCACAAGCTCAGGGAGCTGCTGCCCATCCTTTTCTCCTCATGCTTCCCAGGGGGGTGAGAGATGCACAATGGTGCCAGGATAAATGGTGTTTTGCTGTTTTCAAGGCTGTTTGGGGGACTGCAGAGAGCTCTTGGCTCTGACTCCACTGCCACACTCTTACTGCCTGCTAAGTTTAATTTTTAGAAAAAAAGCCTATTAAATTTCTGCCAGCTCTAAAGGGAGGTACACAATGACATCTCTGCCTTTCACAGCTCAGCACAGCTCTCCAGAACCTGAGTGGGAGGCTCTCAAGTACATTTTATAGCTTCATGATTTTTTATTATTATTATTTTATGGGCTTTTAAGGTAAAGCTGTTGCTCACCTGTCTGAAAGCCCAGCTCACATCCCTGCCTTTAACACACCCCAGGTGCACAGACACACTCCTGGTGGGAGTTTATTGCAGCCACTGAACTGTCATCAGCCCAGACGTTTCTCCTGCTCCCTTGCTCTGCACCTGTGCCCTCCTGGCACCACCACATGGAAAATTCCCCAGGCACAATGCTGGCCTTGTGAGGTCTGCTCTGGCTGGTTTCTGCTCTTCTGCACCAACACACGAGCTGATTAACAAAGAGATCATTAAAAAACAAAGAGGAGGTGAGCGCTCTGCACATCCAGAGAGCCCCAGCCCGGGGTGTGCAGCTGCTGTGCCCTCACACACCCTGGCCTGGCAGGGACCTGGGCGTGCTGAGCTCAACAGGCACAAAGCAAAAGTAGAGGCTGCAAATCCCTTCCAGTTCAGATGCTCATGGCCATGAATGTAAATTCTTATTTATATTAAAGAGTTTTTAGGCTGGCAAAGTGATTTCAAAGGGCAGCAGTGGAAGGGATAGTCATCCTCGTGCTTTTGGTGATCAGCAAAATTGAGCTCATGGCATGTCATTTGTCCACAGGGCTCTGACCCTGCTAACTAAAGTTAAATGCTGGGAAGTCCCAACTATTTTTTCTAGTAATTCCTTGGCAGCCACTGTCCAAAACAGGGTACAGGGAGCTGCTTACAGGAACACCACACTCCCAGAGCAGCGATCACAAATGATGCTCATTCTGTTCTTCTTCACACTAACAGAATCTCATCTTACCTCAGATGGGCTTTCTGTTTTCTGGTGATTCCATTTTATTCTGTGTGAGCATCATTTCTTTCCTGAATTCTCCTGGTGCCCCTGTGCCCTGTGTCTCCACGCTGTCACCCTATTAGGGACCATCTCCATGCATTTCATGGAATGGGGACCAGCTGAGGTCCTGCCCCAGGTGGGTCCCCTCCTGCCTGTCGCGCAGGTGGCCTGACCTCAGCCTGGGAATTCTGCAGCAGTACAAAGTCCCCATTGCTGGTCCCAGCTTTCCTCAGGGGCCATGCACCTGCTTCTCTCCCTCCCATGGGCACAGATCAGGGAATTTTGCAGCAGGAATGCAGGTGAACAGCAAAAACAGTGGGGCTGAGTGGATTTCCCTCTGCAAGGAGGTCTCCCTCTCCCCCTGCCTTTGCCAGGATCTGCCTCTGAGTTTTTCTCAGGGAAGGCAGAGGGGGAAGCATTTATTTCCCAGTTCCAGATTTTCTCCTGCACTTACATGTTTGTCCATGAAAAAAAGAAATTCCTCTATTGTAAAACTTGTCAAATGAGACCACCCAAGTGGCCAAAGGGAGGGAATTGGGAAGGAGGAAGAAATGCCTTGAAAACCATTTTCTTTTTGATGGTTTAGAAAGGGAATTGAATGTTATTGTCTCACTTTAAACATGTTCTTTATGGGGAGGTCATGTAGCAGGCACATAATTTTCTAATTATAACCATGCAGATAACATGGAAACAAAATATATGGAGATTTTCCAAAACAGAGGATGCATTTTCAAACAATATACTGTACAATTCATCTTCCAAGTCCCAAAATAAAGCAAAGAGCTTTATTCAGAATGAACTAGATATAGTTGTAAGCTGCTAATCACTTCCTTTTACCCACTGTTTTATTGTCAGCAGAAAACCTAAACTCAGTCAGTCACCAGATAATAACTGGAAAATGTTGTCTGAGCTTTGATGGAGTTTTCTCAGAATGTGCTGGTGCCATCCATGGAAACAATCTCCTTAAACCCACTCCCAGGAAAGGAGCAATTCAGACCCACTGTAACAACACCAAGACCCAGAGAGTTTTCCCAGCAAGACTTGCTCACTATAAGCTGCATGAAGGGAATTGTTTGATGAAATCCCATTAAATTGGCAGGAAATGAGGCTTAAGTGAAAACCAGCGTTCGTTTGCAAACGTCTCAGGCAGTGCTGTGGAGAAAGGGGGATCTGGGGCTTTGTTTCCCGTGGAGAGAGTGATGGATCCATGTGGAGACACACGAGGTGAGTGATGGAATCACCAGGTCATGCATCACTTTGTGCCAACTCTTCACTCTGGCTTTGGGACACTCCCTGTTTGGCACTAACAAAGGCTTCTTCCAGGATACTGGGATTTGGGATGATGTGACACCCAACACCTTCCCAGCTGGCAGAGGAAACAAGGCATGGATAAGGAAGAGTCATTGCAGGGAAACCCACTGCCTGCCATGGGAATTGGCTCAGGCATACATTGGGGATGGAGGGGATAAAGCAGCATCCAGGGATTTCTGCTTTTCCACCAGAGTTGGTGAGATTGGCTTTCCCCACCATCTCTGGTGCTTTAGCTCCCCAGACTGGGTTTACTGGGTTGGAACAAGGTGTTCTGGGCTGTCCACCTGCCCTGGGACACCTGCTGGGTCTCAACCACCAGCCTGGACAGGACCCATTAGGGCATGAATCCATTGCAGTGCCAATCCCTTCAGGGAGGTGGAAAACTGTGGGAACGTGTCCACAAGGTACCTTTCTTGGTCTATCCCATCTGCTGAGGTTGAAGGAGGGGATTCACTTGGGTATAAAATGGGACCACAAATTATCTCTGTGGTTTTATCCCTCTCCAGATTTGCCTTCACTAGAAAAAGCACCCTGTGGGCTGCAGTACTGGGGATGACTTTCTCCAAAGCTTTTTGTCTGGGATAAACTGGGAGATTGACACCTCAAGGAACACCCAAAGGCTCCAGGATGGAGCAGAACAACTCCTGACCAGCCAGGACCTCAACATCCTCAGGAGATGGCACAGTGACTTTGTGTGTGTTACTCACAGCTCTCCAACACACATTTTCCCAGCAGACAAAAAAAATCTTCAAATGCCCCTCTGGCTCAATCCAGCTGGATTGGACTGTAATTAGTGATCAGGGCTTTCCAAAGAGGACAATTTAAATGTGTTTACACTGGCACTACCCCCTGCTTTGTTTGCCCAAGATGCTCAGGATAAAGGGATGTGTCTCTGGTCTCTTTGTAGTTAAAGTAACACAGTAATTGAGTGGATCACTTTTAGGCTAAACTGTTCTGGTTGCAATCCTGGATCATCACAAATGATTGTGGAGTGAAGGGAAGATGATGGGCTGGATTTGGAGCTCCTGCTCCAGAGGAGAGGCTGATTTGGGAGAACCCAAAGATGCCTCTCAGTTTCTCTGCTCACATCTCTCCTGTTAAAAGCAAACCCATCCCTCTCCTTCACCACATCTGTTCCTGATGCTCAGGACTGCAAATTTAATATACACAACAGATTAAGCAGCTGGGAACTTCTGACCAAGCACAAAATAACCCTTTTTATGACCTGGAGTAACCAATCTACCTGTGCAATAATGCGCCTCCTGCTCTTGCTGTTTCCAGTTACGCCCTCAAGCAAAGCTCAAGCAACCTGAATTTCCTTGTGGCCTTTAGAAATTTAGACCAGGAATATGATTTCATAGGTCTGCTCCAGGATGAGAAAAATTTAAAAAAAAAAAAAGGAAAAAAAAAGGAAGCATTAAATGAAGGAAAAGGAACCCACAAGGAATAAGGAAAAAAAAGAGCAGCAAAGGACAGAAGGGGAAGGCAGGAGCAACCCCAGGCAAAGCAAACTGCTCTTTTTGTTTAACTGCTTTCTGTCAGAGCCTGCCCAGCAAGAAAAGCCCCTTTTGAAAGGGACAGGGCTGGATTTCACACCTGGAAGCTGGACCTGCTGCTCCTGGCACTGGGATGGCCACAAAGGGCCAAGTCAGCTTGGATCAGTGTCAGAGTAGTGGGGGCAGAAAGGGAGCTGAGCCCTTCCCTTTACACTGCACTGCTCCAGAAGAAAGCTGTGTTTGTTCCAGGGGGGCTGAATAGGCTTTGGGGGGAGTGGTTTTTTTGTTTGGGGTTTTGGGTTCTTTTGTGGCTTTTTCTTTTTTATGTTTTGGAGGGGTTTCTTTCTGTTGGGGTTTGTTGTTGCTGTATTAGCTTGGGTTTTTTAAAGTATCTATTTCTATCCCCCAAAGGGAGAGCAGTTCTGCAGATCCACTCTGAAGCTTCCCTGGGCAGAGTGAGGAGCTCAGAATCACAGAATGGATTGGGTTGGAAAACACCTCCCAGATCATCAAGTCCAACCCTTGGGCCAACTCCAGTCCCTTTACCAGATCATGGCACTCAGTGCCACGGCCAAGCTCAGTTAAAAAAACCTCCAGGGATGGGGAATCCACCCCCTCTCTGGGCAGCCCATTCCAATCCCTCAGCACTCTCTCTGCAAAGAATTTTTTCTGATATTCAACTTCAATTTCCCCTGGCAGAGCTTGAGCCCGTGCCCCCTTGTCCTATTGCTGAGTGCCTGAGCTGTTGGAGGAGCAGGAGCACAACCCTCCATGATGCTCCAGCAAAACACCCATCCCCAAAAAGCAGCTTTACCAGACCCCAGGATCAGCTGCTGCCTCCTTCCAGCCCAAGCTCCACTCACTGATCCCACATAGACCCCACCAAATCTGCTCACTAGAAGGTTTCTAACCTGGTGACAGTGCCATGCCTGACATTCCAGAAGTTCTGCTGCTTTTCTACCATTTCAGTGCCCTTTTGGGATTAATCCTGGGCCCCACCTCAGCCTGGCAGTGCATCTTCAGGCCCTGGCACACAGCAAATAGGGGACTCTCAGGCATCCATAAATCTGGAACCCCTGGAGGGCAATTCAATGGGTGCACCCCATGCCAGGGTGTGTGTCAGGATGCACCATTTCCTCCTGATGCTTCACAGAAAGAAACCAGACCCCCTCAAATCCCACTCAAAGGCTCTGCCAGTGGAGTCACTTCTCCCAGCCCTGCAGCAGGAATTAACAACCTGCTGTAATGCCTGTCCTTAGCCTGGGACCATTTGAAGCCCAGCATTTGCCTCAATCTGCACGTTTCTTTCACCAGTCAAGTGTAAGGAGGTCAGAATTATTTTCCTTCCTTTGCTCTAATCTCCTCAAAGAACAAAAAGAAGTATGAAAAGAAAACACAATATTTATTGTAAATCAGTGACTTCTGCATTAAAATGATCAAAGTGTGTTTGCTGCACACTTGAAGTTCAGATGCAAAGGGATTTCCAACTTAAATAAATAAAAGATTGTTTTTCTGTAATGCAAATTGGGAGGGAGCAATCGGCACAAAGTCATCAGACAGCTCTGCAGAAGGACCAGCCCACCCCTGCACCCCACATACTCGGCATGGAGGATGCTCTTCATCTTTTCAAAAGAACCAGCACTCCACCAGGGCATGCTAATGTGTGCCAAGGGGGTAAAGTGGACCCGACTTGATGTCTGATTACAATATGCAGCTTAATAATATAATTTCTCAGTTCAGATATTGATCCTTGGGAGCGAAGCAGGGTTGGGAATAGAGCGGAGCAGGGGGTGGAGAAATATCTGCTGCCTGTTTTCTCATCTAACAACTCCCCAAAGAGCCAGAGCCTTCCCCATCCCACACACCCAGGCGTGACAAGAGATCAAAACTCGCTGGGGACACGCACTGTGCCTTTCAGGTAAGTTATACTATTATTAATGATCATAAAAGAAGCTATCAAGGTATTTTACATTTCTTTCATCTGGCAAGCCTGTGAGCACGTTTATTAATTGAGGAAGCCTCACTTTTCTGCAAGGTAGACTTTAATGTTTCTTTACTACCTCAGGAAGCCCCAGCACAGGGAAGGCTCTGCTGGCTGAGCAGGGCAGGACACAGCACAGACACCACAGTGTGGCATCAGCCTCCTAGAACAGGGGACAGGGCACTGCCCCAGCCCCCCAAATGGAGGGCAACACCCTGCCCTGTGCACCTGAAGCTCGGGCAAGAGAGCAGACCTGAAGCCAAGCTGCTCAGATGCCAAGCTGGGCTGGTGTGAGCAGAACAGCACTGCTGAAATTTGGAGAATTATCCATATCCCTGGAAAAACCATCTGGCACTGCCCTCCCTCAGCCTTTACAAGGCTCCACAGAGCCTGCAGTCAACACATGGAGGTACAGCCCAGCAGCACTGCCCACTCCTCAAGGACAGCCAGCCAAAGCTGGGAATGTTCTCCCACATGGCACTGCAGCCAATGGGATGGTTTCAGAAGTTGTTCTGGTTAACCCCACGACCACCACAGCCACCACCACCCTGTGTGCCAGGAGCCCTCACTCATCTCCAGGAGACAAATGGGCCCTGGAATCACCAGGAAAATTCCCACTGAAGATTAGGGACACGCTCATGTCCACGTGTCCAAAGGGCAGGAAGGGGATTAGTGCATCAAAGTGACTAATTAGGGCAATGGCTGTTCCTGAACCAAGACCAGCTCCAATTCAAGGGATGTGAAATGGAAGCTGAACCTGAAATTCTTGTGGCAGACTCTTGGATCCTGTGAAAAGCAGCACGTGTGTTTAACTGTGTGTGAGTGAGTGAGCACTCCTGGGAAGTGTGCAAAGCAAAGCATGTGCTTAAGTGATTGCAGAATTCAGAGCTAAATCTAAAACTGATGGGTAAAGAGGGAGCAGAATCTGAGGAGAAGAAGTTCACTCACCCTCCACAGCTTCAAGCAAACTATTTCCCAAGATCCATGTCAAAACTGCAAAGTTCAACCACAACACAGTCCAAGCTCACTTGTCCAAGTCCAAATTCTGTCAAAACTACACCAAGTTTTTAATTTTTTCCCCCCAAAGCAGGAGAGGCCCAGCACAGTTCCAGGCCCTGCCCAAGGATTATGCTGCAGAGCTTGGATTCAGACTAAAGCTTTCCCAAATTTCAGGGTTCCTGTTGAGCAGGGTTCACAGCCTCCAGCTCCATGAGGGCCTTGCTTGTCCCAAGGACAGTCTGTGACAGCCTCGAGGTGTGTTTGGTGCTCACCTTGCAGGTGACCACCACGAGCTGAGCACAAACACTGTATTTTTAAGGCAGCTCCAGCATCATCTGCTGCATTCCAGCTGGCAGGATCAGTGTGGACTCAGCTCAGCAGGATGCTGTTTGTTTAGCTGCAAGTCTACAACTCATCTTTTGCTTATGCATCTGGGTGAGTGACTGTATTAAAGTGTAATTTTTTTTCAAATAGAATAAAAATAGGCACTCATCTACAAATTAGCCATTGCTTTATGTATATTGTGCACCCCATAATTAGCAGGTGATATTCACTCTTTAATTAAAAAAATGTTATGCTAAATAGGAGGATTTTTGCTTAATTACAGGCTAATCCTGTTTCCTCAGAACATGTGATATTTCCTTATCTCCCCAAATGGAAAAAGCACATTTGAATGGGAAGTGTGTTTGTGTTCCATCCTGTGCCATACAGATCCTGATGGATCTTCATGTTCTCTGGAGCTGGAAAACAAGCTCCAAAGGGTGGCAGCCCTGGTGGCAAAGAGGCACCTTGGCAGGGCCAGTCGTGCCCGAGTCTCACAGCTCTGCTTCTCACCCCCTTCCAGGTCTCCTGTGCCAGGTACCCAAGGTTGGCGCCCCCAGCACCCTGTCCAGCCACAGACAGGGAGTCCAGGCACCAAACAGGATTTTCATGGACACACCCATGACGTTTAGTACATCCTACTCGATGTTTGTTGTTTCTCCAAAGGCCCCCAAAAAACTGGGAATTGTAACTAAACCTGACAAAGCCTTAAGTGTTATCCTGCCAAAATTATCGATTAGAGAAACCAAGGCCCAGAGAAGCAGAGCAACAAATCTCATGTTGGATCAGCAGTGGGGCTGGAAACAACACCCAGTGCCTTCCTCCGAGCACCAGCCTCGGTGGCTTTTGTGTTTCTCTTTCCATTATGCATACCCTTCCCTTTTCCCTTAATGATTTAGTGATGTTTGTTCCCTCACACTGCGTGCAGACCTTGCAGATCAAAATAGCCAGTCATCTAAAAAAAATTCTTGCTCCTTTGTTCTTCAAAGAAACCAAATAATCTCAATCCTTTGAGAAAACTCAAAGGGTGAAGGCAAAGCATCAGGGCTGATGAGAACAATAGCAGTGTATCCCCCGACGGATGAGCATCTCCAGTGCTGTGTGGTTATTAAAAAAAAATTCCTTGTAGTGAAAATTCTTGGGTCAATTACTTGTTGCCACAGGGAGATTTCCTAGGAATTTTATTGTTATTATCACTATTGGATGATTATCTGTAGCAAAACAAAGGTGAATTTTGATGTGAAGAGATGCCATGTTTGGCAAATCTTAAACAACACAAAGTAGAAGGGGGTGGAGTGATGGGAGATCAAAGTCCCTGTGATTCCTGGAACATTTTGGAGCCAATGCTGGACATTTATTGCTGATTTCAGGTGTCTGAAATAGTTTTCAATGGTTTGGAAGGTTAAATAGTGGTAAGAAAGCAACTGGCCATATAACCACACCATTTGTGCAGCAAACAGGGTCTGCTCCCAGCAGTGCCAGGGGTCCATTTCCTGTGTCCACAAGGAAAACCCTTCAGATTCCAGGGAACAAGACAAACAAGCCACAGGTTTCCAAATAACACACTGTATTGTCATTTTGAGAAGGACACAGACCTTGCTGGGCTCAGGACACCATTTCAAACCCTCACGTCCTTCCACCTTGGCTTTTGCCCATCATGTTTTGGAGCCCTTCACGCTCCAGGGCGAGCAGGGATGGGAGAGGCTGTGTCCAACCTCAGCTCCCACCACACCAGTTACACACCAGTGGAGGAGAACAAATGCAAAATGAAGCTGGGCAGGAATCCTGCAGATTGATTCCCCATCAACCCTTTTGGATCCAAATACAAATCACCTACAATTCCCTTTTCCTCCAGGTTTGCACACAGGGAGTGACATCCTCCAGGCTGTGGCAGGGGCAAAGGCTGATTTGCTTTTTCTTTATGACCCAAGGCAGAAGGAAATACCAGAAAGGGAAGAGGCCAAAGCATTTCCCACTCACTGGACTGGTGCCTTCCTTTGACAAAAGGAGAACATTAATTGTCATTTTAAAAATAAGAAATAAAATGCAACATTTTTCACCTCTTGGTGTGAACTGCTGTGCATGTTCCAATCAGCTACAGCAGAAATGCTCTGATTCACACCTGGCATTTTCATGGACAGCAAAGCTTTGATTCCAAGCCCTTCCTCAGGCTCTGACAACTCCACTGAAGGACTTGCAGGTCCCACCTCCACTGGTGGAAGGGACACCCAGGCACAGGCTCTGCCTGCACAACCCCTTGGCTGGGGCAGGTGCTGCACACAGAGATGGGATGCACAATTTGTGTTCCCCCATCCTGTTTTCCACGTGGCAGGAGATTGGCATTTCTCTCTGTTCATGCTACCAGGACACAGGGCTAATGCTTTTCCCAGGAATTGATCCTAATCCCCCACTCCTGCTCAGAACAAAATTTGCACATCTGAATCCCATCCCAGGGGACCCTGAGGTGCCTGCAGTTTCTCCCAGGAACAAAGGTACCTGCCATGGCAAACCTGGCAGAAGCAGGGCCAGGAAAAGGGATGGCTCCCATTGAACTGGTTGCCTGAAGAGAATTAATCTGGTAAACACATGTTCTGAAAAAGATACATTTGGATATGAGGGCTGATAGGAAAGGCCACCTGGGTATCAAATAGGAAGCTGAAACATGTCTATCAAGCCGGTCCTCTTTGATCACCAGCAGTCACTCATCATTTACACATCACAGGGGGATGCTCAGCTCCACAAGGCACAGTCAGCCAAAAAGGAAGACAGATCAGCTGAGTATTTGTGTCTTAAAGATTGGCAGCCACTAAAGAATTAACAAAAAATAACCTAGTCAGCCACCCAAGGGCAGCAGCACCCTACACTCAGACAAAGGTTTTACACAACCATTGGCCCCACTGCTCACCAGAGTTGAGAGATGTCTCCATTCCTGATGTCCTCTGGGTCCTGATTTCTCTTACAAACAAACCCATCCCTCAGCATCTCTCCTGTGTTACTCACAGCCTCTCAGGAGCTGCACTGCAGCTGGATGGCAGGACAGTGTTGAGGGACACAGTTTGTGTCCAGGGACCTTATTCCCCCATTCAGCCCATGTTTCAGCAGGATGGGCTCCTGCAGCTCCCAGACAGCAGCACCTGGTGCCAGGTTGGCACCACAGCACATGGGGCTGTGGGCTGTGGGGAGAAGCTTTCCTGCCCCTCCCCAGTGCCAGGAAAGCCCAGGAGGGGTGGAAAATACAGACTTGCTCTACTTACACAATCAAAAGGCAGTGCCATGTGATGGGGGTTTAGAGTGGTTAAAAACACTCTGAGAGGAATATAATTTAAGTTTCAATAAAGCAGAGGTGACTCAGAGGAGGGAAGAGCCCTCAGCCCACTCTTAGAGCAGCACCAGGACACAACACAGTCTCTGTACACAGAAACAGAGAATAGTTTGGGTTGGAAAGGACCTTTAAAGGTCTTTTATTCCAACCCACCTACAGTGAGCAGGGACACCTTCCACCAGCCCAGGGTGCTCCAAGCCCTGTCCAACCTGGCCTTGGACACTTCCAGGGGTGGGTCAGCCAGAGCTGCTCTGGGCACCTGTGCCAGGGCCTGCCCACCCTCACAGGGAAGAGTTTGTCCTAACCTTTAGCCTAACCCTTCCCTCTGCCAGTGGGGAGCTGTTCCCCTCTGTCCTGTCACTCCATGTCCTTGTCAAAAGTCACTCTTCATCTCTCTCGTAGCCCCTTTAGGTGCTGGGGAATATCCAGCACAAAACCCCAGGCTCATGTGGCTCCTTCAAAGTCCAATGTTCAGCTGAGTTTTGCCCAAAGACTTTGGCTAAAGTTTTCAGCTTCAAACCTGGCCCCAATTTTGAGCCGATTTGAACTCAGTTTCAGCTGATTTATAGTTCGGCATTTAGAAAATAACAACAAAAATGTTTTTTAAAATGGCCACTTCGACCATAATTTATGTGAGGCCAGATGGAACTTGGTGTTTTTAATTAAGTTTCAGCTGGATTTTGTAATTTTAGGTTTTTGTTCAGAGCAAAACATGGAAGAAGGAATGGAAACCAGCAATTAATTCACATAAAACTTAATGGGAGGGCAGTTATATAAATGTCTTGCAGCAGAGCAAAGTCCTTCCAGGTACATCCAGCTGCAAATGGGACACAACAGTAGAAGTCCCTGTACTCCTGGCCCAGGATTTCTTTCCCAAAACCATCCCTGATTCTGTGGTCCCCTTACATCAACTATGCCATACACAATGCTGTATCCAAGCCATTTTGTCACCATCTCACAGCTCCTCTCCTTGAGATCTTGGTATTTTAATAGCCAGGATTAACTCACAGCAAAAGCTGAACCTTTGACATTTCTTCCTAGCAAGTAACTCACAAATTGATGCTAATATTTGGCTGTGCTCAGCGGAGACCACGTCAACACTTACAAAATTTGCTCCTCCCTGAGGTTCCAAGGCTGGGCATTTTGGGTTTGTTTTTTGTTGGTTTTTTTTTTGTTTTTTTGTTGTTTTTTTAACAGGAGAAGAATATCTGGAACCTTTTAATGGATTAAAAATAAGTTGCAGTTGATCATTTGTTTGTGAGACAGAAAAGGCTTCAAAGATCCCCGAGCGGATTAAGCAGGAGCGTTGGGATGATTCACAGGCTGAGAGGGGCCACCAGGCAGGAAGCGTCTCAAATGACTTGCTCTTTTGTGCCCGCATCAAAGCCCCCCTGAATGCCTGGCAGATCCCTCCTGGCTGCCCACCTTGGGGGCCCAGGGTGGCAGCAGGGACACGAGGGGTGCGTGGTTTGGGGAGGATTTGCCTCCCCATTCTCCCCTCTGTGTTGTGTCTGCGGTTTGCAGCTTGTGCCAAAGTGTGTTTTGTAGCCACAACCTTCTCCTCCTGTGGTTTTCCTGCCCTGCTTTTCTTTCTTTGTCTCCTCATCCCTGCTTTATCTTCTTTTATTTTTCTGGCTGAGCAGGGGGAAGCCATTTGTGTGTGTGTGTGCCAAAGTCTCCAGCTTGCCCAATGCTCCTCTCTTTGTCCCTGCCTTGTGCCCAGGGCGCCAAGAAATGCCATCCCAGAGGGAACAGGGTGCCTGGTGCTGATGCAGGAGCAGCTGAGGGCCACCTTCAGGGACCTGGATTTATGGCCCTCTGGGACAATGGGAAGAACCCTGCTGACAGAACTGGGTTGTGGGTGAAGGCTTGGGCTGATCGACTCAGGAAAATCTGAGTAAAGGGCTGGAGAAGACAATTATTAGCTGTAAAATTGCTGCTGGCACTCCTGAACCCACAATTGCTCCATTTTTCTTTCTTTCTACCTTTATTCTGAAGGTTCTGGGGATAAAAGGGAGCTTTCTGCAACTTAGTCCTCCAAACCTGGGCAGGGATGAGCAATACTGAAGGTGTGGGATAATTCCTAATTACAGTTACCCAGGAGCAATGCCAGCCATGGGGACCCAAGGGGGCTGTGGCTCAGGCAGAGGGTCCTGAGCTGGCCAAGGGACACCTCCTGGCTCTGAGGTTCTGACATTTCACAAACTCAAAGAGGTCAAACCTCGTATCACTGAAAGTTTCCCAAACACATCCCACCCCTGGAAATGTTCAAGGCCAGGCTGGATGAGGTCCTGAGCAACCCAGTGGTGCCCCTGCCCATGGCAGGAGGGTGGAATGAGATGATCCTGAAGAGCCCTTCCAATCCAAATCATTGTATGATACTATGAAACTCTTGCTCAAAAGCTGCCAAGAAAAAGTTGGACCACAGGGGAAGAGACAGAGAGCTCATGAGATCCTGGAGGCCAAGGACTGAGCCCACTGGTCTTTGCAGAAAGGCTGCAGGAGGTGCAGGCTGTCCGCTTTAATTCAAGACAGATACACAAGCAGCAGCCACATGTACCATGTGGCACCAAACCCTCCAGAGTTCCCAGACCAGGATGGTGATTTAATGGAGTGTCCTGTGAAATTAGCTAAGAGAACTCTGCCTGAAGAAGGGAAGATATTGCATATACAGCATGTGAGATCATTATGTTACAGAGACTTTCAACACCATCTCAGAAGGAACACTGAAAAAGACCTTACAAGAGACTAAAAAAATCCTGCACCTCTTAACATCCTGCACTTTTAACCAAAGCCTTAGCTCGCACAGAGAGCAATGCTTTTCATATTTAAATCCCATCAGCACGATGGCAGGGCAGGAGGAAATATATCCAGGCTTTGGAGCCCAGCTGGGAGGGGGGAACACATGAAAATGGGGTCAGCTGAGAGAAGAAGCTGACAGAAACCCCAGTGTGGCCACCAGTCCAGTGTCTGGCTGAGGAAAGGCAGCAAGTCACTCTCTTCTACCAAGTGACCTTCATCCCAAGGTGGACCTGGTGCTCCAGATGCTCTGAGGAAGAGCTGGAGCTGCTCTCAGGACCAGGGCAGAGATCCCTGTGCTTTAAGAAGGTTTGGAGCAGAACTGAGTGGAGCTGTACAAGTGATGGGAAGTTGTGCAGGTCCATGACTGTTTTCTCCAGTGATTCCAGTTCTCCCAGTGCCTCTCCCTCCTGCAGCCCTGGTGATGGTGATGGTGCCCAGGCAAAGCAGCACAAGAGCCAGCAGGTCCCTGTGCCAAGTGCTCCAGCCCTTCTCCTCTTGAGTTCATGCTCACAGTGCTCTCTCCTGGATTTTGGCACTCCAGCACAGGCAGCTTCCAGCTACTGGAGCTGATGCTGCTTTTATTTGCTGCCAGAGAAAACTCCCAGCCCACAGCCCTGACCAGCCATTGGCTTTGCAGCTTCCCAGCTCTCAGAGGTCTTTCAGAGTAGCTTTTTCTTTCGAGTTTGGTGAAACCACTGGCTGGTGAGATCTGTTGCTTCTCTTTGGATCTGAGTATTTCCTCACAGGAGCACAACTCCCTCTGCTCATGCAGATGGTGCTCACAAGTCACCCATTACACACAGGCAGTAGGGAAGGGGCTGTCCTACCCTTCAGCCCTGCAATTGGGCCCTCCTGTGCACCTTCATCATGGGAATCCCAGCAAGGAGAATACCCAGAATGAGGATGAGCATGCATTTGGTCCCATCCTGCACCTCCTGCTTCAGCTCTGCACACACAGAGACTGCCAGACACCTCCCTCACCCCCTAGGAGGGCACTGCCAGCCCACAGTCAGGGGTCAGGCAGAGGACCTGTCTCTAATATCTCTCAAAAGTTTACCTTTCCTAACAAGGCTAAAAAGACAGCACCTTAATTAAATGGGAAAAGTACATCAAGCTCATTAACTAATTACAAGGGAAAGTCCCTGCAGCAGATGCCTGGATTGCCTGAAGTGCTGCTTACTCTTAAGTGCTAACTTTGAAAAGGATTCTGCTATTAAAGCATTATTTTGTTCCAAAAGCACAACAGAGTCATTTATTTTTTATCATGCCTCTCCAAGCTCACCCCTTGCAGTTTTAACAAAGCTGATGTGTGAGAGGCAGGTGCTGGGGACATGGGCAGACATCCTTCCAGCTCACTGGGACCATTCCCCAGTGGCACCAGCTGCCTTCTGAGGGACCATCCAGTGCCACTGGTTTCAACCGGTGCATCTACAGCTCTGTCAGGAGCAAAATACTGACCAGCCTGAGGGCTGAAGCATGAACTTATCAAGCTGCCAAGAATAAACTCAGCCAATACCCTCCCTATGATCAGCAGGAGACTGTCCTCCTTTCCTTTCCAGTAGGAGCTGATAAGGGAGGAGAAGGAGACAAATCTTGGGGCTGTTCCTTGCTGCACCAGATAAGGACTTGAACTAGAAATTCCATTTATATCCCTGAGCACCCATCATTGCTCCTGAACCAGGCGGTGAGGCACAGCTGTAATGTTGGGGCTGGAGTATCTAGAGATTGGATATTGGGAAGGAATTCTTTACTGTGAGGGTGGGCAGGCTCTGGCACAGGTTGGGCAGAGAAGCTGTGGCTGCCCCATCCCTGGGAGTGTCCAAGGCCAGGTTGGATGGGGCTTGGAGCAACCTGGGCTGGTGGGAGGTGTCCCTGCCCATGGCAGGGGGTTGGAATCAGATGACATTTAAGGTCCTTTCCAACCCAAACCCTCCACCCCAATAATGTTTCCTCCCTATTAACTGCTAATAAGAACTGAAGAAGTTTCAGAGAACTGCAAAAACAGACCCATATTTACAACAACCTGTCCCAACCCAGACTTCCCAAAGCCTGAGGAACCTCAAATTCTCTCTGAGGAGCAGCAGCTCAAGCTCCTCACCACTCCTTGAGAAGGAAGCAGCTCTCTCCATGATCTCCCCTATGCAGGAGAGCTCTACAGGTGTCTGTCCCGTGAACTACAGACAGCAAACCCTAAAAAATTTCCCTCCTCCCCTCTAAGGCTGAAGGAATGCCTTAAAACATTTCTAATTGTGTAATCTCAGCTGTCATATGACCTCAGTGACAGAAAATGGCCCCACTCAGAGGCAACCGCTCAAACCTATCATTAGCTCTTTCCTCCCACCCCCAATCCCTTCTGAATAAACAAACAAACAAATGAAAACCCCCACAGCCCCTAAGGGGAGTTGTTGTTGTTTTCCTTCCCCCAGAAAGCCTGAGGAATTGCATGGTCAGGGAACTCCAGCTATTTGAGGAGAAGTGAACCCCCAGGAACAATCCGCGCCTCTGCTTACGGGAGCGTTATCAATAAGGAAAGTCATAAATCGCCCGTGGAGCAGGAACTTGGAGACCAAAGCCATGTAACTCAAACAGGCTCAAAGCAAAAGAGTCTCTTTAGTGTGAGGGTGGTCTGTGTAAAGTTAGGAGACACCTGCTAGCAAGTCCTGAGACACAAGCATCTGTGTAAACTTGCCCCCTCCCTGCGCCCGCAGCCCTTATAAGGTGTTGAATGAAGCAGTTTCATGAAAAAGGCTCTGTTTGGGGCAGTTCTAAGGCTTCCATGTACCTAAGGCAAACAGAGCCGGTGCTGTGCAGCCCTGGGATGGATTACCAGGGCCCACAGGGAGGCCTATTAATTATGGTGACACGCTGATCTGCTGGCTGAGTGGTGGCTTGGGTGGGGTGTCTGGGAGATAACAGCCCTCTCTGTGTGGGGGTTTGGGGGAGCACAAGAAAATCCAGAGGATCTGAGCAAACTGCAGAATGAGGGGGAACCCAAAGCTGAATGAGCATGTCCAGAGGGCTGAGAGCTGGGGGGTCAGCCCCATACCCGCTGGGCACCCCTGAGCCAGGAGTGGTACCCCCAGTCCTGCTGGAGCACCACGGGGAGGGTCAGGGGTGGCAGCACAGATTTGGGCCATCCCACTCTGGTCCTTCATCCCCTGGGGAACAGCAGCCAGCAGGATTTGAGCACTGATTTATTTTTAATTGGAAAGCAAAAGCCAAACAGTGAAACCTCCACATGCAAGGCCATCACACCTTCTTGTGAATTAAACAGTGGAAATGCTTTAGTGGTGGCAAGGCTGAAATCTGGAAATACCAATATTTCACCAAAGCAGGTTTTAATATGCAGAAGTGTCATATGTATTACTCTGATGTTTCTAGCCGTAGGTGAAATCTTCTCATCATCAACTCTCAATATAATATGTGCTTATCTTAAAGGACATTTACTTTCCTCTGCTTATGGCCTGTATTTGAATTGTCAAATGACACTTTGCTGAAATTATTAAAACCGAGAGGTCACAGAGAACTCGACTTGAAAGTGAGAACACACATTCTTTCGTCTGAGCAAAAGTGCATATTTGGAATTTTAAATGCAAATTTTTTTTTTGAGGAAGAATCACTTTTCTGGCAGCCAAGTACAGATGGAGCATTTGAAAGAGGGTTCTGCTTTAATTTTGTGACAAGTGCTGTGAATAGACACTGCTCAGCTGTGAGAGGGAAGGGATAGGGCAGAGCCCTGACCCCAGTGGGGAGCCAGGGGTGCTGAGGGGGGGTCTCACCCTCACCCAGCTCTCTCCACTGGTGTTTCTGGTGGGTGTTTTAGAGCAAGTAAGACCAAAGCAGGTCTCAGGTGACCTGGCAGCCTGGTCCCTCAGGGAGGGAGGCAGGAGAGGGGAGCTGTGTGCAGTGCTGGGTGCTGTCTCCCACCAGCCTCCAACCTCTGGCTCTTGTCCCCAGCCCCAGTGGACAGCCAGGCTCCAGCTGCTGGGATATCCACACTGCCCAGGCTGAGGAAAGGCAGGCAGTGTCTGGCTTATATACTCTGACTGCAGGAATGTTTCCTCTCTGAGGGATAAGGCTTATCTGTTCCCCTTGCTCATACTTCCTTTTAGGGTGTTCACCGAACAGATAAGGAGGGGAAAGTAAAGATGTTCAACATCTCAAAAAAAAAAATCCTCCACGGGATGTGCCACAGTGCATTCCAGGACATGCCTGGCTGTGAGGCCACACCGTGCCAAAAATGCTCAGGCAAGGAGCAGTTTCAGAGGATGAGGACGAGGAGCTTAGAGCACACCCTGTGCGAAAACAAAAAGCCCCAACTTCCCTGGGCTGGTTTTCGGTCTGAACCATTTGCACCAAAGCTGCAGAAGCTGCTTTTGTTCTGTGAGAGCTGCAGGGAAGAACAGCAGCAGTGCTGGGGGAAGCCTCTCCACCAGCCTCACTACCCACTTCACAGAGGGCTGGAGTTGGGAAGAGGTTCCACAGGGCAGCCCAGGCAGGGTTTGGTCCATGTGCCTTCTCACCATGTACGTGCAGCTCGTCCATAACCACCCAGAGCCCTTTCAAGCCTCCAGGAGCCACAGAATCACAGAATATGCCAAGCTGGAAGGGACCCACAAGGATTGTCAAGCCCAGCTGCTGGCCCTGCACAGGACATCCACCATGTGCATGAGAGTGTCGTGCAAACAGCAGGGCTGCTGACCTCCCTGCCTGCCTGTCCCCTCCCACCTTACCTCACTCAGATGAAGGTGTTCAGAGTTTCAGCTCTGTGCTCCTGAACACAAAACCCTTGAGGCAAAGGGTGAAGATTCAGCTTGCTACTGCTCTGAGGTGAGTGACCTTCTACTCCCTCACCTACAGGCTCCACAACTCGGTGCCAAAAAGGTGCTGCAGCCCCAACCCCTGAAGGTGAGCACCAACAATGCAGAGCTCACCCTGAAAAGGAGGGGATGGAGGAAGCCTGCACATGATGGCAGAGCAGAGCTGGGAAGAAATTTCCCACCATGAGGGGCCCTTCCCATTTTTCTCCTTCTACCAAAAATAGAGGTGAGGTTTGAGGTGTGCAGACTCCAGCCCTACCTCGCTCCAGCTGGTTACAAGGGGCAGTGACACCACCATCACTACACTTAGCAGTGCACCTGCAAACATGCTCCAGGCTCTGGCTCAGGCTGTTCCCCTCTGCCTGGGTAATTCAGCTACACAACCTGAACTCTTTCACACAGATGTGCTCTCCATTTTGCTATGAATCCAGACTCTTTTTCACTAACACAACATAACCTGACTTAACTACAACATGCTCCAACCTGGTGCCTGCCCAGAGAGAGGGATGCTGCCTGCCAGCTCCTCATCCTCCTTTCCACCAGCAGAGCCTGCTCCTCAGCCCCATTTCCAAACCTCCTGGAGAGCTCCTCGGTGCTGATCTGAAGTTTGGATGCAGTGTTGTTTTTATATATAAATGACATTATGACAAATGATGAAGGATTAAATTACACTTCAATCAAATCATGCCAAACCAGTAGGGATCGAGGTCCCAGTGGAAAGTATACATGGAGTTCCTCAGCTTCCTGATTTGAATGACTTTGTTCTTCTTCCAGAGAAAAGGGGAGGGGGGGGACGAAGGAGAAGAGAGGGAAAAGGGAGAGGAGGGAGGGGGGGGATTTGGCCTAAAATGAAACATTTTCCTTTTAAGTTGAACATTTGAAAATGGCTGGGAGGAAAGAGCTGAAACACTGTAATGGCTGATACTGAAGAACAGCCTGGGACTTTTGCTTGCCGAGAACAGAAGCCAGGGAGAGAACTGTGGTGTGAAAAAGGCAACGCTGTGTGCCTTGAAGGGGAAGGTGTTTGCAGCAGCCCATCTCCTGCAGACACTGCAAACCCCCTGCAAGGCACTAACCCAATTAACTTTGCAAGAGCTGTGCTGTGCAAAGGCAAAGGCACTGACAGTGGGTTTGGTAAAGGCTAAAGACAGCTTCACTCTGCCTTGCACTCCATCAGAGCCGCTTTATTATCTTTGTGGGACCAGATCTTGCAAAGGTTGGCTCCAGAGCCCTCAGCACTGCAGCTCTGTCCAGCCACAAACCTCTCTCCACTGTGGTGAGCAAATTCTGCAGACACAGCCATTCCACGGAGGAGTTTTCCCGCAGAGAGACAGACAGACAGACTTGAGGATTTGCACTACGTACTTTGTCCTAGAGGTTGTATTAAATTCTGATTTCTGGGTGCAAATTTTGGGTATTGTGTCCAATTCATCCCATCAGGCTTTGGAATAAGTTGCCCAGGGATGTGCTGGAGTCACTTGTCTCTGGAAGTGTTCAAGAAGTGTCTGGATGTGGCACTTAGGGACACGGTTCAGGGGCGATTATGGTGGTGTTGGGCTGATGGTTGGACTTGATGGTCTGGAAGTTGTCTTCGAGTCTTGATGATTCTGTTATTCTGTGATTCTGTGATCAGTGAAAGCCCAAACAAGCCAAGCAGAAGACATCAGCATCTCCTATGGCTTGATGGTTGCCTCTGAGAGACAGCCAGATTGATTTAGCTGTGACACACTCCAGGTTGGCATCAGTATGATGAGCTCAGACTATCTCAAAGCCTTCCGGGCAGATGAGAACATTTCAGTGAACAATTCTGACAGCTTTGGCTCTTTGTCTTCATGTAAACATTGTGATGCCTGAGCCACAGCAGGTAGAAGACCCTTTCCCATCTCCTCATTTGATTATTACTGTCCTCAAATAGAAGTCACCCATTAACCTGCAGAAGGAGCAGTGGACAATTATTACACTACATGCAGTTCACATTATTCTGGTCATAAAACGTGTGTCAACCTTGTGTGTACCTGCTAGGAGAACCTCTTCCATTTCAGAAATGAACACTCTAATCTTGCCAAAGTTAAAGGCAAAAAGAGCACTTCAGTGGGTCTGAAACACCACTGCCATGGCATGGCAAAGCCACTTCCACTGAGAAAAGAAGGAAGCCCTCAAACCCCACACATGAACACGTGCTCAGGCCTGCACCTCGGCAGGATAAAACCAGAAGATCATCCCTTTCCCAAAATCTCATTGCTATGAATTTTCTCCCTGTGATAACAGGCTTTTCAAAGTATTTTAAAGAATAACTTCAGCCACAAATTCCCAGGAAACCATTTCTTACCTATGGTTAATGTCCAATCTGCTCACGTTGCAGCTCAACTTTCTGACACAGAAATCAAGAACACTTGTAGAAATCAAGATCCAAATTGGTTCATCCTCTGAGGATAATAATGACTTAGAGATATGTATAAATTTAAGTGGTTTTGAATAAGGACAGTGTTTCAAAAAGCTCTCGAATTGTTACTTTGAAATAAGCCATTATTTTCTGCTTTTTAAAATTCTGGTCTTTAATAGGGGATGAGACCCAGCCTGTCAAGAACCAAGGAGAGTTTTTGATGCAAATGAAAAGCAGCATTTAAGAAGTGTAAGTGTCCCATAATAGAGCTCAGAGCAAATTGCCAGCTCCCAGATTTGCCTGGAACATCCAGGGCTCCATCCAGCCCGGGAGATCAGAGCAGGGGGTTTGGAGGCTCTTCCAGTGCTGACCTCATGGATGACCTGGTTTCTGCTGGTGACACCTCAGGGCTCACACCACAGCCCCATATTCAAGTGTCTCCAGTCAAAGAGGGCAGAGAGTCCAGCCTGGAGTCAGATCCAGACACCCAATGTGGACAGATGTGGTCATGGCAGGAAAGGGATGGATGGGAGGTGAGCTCCTGGAGGCTCCTTGGGTTGGTTTTGCTATCCCTGCCAAAAGCCCAGAACAAACTCTGTGTTTCAGTGGGATTTATAAGGAAAGCCTTTCTGTGCTCTAGTTCCATACCTGGAATAAAAACATGTGACAAAGAAGCACTGCTGGGATGAACACGAGTGATTCACACATCCATTAAGGAGTTTAGGATCTTCATACTCAAACCCTCCATGGGCACTCACTCCTGGCAGTGCCAGATCTTCCCAAAACATTTTCTAGGGAAGAAACTGTTCTCAGAGGAGGCAGCAACAGGACACAGGTCCTCCCTTTGCTCTCCACACAGAGAGCAGTGGAGCAGAACTGAACCTTCCTCACTCCCAGCCATGCCAGAGGGTCTTCTGAGTTGCAGGGCCACAATTCTCTGACCCAGGAGAGCAGAGCCAGTCCTGCCAAGGAAGAGCTGAACTGGTGGGAATGAGCTGGCAGGTGGGGATGAATCATGAAATCGTGAAGTTTGGAAAAGCCCTTTAGGATCATCAAATCCAACTGTCAACCCAACACCACCACCACGTTCACCTCTAAGTGCCACACCCACAGCTTTTTTGAACGCTTTCAGGGATGGTGAGTCCATCACTTCCTTGTGCAGATTATTCCAATGTTGTACAACAAAATTATTCCTACTATCAAATCCAACCCCCCTGCTGGTGGATCCACAGAGGATGAGGCTGCCCCACGTGCAGGGGGGGTTGCCCCATGGCACGTGTGTGGGAAGAAGGTGGGATCAGGGAGGAAGGTGGGAGCAGGGGATATTCCTGATTCAGTGGAGCACAGCACAATGGGAGAGCATCAGCAGAGCAAAACTGGGAGCTGGCTCTGGACAAAAGGCCCAATTATCCATCCTCCTGCAAACAAACATCCCCTCAGCCCAACTTTTTCAAAGATGGCTCAGAAAAGAAAAGGGCCACGGGATCGGAGGGATCAGCCTAAGTCATGTACATCTATTTAACAAGAAAACTCATTGATAAGCAAACCACCTGATGCTTGCACAGCAGAAAAGAAAACACCTGGTTCTGCCTGTGGGTTGATAAGCCAATATCTTTAATCTTTTTTTTTTTCTCTTGATGACTGAAGTACACACTCTGTGCGGCCCTATGCTCCAGCCACACTGGTAATAGTAACAAAGCTTTGATGTCCCCCTCATTCAACAGAATGTTGTTTAGTTCAAAGTGAAGAACAGAGGCAATTCTTTGCTTTTAAATTATTAGCACCCTAAGTCTTCTGTAATGATATAGTTTGACTGAAGTGTGCAGTTTATTAACTACATAAAGACGATATTATTAGAGCGGAGAAAGGCAGCCGAAAGTTTTGCCTTTCAGCTCAGCAGCAGGGGTTTTTGATACTTTGATCTCAATCAATGCTAAATGTCTTTGTGAGATAGAGGGAGCAGCAGAAATTACCTTTGGCACCATGACTACATCAATTATTTAGTTCTTTTTCTTATAAATTAAAGTGTTCTTCAACTTTTACCCCAATTTTTTCTTCCTCTTCTTCCTTTTTTTAGTTTTTTTTCCCCTTCAGTTATTGGAGAGGGGGAAAGGCTGACTGGAAGAAATCTGGCTGTGAGCATTAATAAAAGACCCACTGACCTTTCCCAGTCCTGGTCTGGGAGGGTCTTCTCTGGGTGAGGAAATGGATTCATATGAACAACAACAGCAAAATGGGAATTTGGACTAATGTACTGTTTAACCAAATGACTGTGTAGACTGTTATTCCAAATTTGTTTATATATAGACAAAGTTTGGTGGGGTTTGCCCTCTTCTCAGTGTTTTCCAGTATTGTTAACATGAATACAGCTGGAAAAATGGGACACCAGACCAGAAAGATGGAGAAAGAACCTGTAGTGACAGGACAGGGGGGGAATGGCTTCAAACTGACAGAGAGTAGGTTTAGATTGGATACTAGGAAAAAATTCTTCTCTGTGAGGGTGGGCAGGCCCTGGCACAGGTGCCCAGAGAAGCTGTGACTGCCCCATCCCTGGAAGTGTCCAAGGCCAGGTTGGAAGGGGCTTGGAGCAACCTGGGCTGGTGGAAGGTGTCCCTGCCCATGGCAGGGGGTGGAACAAGATTATATTTAAGGTCCCTCCCTATCCAAACCATTCTGGGATCCTATGATGTCCCATTTCCAGGCAAATCCTACCAGTATTTAAAAGGGATGAAAAATACAAAGCAGAGGGGTCAGCAGGAACTCAGTGTGGTGGGACCAGAGGTGAGCAAGGATAATACAGCTCAGAGCTTCGACTGGATAACAACAAATGGGTAGATATTTCAGGGCAGTTTTTGCTCTTTGAATACTTCGGGGAAGAGACTGGAGCAGAGCCAAGGGAGAAGGGTATTCCTGCAATTTTGGGGACAGAAGTTGGTGGCTGGGTTTAGCTCTGTGGTGTACCAGAGAGTGTTAGAAACCACTGGAACCAGAACCTCAGCTGGCAACACAAGCAGTGGGACCATGGAGGTGCTGAGGAGATGGCTTTAAACCAAGATCTGAAATACTGACCTCTGGCCAGAGAAATTCTTTTTGAGAAAGAAATAAAAGAGGTCTTTGCACAGGTGTTGAGACATGAACTATGGGAACTTCAATATATTTATATGTAGAACGTGTTGGAGAACAACATGATTCATGGTGATCAAAGTTTTGCAAGAAGCAGGACTTGAGACAGTGTGCTGAGCTGCTATGGCAACATGAATTTTAAAAAGTAAACTGACTTGCAAGAGCTTATCTTTTCCTCTTTAGTGTGGTGCAGAACAGATCTGGGAGCCTCTACCTAAAGGAGAGATGTTCACCTCTGCTTCTGGGCCAGGCGTGTTGCAAAATGCATAAAACACATCCCTCGTGGCAATGGGAACACCACTCCTAGCCTGGGTTTGTCCTTGAGGCTCCTGCACCCCAAGAAGAGGCCAAGTCACCATGATTCTTTCTTACTGTGTTTTTCCTGACTCAGATGTTCAGGTGTTGGGGTGGGTGTGGGAAGCGCCTGTCTGGTTGGGCTGTTCCCTGTTCCGGAGCCGGGCGGGCTGTCATTCAGAGGTGAATTCCACCCACAGAGCGGCGTTTCCAAGAGCACCGTGAAGTGACGTGGGCTCGGTTTGCAGCTCAACTTTCAAGCCACCCTCACCGAACGCAGAGGCAGCAGAGTCAGGAACTCTCCTGACAGCTCCTTTCCGAAGGGGATGCTGTGAAAGGCTGTCACGCTCTGAGTCAGCTGTTCTGCCAGGGCTGGCATTCCAGGCAGGAAGAGCCTGCTCGCGGAATTATCCCAACCACGCCGCCTGCCAAAACCGCACTGGGAATCCCATGGGAACGAGCCCTCTCCTGAGCCAGCTGGTACTTCCTGCTCCCGAGGCCTGATCCTGCTGGATGCTGAGCATTCTTTGTTCCATTTTTAAATTCGTGCGACTTGAGCAATGCAGAGTCCGAGACCTCAGAGGAGGAGCAGCCCCTCAGTGCGTTCCTTGGCCGTATGGCCCAGCTGGAGAGTGGGCAGTGAAACGGCAGGCTTCAGGGCAGATATGAGATGGTGGCTGTCTGGAAAACAGATCTTTACTGTGGATATTTTAACCAGGTTCTCCAAGCTGGCCATGCACCTCTCCTCTGTACCCCAGTCCCATGGCATGGCCAGAAAGGGGCTCCCCCCAAACTGGCAGCCTCCTCCAGCATCCACATCCCACTCCTGGCTCCAGTGAGAGGCTGAGCATCTCCAGCATGGGACTCGCTCCCATCCTATCCCAACAGTGTCCCCTTGAGGTTGGTGGCTGAGGCAGCCTGGGAAGAGGCGTGAGGGAACCCCAGAAGCTGCTCTTGTTTTCCAGGCTGGCCCATGCAACAGATCCCAGCAGCCGTGGGTCAGCCTGAGTGGAGGATGCTGGAGGAGCCCACCCCACCGTGGGGTGTGGGACCTCCACACCTGCGAGTGGAGCACTGGGAGATCCACCCGGTTGAGCGTCTTCCTTCCAAGTTTGTTCTATGAACATCCACGTTCGGCCACCGCAGCCCGTCCTGCAGCACATCAGCTCGGCCCAGGAGCATGGGAGCTCGTCCAGCACAGCCCCGAGGAGCTGGAGAGGGGCCACGGCTGCTCGGTGGGGCTGTGCAGCTGCTGTGCACAGGGACGGCCCTTCCTCAGCGCTGCCGCCGCCGCCGGAGTCTCCTTTCTTCTGCCAGCCAAGCAGCAGGGAGTTTGCTGAGAAACTGCCCACAGGGAGCCATCACTTTTTCCAGTCATTAACCTCACACATCCCTCACATTATCGGAATACCTTGGATGTCTGAGTTGCTGCAGTGAGCTGATTCCTCCAGGTGACTGCAGGCAGCGTTAAGTGGGCTCCTGCACAGCGAGGGGAGTGAAGTGCAGAGCTGAAAGCGCTCCCGACTCTGGCACGCCAGGCCTCCAGCGGGGCACAGCCTCAGATGTCACCGTGCCAGCACAGTGAGGTGGCAGGAGGGATCCGGCGCCTCGGGAGCTGCCCTGTCCAACCTGCACTCAGCACGTACCTGGGGGGTCTGGGGGAGAAGGGAGGAGAGCAAGGCATGGCTTGAGATGCACAACACACAGGACTCTCCCCCGCAGGGGAAAAAGTACAGGAGTTCTCAAGTTGAAAGATATTGGGGGTTTTTAATGTTGGGCACTGCCAGTGCAGGCCTCTGGGAAAAGGATGTGCCTGTCTGTCTCTCTCTCACTGCATCAGGGTGTTCCAGCCCCAGTAGAGCAGCAGTTTTGGCTCCTGAAGTCCTTCCTCTGGCATAGAAGATGAACATGAGTAGAAGGTGAGGAGGTGACCAAAAGGAGCCCCAAAACAATGAGAGAAATACTAAGAGTAGAACTGATCATATGTACATAACACTGAATATCATATTAGTAACTTTCACACATCACAATGTCTTCCTGTCATGTCTCCTGGATTATATGTTGTCAGTGTTCATTGGGAGTGGCTGAGCAACATTAACAAAAAAAAAAATCACAAAGACATGACATTTGTCTCATCATTTATAGGTGCCACTGCCAGTGACTGTGGAGCAGGACCAAGTCCCTCTGACGGAGCAAAGCCAGTGAGAGCCATTGTGCATTTCTACAAGAGAAACATCACAGGCAGTGTGGGGTATCTGCCTCCTGCCCAACCCTCAGCTGCCCTGGGGAAGAGTCTTTGGAAGCAGAAACAGCCTCTTGGTTTTCCCAAACTGCCCTGTGATGAGAAGTGTCACCCCAGGCCTGCAGGAAATGGGGAGCACTGAGCGTGTGTGAGGAGAGGTTTAAATCCCACAGCAGGAGTGAGAAACCACAGGCAAAGCTCCATTTATAGTCAGAAAGTACAAAACAGCAACATCAGAAGTCACAGGTCATGGCCAAGTTACAGAACAGTGACCCACAGCACACATACCAAGGAAACTCCTCCACAGAAATGATACACCACCTTCAAACACCTACATGACATAAGGAAGGCAATGGTCTAACACTTGGTATCAGCACAGGTAAAGGCTGTGGCAGTACATCAGTCTGAGTTTAGAGAATCCCAGGATTTGTTTTGGACCTTCCCAAGTGTTTCTGGGCTGCAGTTCAAGCTCTGATTTGAAACCCATGCACTGGGAAGCTGGAACTGATGCAGGGGGGCTCTGGAGCCTTTGCTCTCCTGCACTGCTTGCCCTCTGGGATCAGTTTTGGTGTGGTGAAGGAATGGTGCTATGCCACACAGCTTCTCATGAGGGGGGCCCTTTATTTTCATCTATGTCTTAATCAACTTGCTTTAAAATTAAAAGATTGATATTAATGAGAGGTGGGGCCAGGCTGGGGGCACAAACATGCCCCAATATTGGCACTGAAGCCTGAGTCCTGCTGTGAACCCCCCTGCCAGCCCTGCTCCAGCTGTGCTGCATTCTGTGTGCTGACACCTCATGGCCAAGCAAGAAACTCTGCTAAGACACCGTTTCCAGGACATACACACACATTCATCCTCCATCTGCTCTGAGGCAAGAAACGAGGCTCATTCCTCGAGGCGTCTGCCATGAACAGGTCTGAATACACCAAAGATAGGAAAGAAAACCAGTCCAGAAATGCTTCAAGTTCTTGGATTACAAACAGATGGGCACTGCAGTGTCTGTTACCCAGAGCTGTGGTCGGCTGAGCGTCCCTGATGCACAAGGATGGCTCTGAAGCAGTTCTCCAACATGGTCCATGTGCTGAGCCACCCATGGCAAACATTGTGGCTGCAGGCCTGGAAAGAACATCCGTGTTGGGGCTGGTTGTTACCCCACTCTGCCCTGCTCCATGGGGGTCTCCCAGGGGCAGATCAGCTCCTTTGCAGAGTCCTTGCGAGCTCGGGGGTGTCTGTGCTCTCCCTCCTCGGAGCCTGCAGGGCACGCTCGGCTCTCTGAGCGCGCATCCGTCCTGACTTGGAAGAAGCTGTGGTGAAACAGAAACTCATCAGACACACATGGCACTTCTTGATGTGCTCTGAGGCAGCGAATGTGCAGCGCTGAGCTTGGCTTTGAGACCTCCACTGTTCAAACCCCAAAGCCCAAAGCCAAACACCCAGGCAGGAGCCCTCAGAGAGGGAAAACGAGGGGAATGTGAGCTCCCACCCCTTTGAAGCTGGAAAGTCGTGTGACACAGCTCTGGAGCCAGGTGGAGCAGGAGCCCCCAGGTTTGTGCTTTGGAATATATAATGTGGACTCATCCACTCGGTCAGCAGCAGAGGTGGGTTGAATGAGACCAGGGACATGTTACTCGTAGTGAAGGACATGGCCAGGGTTTAGTTCCAACAGGGACAGCCTCTCCAGGCAAAAATCCCCCCCTCACACATCCTGCCCTGCAGCAACAAATGCTTCAGGACTCTCCCTCAATTTCTCCTCCTTTGCCACTTCTGGGTCTCCTCTGACTTGAAATCACTAAAACCAAACCTGAACCAGTGCTTGAGAACAAACAAATATACAAGCAGTTTTCCAGATTCAGGGATTAAAAGTAAAACTTGGGGTTTTGCACCCCAAAACAGGAGGTGTGAGCATGGCAGAGGCACCACTGGAGTGGGCTCCTGCCCTGTTTCCACCAGAAAACACATCCAATGGCAACAGCAGGTGTGGAGACGGGGGAAGAGAGACTTTCAGAGCCTGCCTGGGATTTGGGGCAGGTGGCACAGATGGCATTGGCAGGCTTTAGAAGCAAGGGTAGAAAAGGTGGCTGTTGGGCAGGTTCTTGGGGACCTCTGGGTAATTACAAACCACAGTGGTCCTGGAGGTGAGGACATCCAGGTGCCCGTGCAGTGCTTACCTGCTGACCACCTTGGCATCCGGGCGCAGCCGCCGCTCCTGCTCGCCCAGCGGCTGCACCTTCCCGTGGGGCACGGCCGGGCAGCGGGGCGAGAGCACAGCCAAGGTGGGTGAGGTCCAGCAGCCCCTCCGCAGGAACCGGCCCAAGGACCTCCTGCTGCTGGAGGGGAAGGGGCCAGGGCCGAGCCCCCGGGGGTCCCGTGGGGTGCCTGCAGTGCTGTCGCTGTCCAGGGCCACGCTGATGGGTGAGGGGCAGGCAGTGCTGTGGGACAGGGCTGGGGGGCCAGCTGGGGTGGGAGGCAGGGGGGGCAATGGAGGGGTGCTGGTGCCAGCGTGGGCAGCCGAGTGAGGGGCCTGGCAGGTGAGGTGGGATGGCTGTGGGGAGGAAAAGGAGACAGGCTTGGTCAGGCCCAGGTAGCAAACTGGTGGCTGGTGTTCCCAGGCTTTGTCAGGAGAAGAAACCCTCTCTTCCTTTGCCAGGGGAGACAGGGCTCAGCTGGGAGGCAGCTGACAGCCACCTCAGCCAAGCCTGTGCCAGTGTCCCCATCCTGCAGCTCCATCCCCTTCCCTGCCCTCCTGCAAGAGCACGGAGGTGTCACTGGTAAAGCAAATCACATCTTGTGCTGAAGCCCCCAGTGTCACAGCTGGACTGTGAAGGCTCCAGCTCAGCTCATTCAGCCCAAGTATAGATTGGACAGGGCAAATACAAGACAAGCAGCAGAGGACTCACTCCCACAAAAATGAAATGCAGCTCAAACGTCCAAGGAGAAGAGCTGAGGGCAGAGGCACACACAGAACATGTACACACACATGCAGTGATGACACAGTGAAGGATGAACACACTGAGACACAACAGAGAAGGATCAACTTGGTTCTTTTTCCATTTTCTACATTTATTTTTATTAGACAAATGAATGCATGGAAGCAATGGCCAAGAAACGAAACAACATATTGCTCTGATTTCCAATGGGAACAAACAATTTCCAGCACAAAGTGGAGTTCAGCTTGTACCAGGCAACCTTCCTCTTCAGGGACTGAGCAGCAAGGGATGGGGAACAGAAGGCTGGGCTATGCCAGCTCCATCAGCCCGTGGCAGAGCAGAGCCAGCTCCTGCCTGTGTGTGCCAGACAGGTGTGCCACAGGCACAGTGACTCCTGAGCAGGCCACACTAACCCATGGCAGGGGAACAGCAATGCAAAGTGGAGATGATGAAAAATCAGAGAAAGGAATGGATACAGAGAATGTAACAAGCAAAGCAGCAGACAAAATAGAAGTAGAATCAGAGGGACTGACTGGAACACACAGATTTGTTATTTATTATTTATACCCTGACTTGATCTTCCACATGTTACTACATACTGGCAATCCCAACATGCTCAGTGCTCCATGTTACACAAAGTCTGGAGAGACTGTAAAGCTCATCACAGCCAAGTAGCTTTGGACCAACCCTGCCAGGGTTTGGAGTATCTTTCCGTGCTCTTATGTCAAGGTAGGCTAATGGTGCTCAGCACCTGATGTAACAAAGCCTTGGGGTTTTAAGCAGAATTAAAGAAAAGGCTGGTGCTGCTACCCTGTAGAACACTGAAAAATGTGCCTTTGCCACCACCAGGGGTAAGAGCAGAGACTGAGCACAGACCTTGACATCAGAGTGAAAGTCTCAGGCAACTCAGTTTCAATTCCTCTAAGAAGGTCTATCACTGACAGTTTAAGGAAGGTCAGGAAAATCTCCCTGGCTCAGCTGCAACTGAAGGACACGAGTTCTGCAGTGACACCAGCTCAGACTGTGCAGCCCTGATTCTGCCTCTGATAACACACATGGGGAGGGCAGGAGTCACTGTTGAGGCTGTTGGGGACACAGTGACATCCTGACTGTCAGCTGTTCACAGGGAATTGGCCTGCATGGACCCTGGGACACCAGAGCTCCAAGGGGCTGGTCTGCATGCACCCCATTATCTGAGGGCCCCCATTCCCATCCAGCTTTCTCCAGAAGTGGTGGATGCTCCATCCCTGGAAGTGTTCAAGGCCAGGTTCGACAGGGCTTGGAGCAACCTGGGCTAGTGGAAGGGCCCCTGCCCATGGCAGGAGAGTTGGAACAAGATGCTGTTTAAGGTCCCTCCCAGCCCAAACCATTCTGGGATCCTACGATTCTATGATCTCCCATTTCCTATAAAATCCTACCAGTATTTAAAAGAGATGAACAATACAAACCAGAGAGAAGCAGCTTCCCAGACCTCAGTGCTTCCATCCAGTCCCTCTACTTCCCTAAAATTTTAACAAACAAGGAAGTTTTTCTGCACCTCCAATTACCTTTACTGGGCTTTGCTGGAATCTTTGCACTTCTGGTAATCATTGGCCTGGTCCAGACAAGCTGGGCTTTCCCAGCAAGGTCTGGATTCTCCCTGACCTCTTTAGCACTAACACAGTATTTTAGTTTGCCTCATTCTACAGAGCAAATAAAAAAATACTACTTAAAATTGAACCAGCTCTTAACACTTCTACCCTGTTCTCCCTTGCCTCGGGGCTACAAACCAGTGACAACTGGAACTATCTCCTGTTGGGTTTTCTAACAACAGAAAATAGAGAAAGAGCAGGAAAAAGACAAGACAAGAGGTGAGAAGGATTTGATAAAACCTCTCAAGGCCCCGTGCATGCTCTGGCAGGGGTTGGCTCTGCCCCTGCACACCCAGCTCATGGCATAGGGAGAGCAGAGCTTCCCGCTCATCATCTCCATCGTGCTGGGGAGATGTGGGAGTGTCATTGGAATTCAAAGGGTCAACCAAACCTTCAGAAACGCCCATGTTGATGATCTCACAAGAAGCCTACCTGGCTCTTCTGCCTGTGGCCTCCTTGCACAGGCTGGGAGGTGCAGGGTACTTGAAGTGAGGGATGTGCTCCTCTCAGGAGGTGCCAGATACCCCGCTCAGGAGGGTGTACATCCCCTCAGGGGATGGAGGCCAACATGGTCACCCTGAGGTGGGTCACCTCTCCCTGCTCCCCACGGGGTCATCACCTCTGCTCCAAGAGAAGCTGGTTTGAACCCAAAGGACTGGGACGACAGCACTTGACTTTGGTGCCATCCCACCTGCTGGAAGAGCAGGAGGCAGGGAGAGACAGCTGGGCTGCCCAGCTTCCTGGGGGAATCTCAGGGCAGCCAGAAGGCATCTCCCCTCCGAGGTGTGCAGGGTGGGGAACCGGGGTCCTGCTGGCAAAGGCAGCAGCACGGCCCCACCAGCACTCCCTGCCTGGCATGCCTGGGAAGTGACATCTGCTCTCCAGAAGCCATGGCAACGTGCGGGAAGCTGGCTGATGGCAGAGCCAGCCTGGGAAACCTAAAGCAGCACTGACACCTTCAGGAAGGGAGGCGAAGCTCAACACCAGCCTCGCCTTGTCTTTTCCCTGCGCTGTGCCCTGCGGGGCTCAGAGCCTACTTGGGAGGAGGTTCCTTCTGGGGCTGGTTCCTGCGATCCAGCTTGCTCATGACCTGCGTGATGTCCACGGTCGTGGCGGCTTCCCTGGCTTTGGCCTCCTCCTCCTGCTGCCTCAGGATGATGGGGCTGGGGCTGGAGCGGAGGTGACGGCGTCCGAACAAGCCGGTGCTGGGCAGAGAGGGAGGGAAAGGAGCAGGGGGTTAGTGAGGACAAGGGCACCAAAAACTCATCCCCTGGTAAGCAAAGTTACCAGGAGGGCAAGCTCGGACACAGAGATGGCCAAAATGCAGAGGAGGTGGTTTAAAGCAGGGCTGGGTGACTCATTGTCACATGTCACCTACAGAACTGCTTAAAGCGTAAAGGCAGTCCTGGCCCTGCTCCTGAGGGACTCCAGTGCCCATCCACTCTCCTCCTGCTCTTGTAAGGGTTTGCACATAACTAACACTCCTTCTGAAGCCAAACAGTGTCCATCAGTGGAATTTTCTCTAGTAAGATCAAGACAGGGACCTGTATGGGTGTTTCTTTGCCTGTGATACCTCAAAAAAACACCCACTACCTGCTACAGCAAAGCCACTTCCAACAGCAGTGGAAACAAGGGTTAACCCAGCTCTGGATGAGGCACCAGCTCTCCAGCTTAAGGAGATGCTGAGTACTGAGTGTCCAGAACAAGCACTGACAGACACAAAGGCAATCACCAGGATCAACCAGCATCTGCCAGTGACCCTGTGATGTGTGGCTCAGGGGAAAACTAACCAGCAGCAGGGCTTTTTCTGCTGACTTGAAACAGGCTTTAGAAGAAACAACAGTGTGAAAGTCCATGATTCCTCTTTCTGGCTTGCTAGGCTGACAAGTGGAAGAGGAACAGAGAAAGGAGCACACCACCCAGTCTGGCTCCGACACTGCATGCTCAGCTTTAGGAGCAACTGCAGCTCAAATGGCCTCAATTTGCTGTTCAGCCTTCACCTTGCTCAGGGAAAAGGCCATTTCTAAGGCCATCTACCTTGTGCCAGCTGTCACTCACAAGCAAGATGCTGTTTGTTCCCATGTGCCTGTCACCTTCCCTACACTGGGGATAAGTGGCTTTATCCAGGCAGAGCTGAGCAGATCCCATGGAGGATCCTGACCCCGGCTCTGTCTCTGCTCTGGCAGTCAATGTTCTGTGGGCAAGACTTTTCCCATGCCCAGGACACAGTGCTTTCTCCTTTCAGGAAAGGAGCCATGATTAATTCAACAATCACAGCCCTTCCAAACAGACCCAACAGAGAAGGCAGCTGAGAATTGTCACGTCTCTTCCAACTGTACACAAGCCACTTCCAAAGGGCTCATGAATAAACAGCACCATCAGTCTCAAAGCAAAGCATCTTCTCAGTGAAAAATTTTATTTAATTAAGAGAACATCTAAATCATAGTAATTTTGCTGCAAATTGGGCTTTTTCTACCCTTACTACAACAAGAAAAACAAACCCCACAATTACAGCCAGTTTCACTTGCCTTTTTTTGACAGTCTCTTGTGGCACAATAGCCTTGGCCAGCATTTCCTTGTATATTGGAGACTTTAAATAGCGGCCGTAGGAGTCCTACTAGGAGTAAAAGAGAAACTGGTAGTTATGGGCTGCAAACACCCTTATTAAAATCACCACCAAAACCAGCTGCTCAGGAGCCAGGGAGGCTGGGAACTGGATAATCTCCCCCAGCAGCCCAAGGGACTTTGCATCTTTCAGGCAAATGTAGCTATTTAAACCAATACTCTTTCATCTTGGTGTAAAATTCCCAGGACTTTCCACCTCACAATAAAGCTCTGAAGGTAAGACCCAGCTCAAAAGATCTGAATGGAGCTTAACCCAGGCCAGCAGGGTCTCACAGTCACTGCAAGGTGAGGAGCTTGCATTTCAGGAGCCAAACTTTTCATCAAGGGGGAAAAATCAGTCTAGTTCTGCTGCTCTCAGTGCAGTGTGCATGAGCTGGTGGCCAAGCTGGAACTGGAAAAAGCAGGACTTCCAGCAGCCACCTGGCCTACCACTTTGGGGACATGCTGCCTTAGAGGGAAGAAGCAGCAGCAAAATACAAAGGCCCGAAGCAGCACTTGCCTCACTCAGCAAATTCAGGGGATTTTCAAGCAAAGGCTCCTTGAAAGAGAAAGCTGATAACACACAAAGGCACTGGAAAGGCCCAGAGGACTGGAATCCCCCTTAGGTTTTGAGAACAAGTAACAAACCTTTTTCATCAGCATGTAAATGTGGGTCTGGGCAGCATCTAGAACATAACGGTGAGGGTGCTTGAGGCCCTTGACTGTGATGCCCATTGTGGTGCCATCGATGTTAATCCAGCGCCGTGCCCCCGGAGCCAGGAAGAGCCTGCAAGGAGGAGGGACCCACAGTGCCATTAGCAATGGAGAATTCATGGAGATTCCTGTCTGTGTATGAAAGGAAAAGTCCCTTCAGCTCCCCATTCAATTTGCTGTTCTGATCTTGGGCAATCTCCTCTTCATTGGAAACATGCAGTGACTTCCTCTTGAGCTGTGAGCACATAATATGAACCAGATTTCTGCTCACTGGAAGCAAAAAGGGTCTTTCCACTTTCCTCATGGAAGCCCCAAGAATTTTGCTATTCCCCACTGCTATTTCAATTACATGCTAATCCTGAAATGTAATAGTGGAGAAAAGAGAGGAAAAGTACCCATATGACAAAACAACACTTCTGTTTTCACCCCCAAAAGTTCCTTTCCTAAGTGGGGTCATAAGAAAGCCACATCTTACACAGAAGTTTCAGGAATAAATCATTTGGAGAATAAGAGCTGGTGGAAGGTGATAGGACTCGTGTACAAAGAGTTTAAGAGTGTAAAATTTTACACTTACTTGTAAATTTCTTCTGCTTTTTCTTTGACCTTGGATTGGTCTCCATACTTGAGATCCTCACAGGCTTCCCAGAAACCCAGATTCTCTCCTGCATAACGAGGACATAATCAGCAGAGAGTGAGACTGAAGAAAACACAAACCCATTTATTAACTCCTAAGCTGAATTTGTTTGGCTCAATATGTGTAGGTCCTAAATCAGTATCTCCAACTCTTCAGTCACCTGGAAGATCCTCTTGGGGCCGAAGGAGGAAAACAGCTTTCCCCTGCTCTCTGCCCACTGACATCTGTAAGAGCTTGTGACTTCAGCCAGTTCCAGCTTCTCCAGGAGGAGTCATAGATTCCCAGAATGGTTTGGGTTGGAAAGGACCTTAAAGATCCTCTCATTCCACCCTTGCCATGGGTAGGGACACCTCCCACCAGCCCAGATTGCTCCAAGCTCCATCCAACCTGGCCTTGGACAGTTCCAGGGATGGGGCAGCCACAGCTTCTCTGGGCAACCTGTGCCAGGGCCTGCCCACCCTCACAGGGAAGAATTCTCTCCTAAAATTTAATCTAAACACACCGGGAATGTCCCAGGCTGTACCGTGTGTCCCGTGCCACTAGATGGTACCACCTGCCCTGGATGCACAGCCCTTCACTTGGTGACACTGTCCCTACCTCAGCCCAGGGACAAAGGCAGGGTCACAGGGACACAGCAGACCCACCGCTGAACTCCTTCTTCAGGAAGAGCTGGAAGTTCTGCCGCCCTTTGGGGTCTCGGATCAGCTCGCTGAAGTTGAAGGCCCATCGCTCCACACGCATCCTGGTGGGGACCTCCACCCTGCACGGGGACAAAACAAACAGCACTGCCAGTTTTGTGTGGCCCACTTAATTAGCAGATTAATTAAAACCAAAATGCCCTTTGCTGGGATGCCAAGGGACTTCTCAGCACTCTCTGTTTTCCAGAATGGTGTAATGAGCTCCTGAAGTCAACCCACTAAATAAGTTGTAATTAAACAACTTGGTCTGCAGCGGGATGAGGATTTAACTGGGATTTATGCTGCTCTCTGAGTGACAGCCCAGCTTTGCCCTGAGGTTTGACTCAGTCCCATTCTGGAGGAGGCACTGGTTGCTGCCCAAAGCTTTGCTGCTCATAAAGGCATTCAGTGAAGGCATCCTCTGGGGTGGTCTAATGGGATAGAATCACTCTAACAGGATTGAGATGATGTTTGCTTCAAGCCCTTAGATGCCACTGTGTAATTAGCAAATACTGCCCAAGGGGAAAACCAAGGGAGAAGGGACAGACCACCAGTGTGTGCCTCCAGCCCAACATCTCTCCAAAGAAAGCAGCCTGAGGTGAGTAAAGACCAAGGCGAGCAAGTGAACCTGCATTGCTGCATCACTGTCAGCAACTAATCTAGGTCAACTAAACCAAGTGCTACACCTGAGTGGAACTGGTCACATTCCATTCCTGTGCTAGTAAAGTGGAGTTCACTCATCCAAGGGGAAGATTGGACCCACTCAGCAGGGGCTGAGTGCACACTCCCATCATCAGTTCAGGAATTTCTGTAATGTTAAGGAAGGCTCCACTGGAAGAAGGCAGTGCTGGAAGTTCAGCATGGAGCATTCCCAACAGTTTTTTTGGCATGGCCCAGCTCTGTTATAAAGGGAACAATTCTCTGCTCATGATCAGAGAACAGATATCACAATGAAATCAGTGGTTCCCTTTCCTGATTTCTATCAGCATAAAGGTCAGTGTAAACCACAAGCTGGCAAAAGAATAGAAATACACACAGCTTTGCATTGAGGTCCCAGAACTCAGGGTCATCTGTTATCCAGGGGTTGCTGGGGAGACATCCAGACAGGAGAGGATCATTGGAGAGGAACTGCTCCGAGTACTTCACAAGCCTGCAACAAATGCAAAAATCAAAATATTCATTTGAAGCCAAAATTGCAGCCAGCCCCATTACAACCACAGAACTGTTTGCACAGATAAAGATCTTCTCAGAGGTGCAGTCCTATCAGCACACGGATCTGGAACGTGACCCCTGCCTTCCTAGAAAACTGATTCATTAGCTCAGTTAATGTTTTCCATCTCCCAAACAGAAATCCCCTAATTGTCTTTCAAAGTACTGAATTTGCCAGTTCAAGTGCAAGGAGATACAAGACTCTCTTCCATCACCTCCTGTTGCCTCTTCATTTCAAGGAAGTGGGACTAAGCCCCTCAATGGTTTCTGTCTCCTTCTCCAGCCAGCTGGCAAGAGCCTGAACCTGCACCATCCTGGGAGCAAAGTCCCAGAGTTGAGGAACACGAGCTCTGTGTTCACTCAGGTGGGTTCTCCCCAGGCTTCCCACAGGCTGTGGGAGAGCCCAGGGAGCTCTGGGAGAGTGTGGGTGTCCTGAGGGCTCATCCCAGCTTCTCCTTTCCTCCCTCACCTACCACACAGCTCATTCCTCTGCAAATGGCTCTGAGGGCTTGGCAAAGCCAAACTGTCTCTATCCCAGCAGGAACCAGACAAACACTTCTCCTACCTTCTGACTTGGCCAGACTTATAATTACAACCGATTTCACTAATGTCCCGGAATTTTAGCTCTCTCCTCCCTTTTTCATTCTTGAAAAAAATCATCTGGTTTCTGCGTTTAAAATTCCTTCCAGGCCAAAATGCTTTCATGTGCTCAGAGCTGGGAGTGCACTGCCCAGAGCCCCGTTGCTAACAGGCACCTTGGCACAGGCCCTGCAGTTATACAATGTTCCTGCACAGAGCAAACCACAGGCTGGCACACAAGAGCTCGATCCTCTCTTCCCACTGGGAATGCCAAGGCATCCAGCACCTGCAGAATTCACTCCTGTCCCTATATTCTAATCAAGTAAATCTAAACCTGTCAGCTCAGGTAGGACAGCACTCTCCTTTTGTTGATTAGTGCTTTGGAGCTCCTCCTAACTCAATGCAATGCTCTGAAGCGTGCACACTGTCTACTTGCTGCTCATCAATAATAATTTGATTTTGACCCATTCCTGCAGCACACATGGAGCTCAAAATTGCCTGAGGATTCTTCATCTAGGTGATAGGCATTATCCCATCAGAAGTAATGAATGAAAAGCTCCACTGCCAAACAGTTATGCAACACAAAATTCCTGCAAGGTAGCCAGGTGTCCCCAGCTCCAGCTCGGAAAATCGAGGCAGGAGTTTTAAGTGATCTGGAAGTCAGTGACAAATGAAATGAGCAGAACTGCTGGTGCTCTGCGAGTCCTGGTTCTCACATGACAGACTCTTGCTCCCATTTCATTCATCCATGACTGTCTTCTCCAGGAAACAGGCCTGAGCACCTTGCTTATCTTGGAGCTGGTAGGAATCTCTGGTGGCAATGACCGTGGAAACCAAAGAGGTGCTGTCAGCTGCACCTCCAGGCACCTGGGCAGCACACGAGGCTCCAGGTGAGAAATGCCTCTGGCAAACACACTAATGGCTAATGCCAGGACTGGATGCTTTGCACTTAACTGGCTTCATCAAGAATCTGATCAGGAAACACTTCCAGTGGGAAGAGGAATTGCTAATTAATTGCTTGGATGTACATGTTCCTTTGTAATACAGAACAACCAGTGACTTCCAAGCTCTGCTTCCTTCTGGTGAACATCACCATCAAACAGGAACATCCATGGGGGTGAATCTAGCCCTGCAGACTGAGGACCAGGAGAGGAGGGTCAGCCTGTCCCCTGTGGTTACTTATCCCAACAGGACAGACACAGTGCTGGATCCTCACGAGGCAGCTCCACACAGCTGCTTTGCCTGACTGCAGAGCTGTGTCCCAGCATCACAGCCCAGCCCTGACCAGACTGAGCATCCCTTGATTTCAGAGGGAATCTCAACTCAGAGGCTGGTGCTGCTCCCAGGAGGTCTCTTCATCCTGCCTGAGACTCTGGTCCCTCCTCTGCCTCATGCCTCCTGGCCCAGACAGCACACAGCCCAGACAGCCCAGCATGAGGCCACCCATCGATCCCCCAGGCTGAGTCACCAGCTGCCACAGCAGACAGATTCATCATCTTGTTAGGAGATAAGCACTGAAGACTAATTAATGTGTGGAGAGAAGGAAATCAGGACTTACCCTCCAAGAGAGACAGAAGATTTCACTCTGGTCTTCCCAATGGCCTGCTGATAGTACATGATCTGAGAGGGATCAGACATAGCCATGGTTAGGAGCATGGAGATGAGAAGACAAGGCCTATTTGAACCTCAAATATGCCACCTCCCAGGTAGCAAGGCTAACTACAGCAGGGACTGCTTCTTCCCTAATTATTGGACGTCCAAGGAATCCGAGAATCCCTAAACTGTCTCAGTAAAATGTCTGTTTTCACTGAGCTCATTGCAAACATCAGAAGAGCATTTTGCAATGTGCAAGTAATTAAAAAGCACTCCCCATGCTATATAAAAATTGAATAATAGCTACCATCCTTGGCACCTACAAATGCTCTGGATGATTTAGCATGTAATTATCATTGATTCTTGGCTGTCTCTGCACTGGCGCCACTGGATGTATCTCCTACGATTTCCCCACCACTAATTTGGATCTATTGGGTTTAGCCCTGGTGTCTGTCCTTGCTTGAGCCTTCCTGTCCCTGAGAGAGCTGCTGGCTGCCTGCAGTGGGAGGTCAGAGGCAGGGAATGTCCTGAAAGCACACTGACCAAAAGCTCCACGGGGCAGGGACTCTGCTTTTCAAGCATCCCCTGCATGGGGGGTTGGAGCCCCCATCCTTCACTGCTGTAAGCAACACATGCAGGACAAACACCCAAAAGTGGGGGAAGCACCACTTACCTCTCTCCTGTAAGCTTCCATAGTATTTTTCTGTAAAAGAAAAAGAAAACATTAAATTGGGATGGGTGCTTACACTTGCTCTTTTTTTTTTTTTTTTGAGACATGGAAACACCGTTGCAGGGTTGCCACTGTGCAGTGCTCTCCAATTAATTCTCATTACAATTAAAATCAAACACAGCAGCTGAGCTAATCAGGGTATCATCAAAGCTAAGAGCATCCACACACGGTAAATTGTCCCATTAGCTGTATTTACTGTTTAGCATTGCTGCTCCCATCACAGGCTGCCTGTATGCCTTCAATTAAGGGGTTATTCTAATGGAGCTAAAATAGATTCATTTACGAGACACAGATTAGATCATTCAATATTAGCTAAAGGAGACAGGAACCAACACATTGCAAAATATAAACACCACAATTAAAAGCCTCAGAAGCAGTATCTGCTGTGCAAAGGGTGTTTACGTTGTGATTTGAATAACTCAGACTATGTTACATGTCATCCACAAATGAGCAAGCAATTGAAGGCAAGAAATTAACTGCAGGGTGTTTATTCACACAGCTCCCTTTGAAGCACAGTTACTTGGTGTGGAATAAACTGCAGAAGGGAGAAGGAAAGACAGGCTAAGTCAGGGATGCTCCCAGCAAGACTTTAAAGGCTCAGCCAGGGTTTCAGTTCTTCAGTTCACGTTTTAGCCAAGTCTGCAACTCAAAATTATTCTGGCAGGCAGGGGTCTTGCAGAGTGCCTTGGTGAAGCTTGGGAGAGATGAGGGATGCAGCATCTGGCACCAAATGCCACAGGCAGCCCTGCATGTCCCTTCATCTCCCACAGAACCTGCACCCCAAGCTGCCCCTATTTTGGGAAAGGCAAGATGCTCTCCCAGGGCTGTTTTGTGAGGGGACCATTGTGGTGCAGATCTGCTTTTGGGTTGTATTTTAAACATCATCACTAGCCCTTCTCAGGAGGGAGAAACTACTCTCTACATGGAAATAAAATATGTCCATTCTGCTGAAGCTTGTTGGGTTTTTAGAGGCACACTCACTTTTTCAGCAGCAGGAGCCAGATATGCAGCAGATCAGTCAATCTGTACAGCACTACCATGGAGCCAACCCACCTGCCCCCAACACAGACCCAGCCTGGCACAAACAGAAATCCTCACAGTGGCTTTGAGAGGAGAGGAAGCTTTTCCTGCTGGAAATATCATGACCAGCTCTGAATGTGGCAGCACACATCAACTCAGCAGGGAGAAACAGGACAGCAAACCTCCCTTGCTGAGTCACAGCCTCCTGGGATATCTTATAAATGATGAAGGACACATAAGAAAGGAACAGCTTTTTCCCCTTCTCTGCTCTTTGCTGCACCCCTGATGCCAGGCCACCTTCCAAGCAGACACCATTTCTTCCCCCCATTTCCACAGTGTCGTTTTTTCAGACAGACTGTAGAAATGGAAGGCAAAAAAAAATCACCTGCTTGTGCAGAAAATTTGCTGATTTATTGTCCTAGAAGTGTCCTCTTTAGAGACCTGTGTTTCTGTTCTAGGCCAGCTGCTTTCTGCACAGCAGGAGTTCACTGTCTCCTTGGGGAACCTGAGGTACAAACCTCATCAGCCTTACAAGTGCCAGCTGAACAGTTCCATTTGATGGAACTGAAGTTTGGCTAAGGCATTGACTTTAACACATTAAAATCATTAGATGTTTTTTAAAAAATATTTTCTTCCATTTTTTTCTCAGGTGGGCCCCAGACAGGCCTGGTGCAGTGGGGTGAGGAGAGGTGGGTGCTGGCATAGTGGCTTGGAGGCAGCTCATGTGGCACTAAAGTTGTGTTATCTTCTAGAGGGGTCTGAGAGGTTGGCAGCACATCACACACACACGAGACAAACAGCTGTGGGAGAGAAAAGAAGAACACAGTAAGAGAAATGTCATATAGAAAAGGAAAGGCACAAATTAAAATGCCATCACAATAGAAAAATTATATGTGGGTGAGTAAAAATCAAAGCTAATGCCATGTCTGCAAACAGGGAAAGATTTTTTTTTTAAGTACACCCTACACCAGGAATCCCCTCCTGCCACTGTCTGAGTGTGGAGGGCTGGGCCTGGGAAAACCAGAGGGGCTCTGCTAGGGTGCTCCAGGTGGGGAGGGGATTTGGCAAAGCTCACATAGCAAAGGGGGCTGAGCGTCACGGAGCAGCAGCACCCACTGAACTGAGCACTCTATGAAGCTGCAGGTGCTGGCTGTGCTCAGCCCTTTCCAGTTCTCAAATCAACAGTAACTTGGATGAATCTCAGCTATTTCAGCCCAGAGCTGTCTATCATTTCATTTCCCTTTCTCACACAGTGCTCCCACAACGAGTTTCCAGCTTCAGTGCTGGCTCAAGTGACCCTGAACACTCTCTGTGTCCCACTGAGC
>VWZD01000844.1:0-10339 GCA_013396695.1 Sakesphorus luctuosus | reverse complement strand
CCCCACTCCGACAGCCAATAGGAAGCAGAGAAGAGAGCCCGCGGAAGGGAGCGCTGGCAGCCAATTGGAGGAGATGGAGGGGCGTGGTGAGGAGACCCGGAAGTGGCGTTGGGGAGCAAACAGGCACGTGGTGTGGGCCTTAAAGGGGCCGCAACCGCCGAGAGGAGGGACACGGGGACTTGGGGACACTGGGGACAGGGAGGGGGGATGGGATAATTGGTCTGGGAGATGGTGACAAGGGCAGTGGCTGGGAGATGGGGGGACACAAGGGGTTGGGGACATTGGGCACAGGAAATTGGGGATGGGATATTTGGGTCTGGGGGACACCCCTGAGCTTGGGGACAATGGGAACAAGGAAAATGGGAATGGGATATTTGGGCCTGGGGGGATGGTGACAAGGGGCAAGGAGGACAGGGAAGGTGTGGGCAAGGCTTGGGGCTGGGGGACACTGGGATTTGGGGACAAACCCATGCTCATGACCCTGGAAGTAAATTCCATTTCCAGCGATATCTGGGGATTCCTGTAAATAAATCCCACTTTCCTGCTGCCCTCAGCTCCTCACATCCTGCTGGATCCGGAATATTCCCAGCCCTGGAAAGAAAGGACTCTTTGGTGGCAGAGACTGCACTGGGTTTGCCTCTGGTGACTAAATTTATTTAGCAAGGAAAGCTCCTGGCTGTCTCCAGGTACAGTTCAAAAAACAGGAACAGATCCATCACATAATTCAGGGAAACACCCTCGGGCTGTTACAACTAAAAAATAAAGTGGAATTTGTTTAATTTAAAAGCTCCAAAGCAATATAATCTATGATACAATGTACACTATACACAGAGAGGGGAGGGCACACGGGGCAGGGAAAGGGCACGGGGAAGTGAAAAATCCAAAAGGAAAACTCTTCCACATTCTTGGGAATTAAAAGGAAGAAAGAGAGAGAGAGAGAGAGAGAGAGAGAGAGAGAGAGAGAGAGAGAGGGAGAGAGAAAGAATAAAATTATGTTTTGGGAAAGAAACAGGAGGAGAAAAAGCGAGGGTGGGATGGGGAAGGGTCTTAGAGAGGGATTAAATAGAGATTAGAAAAGCACTCATGATCCACAGGGTGGGAATCGGGAGCGTAAGGCAACGATCTCCATAGAAAAAGGGGACCTTCCAAAGGGGGATATAGATATTTATAGCTATTTATAGACTTTAAATACAAAGTAGGAATGTGCTGTGGAGCCTCTCCCCTCCATGCCCGGCTCCTGGGCCGCCCCCTGACCCCGGGGGGTCCGCAGGGGGGGTGGCCCCTCGCCCCTCTGGGGGGGCAGGAGGGCAGGGGGGTGGCCCCGGGGGTCCCTCCCCGGGGCTCTGGAGTGCCCACGGGGCTGTCCGTGGCTGGGGGGTCTGGGGGCAGCTCCTGCCCCTACAAGTTCTTGGTGACCAGGTGGGTTTTGTAGTGCTTGTTGAGGTGGTCCGAGCGCATGAAGCGTTTCTGGCACTGGGCACACTCGAACCTCTTGTCACCTGCGGGGAGAGAGGACACTCAGGGGTGGCACCTGCTGGTGGCACATGAGCCCAGCAGGGCTGTCCCTGTGCTCTCCTGAACCTGACACGATCAGGATAGTGGTGGCACCCCCAGGACAGGCCCCCCCTTCATCCCTTTCCCACAACACCTCCATCATCAGGACAACCCAAAGGCAGCAGAGACACCCCAAAATCCTCCAGCCACTCCCCAGTAATTCCAACCACATCATCCCAGTCCTACTGGTGGCTCCTGGGGTGGTGGTGACACCCCCAGGGCATGTCCCCCTTCATCCCCTCATTCCCTTCCCACAACAGCTCCATCACCAGGACAACACAAAAGCAGCAGAGACCTCCCCAAAACCCTCAAGCCCCACCACTAACTCCACCCACAACGACAACACAAGATGGGCTGGAGTAGAATTTGGGGCTGTCCTAGGGTGGCTGGTGTAGGATTTGGGAGTGTCCCAGGGTATCTGAGGCAGGATTTGGTGGGTACCTCAGGTAGGGGGCTGGGGCAGGATTTGAGGGGTGTCCCAGGGTGTCTGGGGCAGGTTTGGGGGTGTCCCAGTGTGTCTGGGGCAGGTCTAGGGGGTGTCCCAGGGTGTCCGGGGCAGGTTTGGGGGTGCCCCACAATGCCTGGGGCAGGTCTGGGGATGTCCCATGGGCTGGGGCAGGATTTGAGGGGTGCCCCAGGATGTCTGGGGCAGGTTTGGGGTATCCCAGGATGTCTGGGGCAGGATTTGAGGGGTGGCCCATGGGCTGGGGCAGTTTGGGGGGTGCCCCACGATGCCTGGGGCAGGTCCCAGGGTGCCCCATGGGCTGGGGCAGGTCTGGGGGTGCCCCAGGGTGTCTGGGGCAGGATTTGAGGGGTGGCCCATGGGCTGGGGCAGTTTGGGGGGTGCCCCACGATGCCTGGGGCAGGTCCCAGGGTGCCCCATGGGCTGGGGCAGGTCTGGGGGTGCCCCAGGGNCTGGGGCAGGATTTGGGGGTATCCCAGGATGTCTGGGGAAGGGTTTGAGGGGTGCCCCATGGGCTGGGGCAGGTCTGGGGGTGCCCCAGGGTGTCGGGGGCAGGATTTGAGGGGTGTCCCATAATGCCTGGGGCAGGTGTGGGGGTGCCCCAGAGTGTCTGGGGCAGGTCTGGGGGTGCCCTGGGGTGTCTGGGGCAGGATTTGGGGGGTGCCCCATGGGCTGGGGCAGGTTTGGGGGTGCCCTGGGGTGTCTGGGGCANTGGGGGTGCCCTGGGGTGTCTGGGGCAGGATTTGGGGGGTGCCCTGGGGTGTCTGGGGCAGGATTTGGGGGGTGCCCCACAATGCCTGGGGCAGGATTTGGGGGGTGCCCAGGCTCCCAGACCTGTGTGTGTCCGCGCGTGCCGCTGCAGCTCGTCGGAGCGCGTGAAGCGCTTCCCGCAGAACACCCAACTGCAGACGAAGGGCCTCTCCCCCGTGTGCAGCCGCACGTGTGCCCGCAGCAGAGACGTCTTCCGGAAGGTTCTGCCGCACTCTGGGATGTGGCAGATGTGCTTCTTCTTCCCTGGATCCCCCAGCCTGCAGAGGGAGAGGTGGGGAGTGTCACAGGCCTGGATTTCTTGGCAAACTGCCTGTCTGGGACCACCAAAGCACCCCCTGCTCCCAAAAATGCCTCCTGACTGGAGTTCAGGCTGTGACGGAGAACTGGAGAGTAGATTGTTGTCTAATTATCTCAAGTCTGAGGAGAACTAAGCAAAGCTCATCCCATTGTCTGGAGAGCAAAACAAGACTTAAGCACTTCGTTTCTTCTTGTTTCTTCTTCTTCTTTGTTTCTTCTTCGTTTCTTCTTCTTTGTTTCTTCTTCGTTTCTTCTTCTTCTTTGTTTCTTCTTCGTTTCTTCTTCTCTGTTTCTTCTTCGTTTCTTCTTCTTCTTTGTTTCTTCTTCTTCTTTGTTTCTTCTTCAATCTACCTGAGGGGCTTTGGCCTTTTTAATTCTGGAATAATGTGCCCTGCAGAGCTCCCCTCTCCAGGGGAGGTGCTTGGAATCTCCTGAATTATATTAATCCACTGGACTCATGTTCTGTGGGATCCCCATCATGGAGAAGACCTGAAGACCCACAGGATGCTGCGGGTTCCACACTGGTGATACATTTTCTGCTTAATCTCTCCTTGTCACTCTCTTTCTTCCCTCTACACTCCTTTTTCCTATCCCTCTCTCTCTCTCTGCCTCACATTTACTGTCAGATAAAACCCCACACCACTGACTTTGGCATGTGGTCTCGTTCCTTAATCCAGGCAGAGGCACTTCTAACAACTTTAATAACCACAGGGTGAGGCTCAGGGACGGGTGGCATTCCCATGGGATGCACCACTCCACGCTCACCTCTTGTCCCCATCCTTGCAGTTGGGGCAGGTACAGGCCATCCTCCGTCTCTTCTCTCCTGGCTGGACCTCTCCAGACAGCGCCTGCTCCATCTGCAGCTGGATCTGGGTCGGGCTCAGCCCACTGATGGTCAGGTTGTTGCCAGACACATTCTGCACCGTCAGCTGCTGCTGGCCTGGGGAGGACAAGGGCAGTCAGGAGCCATCCACGCTCCTCCCATGGGTTCTGCCGAACCCTCCGGAGCTGGATGGAGGGAGGACCCCCCACCAAGAGCATGGGACACCCCAAATCTTGTCCCCCCATGAGAAATCTCATCCCCCCCCCAGCCCCACATGCAGCACTGCCACAGCTCCCCCTGGTAAGTCCCCTTTTTCCTGAATATACTGTGCGGTTTTTCAAAGTTTTCGGTTCGACCCTTCGGGGTGGGGAAATGGTTCAAAGAGGAAACAAAAAAGAAACTTTGAAAAAACGTGCAATATATTGAGCAAAAAAACGGGACTTACCCCGGACCCTTAAGGGTCGCTCCAGGCTCGGGCGCTCACGGAGGCGGCAGCACCCGGAGAGCCGGGACGGGGGCTGGAAAGAAGAAGATGGGATCGGCATCAGCAAGCGGGAATGCTGCTCCCAGGGCAGCAGGGAGGAGGAGGAGGAGGAGGAGGAGGAGGAAGAGGAGGAGTGGGATTCAGCAGCAGAGCAAAGGAGGGGTGATGGCAGAGGGGGAGGATGGAGGGCAGCACAGGCAGAGCGAAGGAATGCACTGGGAAGGAAGTGCAAAGCCAAGGGTTGGAGCAGCTCCCTGGCAGCACTGGGGGTGGGAATGTCCTTGCTGAACCCAGGCTGAGACCTGACTCGGCTCGTTGCACCTGTGGGCAGCCAGCAGGTCCTACCAGTCCCCTCCACATCTGCCCCTGGCATCTCCCTGGCGCTCCAGGCTGGCCCCACGTTCCAATTAAAAAATTAACTCCCCCTGAAAGCCAATCCTGGGAGAACAGTGGCCAAGGTGGAGCAGGAAACCACAGCAGGCTGAGTTTTCTGCTGACATGGGTTAAGCCAAGCAAGAAGGAACAGCTTCCCACTGCCAAACCGAGCCGGGGCTGCTGCTGGGACAGAAACCATGGCAAGGCAGCAGGTCTGGCTGGATTGGGAAGGAGATAAACTTCCTGCAGGCACAGCTCCCTCCCCTCGGCTCCCTGGGAAGGTTTGGTGGCAGCAGTGGGGACAGAGTGGCTGCAGGGACGTGACTGTCCTGCAATCAGGGACTGAGGTGCACCAGGGCTGTCTGTGGCTCATGTCTGGCTGGGTTTGGCTTAAGGAAGATCCCAGGAGGTGAGTTCACTCCCTGGGAATGGTGATCCCTTGCTGTGGAAGTGGAAGCACAGAGCTGTGTGTGTGAATGTGCCTCTCCTGGCTCAGCTACTGGAGTCCAAACCAGCAGCCATCACTCCCAGCAGGTGCAGGGAGATGTCCCAGCACTGGGATTGGGATTTGGCAGTGTGATCCATGGCAGGGGCAGCTGCAGGAGGGACAACCACACCTTGTCCCATTGCCCGGCTGGGTCCAAGCCCTCTAGAAAAATAGACCTCAAGAAAAAAGACACCTCAAGGACTTGGGAACAGCTCAGTGTCTCCTGTGCAGAGCTCAGGAGGGGATGGAGCTGGGCTGGGCTCTTGGGAATCAGATGCTTCCTGAAGCTTGGCAGGAAGTCTGTGCTGCCCACCAGGATGGGCTTGGAACCACCCAAAATCCACATCAGGAAACACTCCTGGAGCCAGGAGAGCTACAGAAGCTGCTGACACTGCACAGCAACATCCATCCAGCCTTGGGGCACGAGGGATCTCATCCAACCAACCCCTGCTGTGCCTTCCCACCTCTCCACAGGCTCAGGGCACTGCCCACACCCCGCTGTGCCCCCAGGGCGGACCCCAGCCCACCTCCAGTGTTGGTGATGGTGACGGGCACGCCCTGGACCTGCACGCCGTTGATGTTGATGGTCTGCACGGCCTGGGCGGCGGCCGCCAGCTGTGCCGCGCTGAGGCTCAGGATGCCGCCGGCGGGCGCGATCTTGGGCAGTGGGCGCTCCTTGCGGGGGGCTGCCTTCTTGCCCCCGCCAGGGCCAGGGCTGCGGGACACGGGGCTGCCACAGGACGATCCCGACGGAGCCACGGCCACGGCGGAGGCTTCCTGGAGCACCACTGTCTGCAGCTCACCAGAGGGCGTTTTGAAGTAGACCTGATGGGAGGAGAGGAGTGGGGTGAGGTGGGAGCACTGGGAATGGTTCCCCTCCCCACACACCCCGGCAATCATGGATGGTTTGGGTTGGAAAGGGACCTTAAAGCTCATCCAGTCCCACCCACACCTTCCACTAGCCCAGGCTGCTGCAAGTCCCATCCCACCTGGCTTTGGACACTTCCAGGGATGGGACAGCCACAGTTTCTCTGCCCAACCTGTGCCAGGGCCTGCCCACCCTCACAGGGAAGTAAATCTGGGCCTGCCATGAGCCATGGACAGACATCTCAAGACCCTTTGTGGGTCTCCTGGAGAAAGGTCCTGGCTTTGGCCCTACAGTTTGGATTTCAAAGGCAACACAAAGTCACAGATCCACAGGCTGGGAGCCCCTTTCCCACCTCCCTCCATCCCCCAGGAGCTGCCAAGCAGGCTGGCTCACCCCAGCCTCAACCTGGGGCTCAGGAGAGGTTTCAAGGACACTGAGCTTCTTCAGCTCTTATAAAAGCAGGTGGCCAGAATGGGAGACCCCCTAAATCCCTGCAGAGGGAATGGCTGTGCTCCCAACCCTCCTTAGACAACAGAGAACCCACACAGCGATGCCTAAACCGGTTGCTAATCTGGGGAGGTTTGGTGGCTCACAAAACCCTTCAGCTCCTAAACCCCTTGGCAACACTCACAGGAGAAAGAACAAACAGAGACCCCTCTAGAGGTGGTACCTGGGTAGGAGTGGGCTCTGCTGCCTGGATCTGGAAGTTCTGGGAGGATTTCTGGGGGACGGTGGGGAGCGTGGCGGAGGCGGCCTGGACCACACGCAGGGCCTGCTGAGGGATCTGCACCACCTGGGACTCAGCCTTGGGCTGCACCACCTGCACCTGCTGCACCACGGCGGGCTGCCCCGTGCCAGGGCTCTGCACAATCAGCAGGTTGTTCCCAGCCTGGATGATGTTCTCCGCCGTCGTCTCGATCAGCACCGTCTCCACCTGCTCGGCCACGGCCACGGCGGTGGGTTGGGCGGGAGACATGGCTTTTTTCCGAGGTTTTTTGCCGGGTTTGGAAGGACTGTCCGTGAGGATCTGGGCCTGGGCGCCCTGCTCGGGGCTCACCAGGTTGTTGCTGGCCAAGGTGAGGGTCACGTTGCCACTGCTGGGCAACTTGACCACGCTGCCCGTGCCCTGCGCCGGCGACGCGCCCGCTTTCTGCGCCGGGGCCGGTTTGATGGGCACGGGCTTGTGAGAGGAGGAGGAGGAGGAGGAGGACGAGGAGGAGGAGGAGGAAGAGGCGAGGATGGCTTGGTTGGTGCCTGGGATGATCTGGATCTGGTTGGTGACGTTGGGCTGCACCTGGATGGCCTGTGCTGCTGCGGGCTGGAGCTGCGGCACCGCCTGGTACTGGATGCTGGAGGAGGAGTGCGAGCCCTTGCTGATGACGGTCGGGTTCTGGATAGCGAGATAGAGCTGCCCCCCCGGGTAGGAGGTGCCCACCTGGGAGCCCTGGATCTGGAAGAGGTTCCCTTTGGATGACAGGATGCCGATGCTGTTCTTGCTGGAGCCCAGGGGCAGCGGGGCGGGTTTGATGGGCACCAGTTTGCGCGGCGTGGGCTGCGGTGGGGCCGGGGGGGTCGCGGCGGCTTCCACGGCAGGGGGGCCAATCTTGCTACATGTGGCTGCCAGGAGGGCGAGGGGAGAGGGCTGGGAGTCCTGGGGAGCAGAGAAACAGAGAAGTCAGAGAGGGAGGGATGTGCCAAACACCTGGAGAGCGAGTCCAGTCCATGCTGAGACACCCCTCATTAAGGGAAGTGCTTAACTACCTTTAGCCAGCCCTTGTCACACTTCAAGCCATCAGGATGGCCTTTCAATCACATCCCTGTGTCCCCACAACCCCTACAGAGCTCTGGATACCCAGGAAGCCTGGTGGGATTTATCCCAATCCCACCCCCTGGAGTGTCACAGGCAGCTTGAATTCCAAGACCACCTTGTGGTATTGACCTGAGAGATCCTTAAGGGAAACACAGAGTGGAGAGGAGGAACAACACTCTGGGAGAGCTGATGTTGGGATTGGGAACAGGAACTGAATCCACACTGTGGGAGAGCTGGTGTTGGGATTGGGAACAAGAACTGAATCCACACTCTGGGAGAGCTGGTGCTGGGATTGGGAACAAGAACTGAATCCACACTCTGGGAGAGCTGGTGTTGGGATTGGGAACAAGCACCCAACGCAGCTCCCCAGCTTGTCCTGTCACCAGCCCTTCTCCTGCCAGCCACAGTGGCTCTGCCCTTGCTCCTCCTGCAGCCCAGGACACCCCCCCTGTGTCCCCAGGGATGCAGAGGAGGCCCTGCACTCACCTGGGCGGCGGAGGCGGCCGGCTGCAGATATTCACTGGGGCTGACGGCAGCAGTCGCAGCCATGCTGTCCCTGGAGCTGTTGGGAGAGAGCAGAGGGATGAGCCCAACAGCTCCTCAGGGAGCCCAGCCCAAGGCCCAATCCCAAGGGATTCTCCTGGTATCCCCCTGCACCCCCCAAACTGCCCCACCTTTTTGGAGGGGGGTCACAAAGGGGGCACAGAAATGCATCCCCTTCTCCCCACACTCTGTTTGCCACCAAAGGGAATTCCCAGGGAGCATTCCCAGCGTGGCTCTCCCTCATTTTCCTGGGTGAGGGTGACAGGGACACAACATCCAACCTTGGAAAGGACAACCAGGACCTTTCTGGAAGCAGCAAAAAGGGGAAACAGGGATGATCCTTCATTTTGGAGCTGGCACAGCACAGGGGCCACGTTGTTGCCCCATGGAAGGGCTGGATGTCACCTCTCAAACCAGGAGAAAAGTCCTCCAGGAAAAGGAGGAGCAGCCAAGGCTCCTGGAAAACCACAGGGGAGACCCCCTGGCTCCCACCACATCCCTGGCATATCCCAGGAAATGCTTCTCCTCCCTGGGAATGTGGAGCCTTTCACCAGAATGACCAGGCCCTGGACCAGCACCAGCTCTAGGGCTCCTCTCCAGGTTTTTCCACAGCACATAAATCCCTGGGAAAAGGCAGGTTGGAGTCCCAGGCCTCTGGAATGGCATGGGAATTGAGGGATGAGTCGCCACATTCCTTGGCAAAGGGCATCCATTCCCTTGGAGATGATGGCACCGGTGGCTGGTGCCCAGCGCTGGCCTGGGATGAAAGGGAATGTTCCTCCCAGAAAACAGGGAATTTGCACCCTCCCTTTCAGCAGGATTAGGGCAGAGCTGAGGATTAACAGCCCTGACTACAAATCAGAGGCACATCCCAGGAGAGATCCCATTATCCTGGACAAATAAACAGGGATAATGACCCAGGGAGAAGCTGCGGATCCAGCGCCATCCCCACCCCACTCACACTGGAATCCTGGTCAATCAGAGCCCCCTAAAATCCATGGAAAACTCAGCAACTCCAGAAAACCCCAAACCCTCGGGATTATGGATCCAAGTAGAGTCACTGGGAAAACCCAAATCCAAGAGGAGCAACTCCCTTTGTTTGGAAAAACGAGCACTCAAAGCCCCAAGGAGCTCAAGCACCTGTGGGCTGACATTCCAACAGCAAGAAATCTGGGAATAACCCGGCCTGGATTTGGGGAGGGGTTGGTTTAAATCCTGCTCTGGCTCCCACACAGCCAGGACAGGGTGGGATTCCAGGATTGCAGCCACTTGCCAACATCCAGAGGTTGGTTTTGTTCCGAGATTCCCGGGTGTTTTGAGGAGGGGCAGGAGGAGAAGCAGCTGGAATTAAGGGAGCTGGGATGGATGGGAGCAGCTCCCGGCTCTGCACATCCATGGAAAGGCTTTGGGTGGGATCAAGTGGATTGTGGGGCAGCCCCAAAGCCAGGACAGCCCCCCTGGAAACTTCCAAAGGCATCAATCCTTGTGTCCTTGTGGCCCTGTGGCATCCCTGGAGCAGGGATGGGCCCCCTGGCACTGCCAGGGCACAGATCCCACCAGGAATGAATCCCACCAGGAGAACCTGCCCAAATCCCACCAGGAATGAATCCCAAGGAAATGAATCCCACCAAGAGAACCTGCCCAAACCCCACCAGGAGAATCTGCCTAAATCCTACCAGGAGAATGAATGCCAAAGAAATGAATCCCACCGGGAGAACCTGCCTGAATCCCACCATGGAAATGAATCCCACCAGGGGAATGAAACCCACCGGGAGAACCTGCCCAGATCCCACCAGGAGAATGAATCCCACCAAAGAAATGAATCCTACCAGGACAACCTACCCAAATCCCACCAGGAATGAAT
>VWZD01000841.1:1427-79570 GCA_013396695.1 Sakesphorus luctuosus | reverse complement strand
CCTCCCAACCCCCCTTCCCCTCAGCCCTGTGTAGTCCCCAAAAACAAAAGAGACAACCTGCCCCCACCCAAGAAATCAGCAGTTAACGACTCTTTTTGTTAACTCCTAGCATGGGCAGTTAGTGGCAGGGGAGAGAATTTACATAAGAATCCCAAACTACAACAGGATTTTATGCAACTGATTTGAAATACTGTAAGAAATGCCAGGGAATTGAGTGGCTTAAGAATAATCTGACAGCACTATAGTGTCACCTACAGAGTTTCCTGTTCTAGAAGAAAGGAAAAGTAATTCTGTGACTTTGTCAGAAGGATTGAGTATTTTTAACAGTTCTTAATGAAAGAGGACTCATTGTCTGGAGGGTCTTTTTTTGTCAAATTTCACATAATAACAGAATCATCAAGGTTGAAAGAGACCTTCAAGATCATCTAGAACAATCGTTAGACTAGCACCACCATAATCACCCCTAAACCGTATCCCCAAGTGCCATGTACAGATGCCTCTTGAATACTTCCAGAGATGGTGATTCCACCACCTCCCTGGGCAATATGTTCCAATACTTAACCACACTTTCATTGAAAATTTTTTTGGAAATATCTAATCTGAACCTCCCCGGCACAACTTAAAGCCATTTCTTCTTGTATTTTCACTTTAGACATAGCAGAAGAGAAAAATTTCCACCTCTCTACAACCTCTGTTCAGGTTGATGTAAAGAGTGATAAGGTCCCCACTGAGCCTTCTTTTCTCCAGACTAAACTCCCTCAGCTGCTTCTCGTAAGACTTGTATTCCAGACCCTTCACCAGCTCTGTTGCCCTGCTCTGGACATGCTCCAGCACCTCACTGTCCTTTTGAAATGCGGGTCCCAGAGCTGGACATGGCATTCCTCATCCCTGTGACCTCATCACTGTCTATAACTACCTGAAGGGAAGTTCTAGCCAGGTGGGGGTTGGTCTCTTCTCCCAGGCACTCAGCAATAGGACAAGGGGGCACGGGCTCAAGCTCTGCCAGGGGAAATTTAAGTTGGATATCAGAAAAAAAATTCTTTGCAGAGAGATTAATCAGGCATTGGAATGGGCTGCCCAGAGAGGTGGTGGATTCACCTTCCCTGGAGGTTTTTAAACGCAGATTGGCCGTGGCACTGAGTGCCATGATCTGGTAAATGGACTGGAGTTGGCGCAAGGGTTGGACTTGCTGATCTCGGAGGTCTTTTCCAACCCAATTGATTCTGTGATTCAAGGTGCGACCTCACAATGCCAAGTACAAGGAGATGATCATTGTCTTACTCCTTCTGGCCACACTATTCCTGATACAGGCCAGGATGCCATTGATCTTGGCCACCTGTGTGCACTGCTGGCTCACGTTCAGCTGACCAGCGACCCTAAATTCCTTTCTACTGAGCAGCTTTCCAAGCCTGTAGCAGTGCCTGAGGTTGTTGTGACCTGAGTGCAAGACTTGACACTTGGCCTTGTTGAGTCTCATCCAGTTGGCCTCAGTCTATCAATTCAGCCTGTCCAGATCCCTCTGCAGAGTCTTCCTGCCCTCCAGCAAATCTGCACTCTCACCTAACCGGTGTCATCTGCGAACTTGCTTCCCACATCCAGGTCATTGATCAGCCCCAATACTGAGCGCTGGGGGACAACACTTGTGACCGGACACCAGCTGGATTTAGTTCCATTCACCACCACTCTCTGGGCCTGGCCATCCAGTCAGTTTTTCACCCAGCAAGGAGTACACCTGTCCATACCGTACCATGAGCAGCCAGTTTGTCCAGAAGGATGCTGTGGGAGGTAGTGTCAAAACATGTTTCTTAAATCTAGGTAGACAACATCCATGGCCTTGCCCTCATCTACTACACTGCTCACGTTTGTTATAGTAGCAGACAGGTTGCTCAAACAGGATCTGGCTTCCCTAAACACATGCTGGCTGGGTCCAGACCCCTGGTTGTCCTTCACCTGGTGTGTGATGGCACTCAGGATGATTTCCTTGACCTTCCCTGGTACTGAGGTCAGGCTGACAGGCCTGTAGTTCCTTTCCTTCTTGTAAACGGGCATTACACTTCCTATTTTCCAGCCAACAGTTAGAAAAAGACTAAATTATATTCCTATAACTATAAATATACTGTTGTATGTAAATCAGTATAGGACATAGATTACCTATATGTCCACTTCTTTTTATTTTTTTTTAATGGACCAGCATAGGCTTTGCATGTAAGGTGTTTGTACACAATGCAGATTATTCTTAGAATGTCATCCTGTGCTGCCTGTTTTTTCACTTCATTTCACTTAGTTTATTCCTTTGACGGCTTCTTTTGTCTAGAATCTTTACTTTTTACTCTTCTTTCTCTGATGGGTAATTTGCTTCTGATTTAGACAACTCCTTTCTCAAAAGGATGGCATTTAGGATCACATTACACTTAAATCCCACTGAAGTAAATATGCACACCTGAAAGAATGTGATAAATTTTATGCTATTCCATTTTGCTCTGTTTGGTGTGGTAAAACTGAATCGAGTGAAAATATGAAAATATATCATGGTTTAAGGTGCAGACTTTGTGTTTGTTTACTGTTAGTATACTATCCACTAGAAATGGAAGTGCTAGAAAGAAATCAATTAAGGGATTATGATCTAAGGACAGTATCTTTTTTTCTTTTCTTTTTCTCCAACTTTGTATAGGTGTTAACAAAAAAAATCTAATACATATGGAATTTAAAATTTTTCAAAGTACTAGAAATGGTCAAAAGAATTCTTTAAAAATTGCAAGCTATTGATGCATTATTTCAAGTAAGAAATTGTAATGCTTTGTTTTTAAAAGGATGAAACTTTTTTTGTAATGCTTTCAGAAAAAGATTTGAATTTTCACAGGATAGAAGAAGTTTGGCCATAGCAATGACCACAAAGGTGCCAGGATTTTATAGATTGTGCTCTGAGCCCTTCATTTCTCCTTAGTTCCGCTTTTTGGGCTAGAAACTTCTCTGAAGCTTTGGTAAGTGTCTTTTTCAGTTGTGATGCATTGTCCTTGGCCAGGCAAGGTCTGCTGAAGTCTCCAAAGAGAATGTCAATAAGGGAGCAGAAGCTCTTTTCTGTCCTGTGGAGGAATTATATTTGGCATAGGCCCTCTTCAGGTGCTTCAAGCACAACTGCCCTGTGAAACAGATCAGAGAAATCCCAAAGGGAATAATGTCAAAGGAATCAAAGAAATGTGAATGTCCTGCATCATCTGGTTAATCTTGCTTGTAAAATAAAGAGCTACTTCAGAGCTGAATTTGATCCAAGAAACTCTTGACAGTTCCTTTGATGTTTTTTCAAACCAGGGAGGATTTTTTTTTTAACCTAAAGTTTCAGCATTGAAAGGACATCTATTGTTGATACATATTCGCCATTTGGCTTCTCTATGATCCCAAGAATTAGTAACGCGTTTTCAAAATTTGTGAACTTTTTTCCTTAGTTCGATGACAGTTTTATCAAGGCATCATCCAAGAGAAAAGTCTCTTAGAATACAGCCAGAATGAATTGTGAACTCAGCACACATTGATTTGCAGTAAGTCTAGACTAAGCAATCTCATTTTCAGTGGAGCACTGGCTCCGCCAGGGATTCAGATAAACACCAAAAGAGACAGAGCTGCTCTTTCCAAAATTAGATTTAGAAAAATGAAAGCTGAGTTTCTGCACAGATTTCCAGAGATATATCATGGTTTGGATTATTCAGAGTTAATGATTTTTTTCCCCCCAGAGATACTGAACCTGCTGAGAAGGTGCTAACTTCAGCATGAAACCATTCCTGGATGCAAAGGAGAATCAGGGATCCAATCAGTGATATTTTGGTTGACACAAACTTGTGTAACCCTGCGTACAAGGAGGGTCCACGGGCAGGCAGCATCATTCTGGAATTCAGAGCACATTCAGAAAATGAGTAGGGTTAGGAATCTGGACATTAGTCAGAAGGTGGCATAGCCTTAGTGTCTTGGAATACAAAAGTGTTAAATTGTTGAGGAAAGTCCCTAGTAATAAGAAGTCTTTTAGGAAATAGTTCTTGGACTAGTTTCAACTAGTATTTTTGCAGAAAGACATAAGGAGGAGTATTGGCTTCCCAAAGGGTTGGATTCCAGCCCCAGCACATATGCTTTCCCGTAATTTTTTCACCAGTTTCATGGTTTCTCTGGAAATGCAGAGCTGAAAATTATCATGTGGGTAACCAAACGTCCAAGTAGATTTAGCTATAGATTTTTTTCATTAGATAGATGCAAGCCAGGATACTTGCCTGGAAGCCTTTTGCTTTTTCACAGACCAGTTTCATTCGGTCTCACCTCTTTGCTTTTGAAAGTCAAATTTTGAGAGAACTCAGATATTCAGAGAAAGCTATTTTTGGTGCCTAGTCTTCTAAGAAAGAATCATGAAATCAGTATTTTAAAAAGGGATGAAAAGAGATTTACAGCCTTTATAAATCCTATTACTATGCAGATATATAGTGAAATTTTTCTTATGTCATGGATTGGAAGATCTTTAGAAAATACAGAAGTGATACCTTATCCTCTCTTGAAAAAAGCCAGTTTATTCAGCCACTTTTTATAGAACCAGATTGTGCTATAATAAGTAACAAGATCGTCATCAGGTGGGAACAGCACTTGCAGATCTCAAATGTCAGGGATTATAACTTAAATGTTGACTTGTGTAGAGATCTGCTGTCAAGATACAGTTATACAGAATATAGCTATTGCTTGGAAAAGTGTTAGTAACAAAAGGAAAGAAATAGGAGGAGATATGTAATGATCCTTTCAACAAGCTAAAAATTGTAATATTTCATGTTGCAACGTCAACTTTCTTTTCCAAGCACACAAGCAGCAAATAAAAAAAATGGGCAGAGCAAAGTAGATGGAAAAAGTGTTTTAGTTTTCTTCACAAACTTACTTTAATCTGTGGGAGCTTGGCATATGAAAATGACAGTCTGAAATATTTCATCCAAGTACATTTTAACCACAAGAATATTTTCCACATCTTGTACTGATACTCCTGCACTGGTAGTAAACTTTCTGAAGTCCATTTGTTGAGATGGAAGGAACATATGATTTAATTCAGATGTCAGTATATTTTCCCTGATGACTACTCTGTGTTTTGTAGAGCTGCAAATGTTTCTCTCCTCATAAAAGCAGCAATTCCTTAACTTTAATGATACCTGTAGTTAAGTGGGGTTCCAAAACACATAGTGGTAATGATGTAGAAACTAATTACACCACCTGACTTTCACCGTAATAACTCATGTAAAATCAGTCTGTGACATGGTTGTGGATCTTATATTTCTTGTATTTTTCATGCTTTTATTTTTATTTTATTGTGCCTGTTTCTATTACCAGTTTGTGATGTTGTTTTAACCATTAGGTAACTGAAAAATCCGTATAGTGTGGTCCTTTCTGGGCTTTTTCTTGGCTATACTGGGTTAATGCTGAACTAACTCTGCTAGACTGCAGAAAAAAAATCCAGATCCTGGGGCCTTGTCTTCTCTGCAGGAGCTTTGCTGTTGCCAGAGTAACTAGCATTGCTGTGACACTGAGAAGTGTCGGGCCCTGATCTTCAGAGGGAGTCTTGGATGCAGATAGGGGTAACATCCATCTCATGTAAAATTGCAGGCAGAGGGGTAATTTCACTAGTGCTTTGTTTTTAATTGATATTTCCCCCACAAATGGCTTGCAACCTCATGCAGTCTTTAATTTCAGAATTACTCTTGGAGACATAGTGGAGGTTAGAGCTCTTAATTTTTACCTTCATTGTGTTGATAAATCAGATAGCTTTAAGTTCAGGTAAAGCACTGTTGATTGAGCATTCTGTTTTTTTCCCCCTGTCCTTCATTTGCAGACCTCCATAACAATTTAAACAACTGTGCAGCTATGCCATTACTGCATAAAGCACTCTGGATAATGCATATAAGACTACTGACTAAAGGTCTGTTCAGTTACCTGCTGAGAATCACGTAGAAATAATTGATGGAGCCCCAGAAATCTCCGATCCTGGTTATTTATAGAAGGGTTTATGATAAAGTGTGTCATCTAGTCTAAATTGGATAGTGACGCTTTGGGAATTACAAATGTTTTAAATCTACATGATTTACTTATGTTACTCAGTTGCTTAGGGTGGGTTTTCTAGCAGATGGTTTAGACCTGTGCTAAATTCTGCATAAAAACAAAGTAATTCTGATACATCTTGATGCTTGTAGCCTCTTTGTTCGACACAAGGCTCCTCAGACTTTTCATTTTGATCATCTTTGAAAGCTTGGTTCCAAACAGTGTGGGTTAAAGGCATTTGCTGAGTAAAGAATAATGGGGGAGAGAGAAAATGGAATTTTCTAGGAGTAGAGGGGATAGATAAGAATTCTGTTTACCCAAATTAGGTTTGTGTAAGTGTTGCTAAGAGAAAAATGCCTCTAGGTGTGAGCGGGGCTAAAACTCCTCTTTGCCTTGTTTCTGTTACTATAGTTAGAAACATGGTATGTTTTTGGAAGAGCTACGTCACAGCCCTGTGTTGCGCTCCCACCGTAGCACCTCAGGTGAAGTGCAGGAGGTCTGGGGGCTCAGATGAGCCGCTGTCGCCTCATCCCCAGCAATGGCACACCCAGCTGTGCCCACAGAAGCACGAAACAAGACCAGGGCTTTTCATCTGAGGGCCTCGGTTTTGAGACACTGTGGTGGGGTCAGAGATTTGCAGTAATAGTGATACAAATGTTAGGCCTCATTTACCCTATTTACTCTAAGGCATTTGCAATACTAAGTTTATTGTATGTAAAATAGCTCGACATACAGTTTCCTCAGCTGAATGTTGTAAGGGTTTCCTGAACTTCACATAAACAGTGCATGCCATAACTGTTGCTCATAATTGATACTGATTGTTCAGCACAAAAAAAAGACTGTGTTCCATATGCTACAGCTGGATTACCAAGAAGCATCCACTTATACTTGCATTGTGAAGTTCTTTTGTTGTTCTTTGTGTGATTTTTGGTCTGTACCAAAAGAGAGATTATGCTGGGCATAGAATAAGGCAGTGTCATTATTGCTGGGGTGCTTTATTTACTTAGAGTTTTAAATAAGTTTTATTTTAGTAACAGTAGAAAGAGGTGTTTTCAAAGATCAAATATAGCATATATTTTGTTTTTGTGTATCAGTAAGGAGTATAAGATAACTGAATGATTTCAAGAAAGGAAAAAATAAACTATAAAAAATTCAATCAAGGAAGAAGAGAAATGACCTGCTTTTTGAAAATGCACTTTTACTGTGTTTATACTTTGCAAAATTTACCAACTGAGTTAAATTTCTGTATTAGAAGAAATGGATTCTGAAAATACTCAGTGCTTGCACAATGCCCTTATAGATTAGACAATAACTTCTGAAGATTCAAGTTCTTGGAATACTGTCATCCTAAAATCTTTTATAGCCACCTCTTTCTAAAATATGTATGTTCCTGAATAGTGAACACAGGTAAAGCTTTCTTTATGATTGTGGGCACTAGTGTCTTACCATGTTCGTCTATTCTTCTTAGACAAATCATTTATTGTTTAAAACAATGTTTCTATTTAGGGATGCAGAATTCTATTCTATTCTAGTTTTTTGACATTAAGCCTGGACTGGAAGAGTTCAGATTCTTTTATACAGACAGATCCATCTTGAGGTTTTAGAGAACGTAAGAGGAAATTATATGTGATTATTCGTTATCTTTCTTTTTTGCTTATTTTTCCCTCTCTCTACTCTTCAAAAACAAATCCTGTAAATATCCCAGTAACCAAGAACTCACTGCAAAGGCTAAGAAAGAAATTGAGTTTCTAAAGGTAGTGTTATCCCTAAGAAGTAATAATGTGGGTTATGAAAGTAGCAGCTACATTATAGAAAATAAATTTTCTATAATATTCTATTTAAGCTATATCAGTATCTAGTAGTAAACTTTAGCTATATACTAGAGCTGTATCATGTCAAATTAGTAGCTACAGAATCAACTGGGTTGGAAGAGACCTCCAAGATCATAAAGTTCAACTCTTGATCCAACCCCATTGTGATTACTAGACCATGGCACTAAGTGCCACATCCAATCTCATCTTAAAAACCTCCAGGGATGGAGAATCCACCACCTCCTTGGGCAGCCCATTCGAATGCTTGATCACCCTCTCTGTAAAGAATATCCTCCTAACATCCACCCTAAACCTCCCCTGGCAGAGCTTAAGCCCATGCCGTCTTGTTGTACTGCTGGTTGCCAGCTCCTAACCCAGAAGAGACTGTACCTGTCCAAGCCATGAGCTGCCAGCTTTTTCAGGAGCATGTTATGGGAAATGGTGTCAAAGGCCTTGCTGAAGTCCAGATAGACCACATCCACAGCTTCCCCTCATCCACCAGGTGGGTCACCTGATTGTAAAAACAGATCAGGTTGGTCAGACAGGACCTGTCCCTCCTAAACCCATGCTGGCTGGGTCTAATCCCCTGTCTATCCTGAAGGTGCTGTGTGATTGCACTCAGGACAACCTGCTCCATAACCCCACCTGGCACGGAGGTCAGGCTGACAGGCCTGTAGTTGCCAGGGTCAGCCTTGCAGCCCTTTTTGTGGATTGGGGTGACATTGGCCAACTTCCAATCATCTGGGACCTCCCCAGAGAGCCAGGACTGTTGGAAGATGATGGAGAGCAGTTTGGTAAGTTCTACTGCCAGCTCCCTCATCACCCTGGGATGGATCCCGTCTGGTCCCATAGACTTGTGAGGATCCAGCTGGCTCAGTAAGTCACTATTTCCTCCTGGAACACAGGGAGGCTGTTGGGCTCCCTGTCTCTGTCTAGCAGCTCTGAGAGTCACTTGTCTTGAGGGCCACCTGTCTTACTGGTGAAAACTGAGGCTAAGAGAGCATTAAGCATCTCAGGCTTCTCCTCATCTCTATTAACTATGTTCCCCCGCATTCCAACAAAGAATGGAGGTTTTCCTTGCCTCTCCTTTTGTTATTAATATATATATAATGTATGTTATATACATTGAAGGAAATGTATGGTGCTATGTGACATGTAGACTAGGAGGAAATTCCACATGAATTTATTTTGCGTTTGCTGGTTTGGGTTGCTTATTTAATAGCTACTATTTTTCTAGCAACAGCAATTCTAATTACCGTGATCTGCCATCACAAATTACATTGCTAGGAAACTGAGCCACACTCAGCCTGTGGTTATCCGATGTTAGATTATCCATCTTCAAGGCAGGTTGTAGCACCGTTGTGGAGACCTGAGCTGGCTGCCAGTGAGCTAACTGGGATCTGGAAGCTGCATGGCTTATGCATTGGCTCCCCCAGGGTGAATTGGCATTTTCTCCTGAGCCTTCTCCACAAGTTGTCTTTTTTTTCTGTTACACCCCTACTGTACATTCCATTTCAACTTTGCAGTGGCCTAATTTATACAAATGTTTTACATCGCCTAGAAAGTCTTTCTTCTGTCTCAGTTATCTTACCACTACTCTGTGCAAGAGATAATTGATTGTATCTTCATTTTAGTTGCTCACAGCCGTGCAAACTTGACTTTCACTGTAGCTTATGATATATGCCTGCAAGGCTGTACTGGTTTAATTGGAGTTCTGGCCTTAGACTCATTTTTGAGGCATGAGCTACAAGTTGGCCAAATGCTAATCAGACATCCTAGACACTGTGCAGCTTTCTTGACCTGGCATATTGTCTAACCTAAGTGTCTTAAAAGATCCTCCGGTTTTCTATATTAGCCTGATGTAGCCTGAGTAAAATGGGTGTGCATTTTCTAAATTTTCCAATTATTGTGAGGTAACTAGGAACTTGTTTAGGCTAAATAATCCATTTTCAAGTAAATGTGAGCAAAAGGCTGGAGTGTTTTATCTGAACTGGTTAAAGATTTGCATCTTGACACTTCTCTGTTTATTGTGAGGATTTTTTGTTCTCAAGTCACAAGTTTTTTTTCAGTTGCTGGTGGCTGTCCTTCCTTCCTTCTCAGCCAGCCATGGTGAGAAGAAAATCTAAACCAGAGTAGATTAGTCTACAGTGGTCTAGTGGAGTGTTATGTCTGTGGACACTTGAATATGGCCCATCTAACCCAAAGTATAATTCTGTTAAACCTGAACAACATCTAGGGGTTTGTGTGGTTTCATGTGAGCTGTGAAATCCTACTCATGAGTTTGAATTTAGTCCTGCAAAGAAGGAACAAGTCTCTAGGGATATTTAAAGCTGCAAAAGCTTGTTGTCCTGAGTTAAAACCATATTCACAATTTTTCTATTCTCAAAAATGGCTTCTTTGGTTAAAAAAGAGCTTTGGCAAATCTCTTGCCTCCTGAGCAGGAGGCTCTAAATGGCAGCAGGAAGAATATGTTGGGATTATAGCTTCTGCTCTAGAGAGGTCTGAGCACCAAGTGACAAACCATAAAACCAGTTGTATGCAATTTTCTGTGGGTCTATTTGGTACCTCTTCCACTATGTAGTCAGATTAACCTCCTGTCTGGAGGTACTTGGCTAAGAAATCAAGAAGGGTACAAAATAAAAATAAAACTGAGTTCTGTAATTATTATGTCCTGCATGCAAACTACAGTAGCTATGTTGAAGAGCAAAGTCAGATAATGCCCAAAAACATTTTCATTTTTATAGCTTCTGAAGTAGCAGGGACATGCTGTGACTCTGGGGCATATTAACAAACTAAAATCCTTACTTGGATGAACCTCTTTAATACTAACTCAAATATGATGCAAATTTTGTAAGAAAATAAAGCATTTTAATTTTTAATGCTGTGAAATAGCTTAGTAATGTTTGGAAAAGACAGAATTTCAGTGCTGTTCTGGAATATTTTTGCAAAATTATGAAGTACCCATGCCTGGTTATGCAGATTGCAAAATTTTTAGATGTCATATGCCCTGACAGGCCCCCACAGAGGCTCATCAAGTATTTTGGTATGGAGATGAATTGTAAAATGTAGGTGAATAGTTTTTCAGCCTGTTATTTCCTGACTGGGACATCTGCTAAGTTAGCAGAGGAACATTACATAAGAAGTCTTTGCCTACTTAGCAGGGTGCTAATATTGCTGCCATGTTAATCAGATATCAGATCGTCCTCCTACATAGCATGGAAATTGCAGACGATCAGATGTGTACAGGAGGAGGTTGACAGTGAAGTCCTGTAGAATGCAAAAGAGATGTTAAAAAGGTCAGTAAACAGCTGCTGATACACTATGGGAAAATTAATGGGTGAGGAAGAAAGGTGGTGAAATGTTTCATTATTAAGCTTAAAATAAAATTTTTGAAGGGAAACCCCCCCACCTCTTTTCATCTATATATATTGTTTTTAGAATAGATCTGTAAAGAAAAGGAAAACTGTCTTCATGGGGTACTGTGAATGACTGTGAATGTGTTAAGAGACAAATATTTTTTTAATTTTCTGAAGTGTTCAAAAAAGCACATGATTTTCTTTTCCAAGGCAGAAGGCTGTCTTTTCCATGGAGTAATAGTAACAGGAATAGCTTCTGGTTCTTTTCATAGCTTCATTCCTTTTTTTAGAAATGAGTGTTATCCATAAGACAAACCAGGAAGACCTTCTTTGCTTGTTCCACTCTACAGAACTGCTAATGCCCCTATCCATTGTTTTATGTTGCACAAGATCTTGAAAAGCTTGAATGTAGACATTAGTTTTACCTCCATGAAGGTATATGCTCTGAAAGCAAATGGTGCTCTCAGATTCAGTTTGCAGACCGTGACTCAGTTTGTGTTACCCAGACACGTGGGCCCAGAGGAGGGACATCTCTGCGTTCTACAAGTTCAACTGGAGCACCATGTCTAAACCCCAAGCTTTGAAAGTTGAGCAGACTTTTGTCCTATGGACTAATATCATACAGAAATTAAGAGGTCATTGGTTCTTTTTAAATGTTGTTGGAAGTAACTAAAGGAATGCTGATGAAAAAACTCACAGCTAAAGCAACAAGGCATGTTTTGTTAATTCATTTTAGCCCCACTTTTCAAGCAGGCAAGCACATTAACCTGCAAAGGGCAATGTGTATGTTCCCTAATGCATTTCCTCCAGCAGTGTGAAATTTATATTGTGATTGGAATAAAAATTTTTCTTTGCTTGTGAAGCTTGATACTGATGATACCAGTGTAAAATTGCACAGAAGAATGAGAAAGAGCTTCATAATCATTTACTTCTACAACTTTACCTTGTCTTAATTCACTGCCACTTCTGAAATACAAAGCTAACGTGGGATAGTCTGTGTTTCCATTCATGTGAATTCATTTCATACCTGGACATTTTTTCTAGCTACAGGAATGTAGCATTACACTTTACTGAAACAAAACTAGCACTTGAAGGATTTATTTTCCATTGTTGTGTAATTAGTTTACATTCATGACTTCATGAAGAATGAAAAAAAGAAGTACAACAGTAATGGGTACAGAAAGAAGTCATGAACCAAGGAATAAACCATGATTCTCTTGTTGCTTCCCTGATTTTCTTCATTCGTTTTATTTCTGCTCTCTTCAGTTCCATTTAGTCAAGATAGACCACAGACATATTTGCTTAAGTAAAGCTAATTTTATTCAAATAACAATGTGTTAGATTAGGATGTGCAGCTGCCATAATGATTTTCTATGTTTTAGTTTTTTTCCTATTGTAGATGTAATACTAAAGAAGAAAAGAGAATGTATTGATTTGTAATAGAAATGGCAGTCAGACATAAAGTTAATTGCATTTTTTTCCTTTTTGCCTCCTTCTTTTCATACATAATTCTGATAGTTTGGGCCCTGCCTTATTTAAAAGATATTAACTAATCATGTTTATTTTGTTTTCCTTAAAGCTGTGAGGCTCAGTTCAGAGCCCTAGACACAAGCAACTAGTAAGAATCTTTGGAGAGTCCTTGTAGTGTCCCTCCTGGTCTCTGCCAGTCCAGAAGAACAGGGGTTCTCCCACAGAGCCCACCTTATCTAAAATCCTTCTACAGATCAGTCAAATATGCTAGAACATTTCAGGTAGCAGGCAACTAAACTGCACTCAAAAGCGCTTTATTGAGTCATGCTCAAATAAATTATGTGGATTAATTTGTTGTTCATGCAATTATATCTTCAGATTTTTCTATTTGCTTGCGTGGGTGAAATCTTGATAGATTAATGCAGTAGCATCTTCATCCTCATCCTGCTTCTGCAGAAGGCAAACATTTGTATTCTGTTACTCTTGGAAGTGCAAAAATATTGCATAGCAATTAGCACTGTGAGGATAATTGCCTCTTACGGGTACATTATGCCTCAGTTGTTTACTGCTAAGTGAAATATGAAAAGTTGATATCAAAGTCAGCAATAATGAAGGCGAGAGCTTGACAGAAGGGAACCCATCCCTTGCTTGTGGGTTCTGAGTGAGGAACTCTTTTTATGTATGAGAAGTGTGAGTCTGCAGTCAGCTAAGTCTGTAGATCTTGTCAAAGAAACCTCTTCTACTGTGGAAAATATGCACCTTTCCCTGTGGCTGTTAGGCATTTATGTTCCATCCCAGTAATGTGTTGCTATAAATCCAGAGAAAAATTGTCAATTACAAATATTCACTTGCATGCTCTGGTAGCCAGCCAGAACCTTGAAGAAAAAGGCTTTGCTCATCTCTCACCTTCACATTTCATTTCTAAAAATGTTGTGCAGTTTCATCTGCAAAACTCATTCTGATAAGCTCACTGAACTTCTGAAATTTTCTCCTTTCAATAAACCTGCAATTACACATGTTATTTAGAGCATCCACTGCAGACTAAATCACAGTATGAAAGGGCATTAAATGTGTATGTAATCACAAGTACAATATATACAGTTCTTTTCTATGCTGACCCTAATCACTGCTTTGAAGGAATGCCTTACACAACATTCACCACACATACTAGGCAAAATAATACAGGGTTATTCACAAATTCTGCCATTTTCTTATTTCATTCTTAACTTTAAAAAGGAAGTCAACTTAAAGCTTCTTCTGAAACATCCCAAATTAAGATCTCACCTTTTTCCACCTTTTTCTTCTCCCAAGGAGGTTCTGGAGTATGAGTTTCTGTGAAATGTAAAAACATGCAGTGGAGCAGTGAATGAGAAATTTTGTTTCTGTGTCCATGAATTTTTCTGAAAAATAGAAGAACCACATGTAGGTTTGCTAAATGTTATAGCTTCTGAAAAGGGAAATGAAGGAATGTAGCCTACACACAGATTGTGAAGGACAGGATTTGGTGTGGAAGGTTGTCCCTTTCAGGTCTGTGCTATTTGTCATATTCACTTGTGTTCACCTGAGGTCCCAATATCTATAGATATAATATCCTTCATCCACTATGGGAAAAGAAATGAATTGCAGATAAGATAGAGTTATGCAAGAGATTTGCCAGAGATATGTAGAGATAGATATTTTTTCAGAGTTTTAAAATATAGACTAGGAATTTTTCCTCCTCAACATCAAGTACGTGTTGTATATGTAACAAATATTAACTGATTTTTCACTTATTCTCTGCCACTTCTGTATATGAATCAGTTCTATGGTCTCTGATTTTGGTAAGATTATAAACAGGGGACAGATGCTCTTACTTAATTTTATATTTATTTAGCTACTAGGTAAATGAAGTATTTCATAATTATATAAGCTAGGTCCACTGGTAATGCATGATTATTATTATTATTTGTGTTAGATTAGACCCTACTGGTAGAGTATTGTCTGCTTTTTTGATCATTTAATGTTGCAACATTATTATTTTTAATATATTTAAAGTGTTAAAGTGACTGGTGTTGAAAACTATATCCACGTAGGATCTAAAGCATCTGTTCCCTTTCAAAAGAAGATATTTTTCCCCTGAGAGGCTTCTATCACTTGGACTGTCTTGGTTTTTTTTTTACATTTCTGTTTGTACACTAGTCCGTTATCCTCTCTGGGAAACCAGTGTTGCATTTTAAACCACTCAAGTGAGCCAACTGGATTTTGCAGTGTACATGTGTGGGGGGCTTGAAAGCAATGATACAATTGATTCCTTGTATTTAGCTCCATTATCCTCGAGTTTTGGTAGATAGCCATGCAAGAGATAAGTAGTGGGTCAAGACTTGAATAAAATCAAGAGCTAACTATTAAGTGTATTAAAGGTCACTGTGGTGATTTTTAATGCCCAGTCTTGAATGGGAAATTATTACTATCATTCTAATGCAGTATAAGTAGGGATGTACAACTTAAATAATAGAGTAAAACAACATTTTTAAAGTAGGCAGTATTGAAAAAATATTGCTTGTTTTTTTATTTCTTCTTATTTGTCACACACCATTAAGCATCCTTTCCTCCAGGCTAAACAAGACATCTGCTACTTTGGCCTACTTATCAAAAGAAATGAAACTTTTATTGGCATGACATCATTACATTTAAGCTTCTCTAGGAGATGAAGAAAATATGAACTGGATGAATCTATGATGCCATTTAATATCTAGGTGAACTACCTTCTTTTGGCAGAGAGAAGTGGTAATTCATAAATGATTACTGAAGTTCATGCACCTCTGCATTCTCCTGCACACGCAGACAAGCCCCCAGAAAGATTATATCCCAAATTTTAACATCAGAGTGGCCACCAACCTCTGCCTTGGAAAGAAGGGAGAATAATCAAGCAAGAGCAAGTAGTTAATGATGTTGATGTGTAGGCAGGTTTTAGAACTAAGGATTTCTTGATGTCAGAGTTGGATTTTAAGTCTCCTGAAACTACTGTTTTAAATTACTGGAAGTTTAAAGTAGAATGTGTAGTATACAGGCTACTGTGATCATTGTGATTGCAATCAAATGCAAGATGATTTGGAGTTTTTGTGGAGTTTATTTATTTGTTTGTTTTTAAAAAGCTAAAATTAAAACTTGATTTCTGGAGCACAGTACTACAGATACCCTGAGATTAGCTCAGTTGATTAGAACAGAGTACTATTAACACAGAAGTCATGAGTTTGATCCCCATATGGGCCATTCACTTAAGAGTTGGACACAATGATGCTTGTGGGTCCCTTCCAACTCGGAATATTCTGTGATTCTGTGAGGTACAATTCTGAGGTTACAGTCACAAAATAAGAAGAGACTGCTGCATTCCACCTGTCAGCCTGGAGCTCTCAGTATTCTCTATTCATCACATACTACTGTCTCAAAGGAGTCCATATCATTTTTTTTAATGCTGATGTCAATGGGGAAGCTACATTTTCCTTTGTCTGAATTTTTGGAAGCTTTAGATATTTAGTACATACTGTATTTCAAAGGTAAGCATGGGATGGAGCAGTTAATGGTACACTTCTGCTTGGAAATAAAGCAGCTATCTCTGTTCCCTTTTTTTCATTTCTCATGATCTTTACTAAGAAACTTTTTTCAAGGAAACAATGTAAATTGAGTTTCCTGTGGGCTTGCCCAAAGCAAACCACGTTCGTAACTGAGAGCTATGTTTCAAAATAATGATGCAATAATAATATATTAATATTTCTTAGTAAAAGCTATGACCAAAAAACAAAAGCCAAACCAAACCCTAAACAATTTTTTTAGTATTTTTTTCCATTTCTGTGTGTCACCATCACACCTAGAATGGAAAGACTCTTTAAAGATCTTCTGTGTTTCTTATTGAGTCCACCATTAGCAAATTTGCAGATGACACTAAGTTGCAGGGGGAAAGTCAATCAGCTGGAAGACAGGAGGACTCTGCAGAGATACCTGGACATGCTGGAGAGATGGGCTGATTCCAATGGAATGAGGTTTAATAAAGGCCAAGTGCCGGGTCCTGCACTTTGGCCACAACAACCCCATGCAGCGCTACAGGCTGGGCACAGAGTGGCTAGAGAGTAGACAGGTGGAAATAGAAGTGGAGGTTTGGATTGACAGGAGGCTGAACATGAGCCAGCAGTGTGCCCAGGTGGCCAAGAAGGCCAATGGGATCCTGGCCTGTATTAGGAACAGTGTGGACAACAGGTCCAGGAAAGTGATCCTTCCCCTGTACTCAGTGCTGGTGAGGCCACACCTTGAGTGTTGTGTCCAGTTCTGGGCCCCTCAGTTCAGGAAAGATACTGAGGTGCTGGATCAAGTCCAAAAAAAGGGCAATGAGGCTGGTGAAGGGACTTGAACACAAGCCCTATGAGGAGAGGCTGAGGGAGCTGGAGTTTTTTAGTCTGGAGAAGAGGAGGCTCAGGGGAGACCTCATCACTCTCTACAACTACCTGAAAGGATGTTGTAGCCAGGTAGGGATTGGTCTCTTCTCCCAGGCAACTATTGCTATGACAAGAGGGCATGGTCTTAAGCTCTGCCCAGGGGAGGTTTAGGCTGGATGTTAGGAGGAAATTCTTTACAGAGGAGGTGATCAGGTGTTGGAATGGGTTGCCCAAGGAGGTGATGGATTCCCCATCTCTGGAGGTTTTTAAGATGAGATTGGATGTGGCACTTAGTGCCATGATCTAGTAATCACAGAGGTGGTGAATCAAGGGTGGGACACGATGATCTTAGAGGTCTCTTCCAACCCAGATGATTCTATAATTCTGTGATTCTTCCCTGACCCCAAATACTCTATATAGCATGTCAGGTATACTTCTGTTGTTAGTTACATCTTTTTGTCTAGCTTTCTGAAAGTTCTCAAAGAAATTAGGGTTTGTAATTTCTTCATCCCACCTATTGCAGAAGTTCATACTGTTAGAAATTTTTCTAATCTCTAAATTCAATCTTCTTGGCTGCAGTGCAAATCTGTTATTTTTCAGCTATAGACACAGAGAAAAGGTTATCCTCTTCCTGTACATGGCATTCTGACTGAGTCCTAAGTAGTCCCAACAGCATTACCTTTTTGACATGTGATATTGTTAAATAAAAATATTTTAAAAGTTTGTGTCATTTTTTGTTCTTGCTTCGTTGTAACATCTTGCAGCTTTAACTTACGAATAATGTCCTGATGGTGGTAGGGTTGGATTATTCTCCTTTTTTCAGGTCTGGTGGCCAAGGTGGTCTCAACTTTGTCATTGCACACACCAGTAGTGTAAATTTTGGTTAGCTACAGATTCTAGGCAGATCCCTTTTAGCTAGATTTCACTTTGTCACAGTACCAGATCACTACATTTTCAATGTAGTTTTCCAGTGAGATTTTAATTTGAGTCCACAATGTAGTATCTTCATTTAGACTCTTTAGCTTCCTTGAGTTACAGAAAACTTACTTAAAAATAGTATCAGAAGCCTTAGTAAAGTCAAAACAAATGTATCTGTTGCTTTGTTTCCAAACTCAGGGCCTGTTGCTTTGTTATAGAAATAAACTCTTTTTAAAATTTTCCATGTGATGTGTTCTTAGAAACTCTTTTTTGTCTGAGCAGGGGTGAGGAGGAGTTCTGTTTCTTGCATGTAGTCCAGTTAGTTGTTCTATAGGCCTTTCATTCTTCATGTATCTTCCTTTAGAGTTTTAGTAATAGCCATTAAAAAAAGCATACAGCTTTATTTTTGCCTTTTTGTGATCTTGCCCACAAGTTTCACAGATAGTCAATTTTCAAGTAAACAGGCTGACCAACAGGCCTAGAGGTGTGAAAATACCCAACTTAGATCTGAGTACCCTCCATCATGCCTGTTCCTTTCCTAGCATAGGCTTAGGTCTTTACCCCTTTCATTTGCATTTTTGATAAGCAGTTGATTTTTTTTTAGTAGCAACTAATACAAAAGGGTCATTACATACTTCAGTTGTCTTGATGTCCACAGTGAATGCTTTTCCTTTTTGTTCAGTAGAAAACCTCTTCCCTCCTTGGTTTTCTTTTTACCACAGTTTGTGTGACAGTTGCACAGCTGTGCTTCACCCTGCTGATTCTGTCTTTGTAGCCAGCTATCTGTACTTAGTGATTGGACCAACTTTGTGATTTGTTTCCTTCTCATCTGCAAGGTTTGAAGGTGCAGAGGATGGTTCTCTAAACTTGATAACTCCTTAACCATCACCGTCTTTGCTCCAAAGAAGATAACAACTGTTTTTCAAGATGTAGTGGCCGATGAGAATTTTATAGGTTATAAACGCTAGAGACACAAAAAGCCCTCCGGTGTTTGTATAGAGAAATTCACAGAGGATTAGACCTGGTTGCATAGGTGTCTGTGTTACTCTGTGGTCTCCTAGGACTTGTTTAATATGTACAGTCCAAGTAAAGGTTTTTCTGCAAGTCCCACACAGTATCCTTTCCCCTGACTCCCTCATGTGTTAGACTGTTGATTCTCTGCATTACTGAAAAGTGAAATGTCACTCTGACCAACCATATACTATGTTACCAGAACAGCAGAATAAACAAGAACATGATATTTCTACACTTTTTACAGTTTGTAAATGAAGGAGTAATGACCTGCCTCTCTGGTTTTAGGCACAACTCTGTCAGTCACAATGTACACTGTATATTTTTCTCTCCCTGAAATAACTATCAACATTAGCATTGTAAATGACTTGCATATAATTTGAAAAATGTATATATATTTTCTTTCCTAGAAACCTGTGTAGTTCCTGAATTTTATGTTATTTGCTATTTCAGCATGTAAATGTTCATTTCTTGATTTTCAGGGAAATCTGAATACGTCCACATAAAGGTGCTCCAGGATATTGTAGAGCTAGATGTAAATGAATAGCCAAGATTTAGCATTTTTTTTATAGTCATTTTTTCTCTCTCACATTTGTCAGTCATAATATGTGGTTAATGAATGAAGGGTGAGTTACTCTATGCTATATAGCGTTATCATTCCTAGCTGTATCATTGTCAATACAGCTGAAGACAACACAAGTTTCTTAAATAAACCACATCCATTTCCTTTAGATTGATATTTTCAGTGTAAAGGTACTTGTTTTGAGAAAGTAAAATAACTTCTTTACTTAAAAAATAATCAAGAAGAAATAGAGGAATTATATGTTATAGGGAGGAGACAGGGAAAGAGCCTTCTGAGTTTGCATAGAATCATAAGCTGGAAAAGACCATCGAGTCCAGCACTGCCAAGCACACCACTAAACCATGACCCTAAGTGCCATGTGTACATGTCTTTTAAATACCTCCATCAGTTTCCTCAGCAGCCTTTTTCAGTGCTTGAAAAACCCTTCCATGAAGAATTTTTTACTAATAACCAATCTAAACTTACCCTGAAGTAACATGAGGCCATTTCCTCCCTTCCAGTCACCTGTTACTTGAGAGAAGAGACTGACCTCCACCACGCTACCACCTCATTTCAGGTAGTTGTAGAGAGTAATCAGGTCTACCCTGAGCCTCCTTTTCTCCAGGCTGAACAGCTCCTGTTTTCTCAGCTGTTCCTCATAAGACTTGTGCTCCAGACCCTTCAACAGCTAAGTTGCCTTTCTCTGGACACGCTGTTGCACCTCAATGTCTTTCTTGTAGTGAAGGGTTCCAAAACTGAACACAGGACTCGAGGTGCAGCCTCACCATGCCGAGTACAGGGGTATGATCCTATCCTAGTCCTGATGGCCACACTATTTCCGATACAAGCGAGGGTGCCTCTGAACTTCTTGGCCGCCTGGGCACGCTGCTGGCCTGTGTTCAGCTGCTGTCAACCAGCATCCCCAGGGTCTTTTCTATTGGGACGCTTTCACACCACTCTTCCTGTGCATTGACTGGGATTGTTGTGACTCAAGTACAGGACATGTGGCTTGTTGAACCTCATACAGTTGGCCTTGGCCCGTCAATCCAGCCTTGTCCAGACCCCCCTGTAGAGCCTGCCTACCCTCCAGCTGGATGTAACTCCATTCATCACCACTCTCACATCATGCAGCAAGGGTTTTATTCAGCAAACGGTGTACCTGTCCAAGCCATGAGCAGCTAGTTTCTCCAGGAGAATGCTGTGGGAAAGGGTGTCAGAGACTTTAGAAAAATCTCTGCAGGCAACATCAAGAGTCTTTCCCTAATCCACTAAGTATGTCACACATTACTATTAGAAATGTATTTCTATTTTCTTGGCCTTGAGGTATTGAGACTTCATATTCTTCTGGAATATATGTTTCATGAAATAATCTCGGAAGGCTCACACAACTAATATGTACATTCACATGCATTTCTTTGTTTAGCTATAATTAGCAAAAACAGAGGTTTGTATGAATAAGAAGTCAAACTTCTGATCCTGAGTTTAGTCCCTTAACTAGATTTTGAATTACTTAAATCAGAACAATGTAATTTCTAGAAATACAATTTACCAATTTTTTCCCTATGAAAATGCATCATTTGTTCTTTTGATGGTGCTGATTTGTAACTCAGGGAGCAAAACTAAATTTTTTTATAAAGAGTAGGAAGGAAAGAGTACCCTTGATCTCCCAGAGGTCTTGTTCAACTCAGAGGTGCACTGTGTGTTGGAAAGTGTCCTTATGTGTTTCTAAGGCTCAGAAGAGGTCTCATTCATAGGCTGCTTTGACAAATCACTCTGCATTTTGAAAAGCTACTTGTGACAGTCTTCAATGATCATAAGGTTATAGGTCCAAGATTTCAACTTGCACATACAAAATAAGGCACCTGGTGAAATGATAGAGCACAATGCTTGTTGCAGAACCTTTTACAAGACAGCATTGTGAGGTATTTCTGTAGTAGCTAACTAGCATTGTGGCCCTGAAGAATAACAGGAAAAAAGAGTTCAGGGGCAGAACATGAAAATGGCCACAAAAAAGTCTCAGAGGAGAGAAAACACAGATTCAGACAAAGAACAGTCAAGGGCCAAGGGTGGGAAATTGAGATGAAGAAAATAATTAGTTCAAGCTTAGTGAATGAGAAGGGAATAAGAAGGATCTCAACTGTAAAAACGCGTAGGGAAAATTAATGTCTCCCCCTGATGAGGAAGTTAAATATAATAAAATACTGCATGACAAACTGAAAACAGCATTTATCAGGTTAAAGCAACAAATGGCAGAAGGTGGGTCTGGTGAAATACGAGAAATGTGGAGGCCAGCGAGGACTTGATTTATCCAGGATAACTCAGCCAAGGAGGCTTGCAGAAACCCAGGGACTGAAGACAAGTTGTGTTTTGATAGTACCACAGAGATAGGCCTTGGTAATAGGCTGAATGTGGAGAGGCTTAGATGGGGAGCTTTAACCCATTTCTTGCTCTGCGAGTACAGGAATTATGCTCTTTTCTTGTAGATTTTTGCCTATGTTACTGCTTAGCTATAAGGTCTGTGGCTTGTAATTCTGAGTTTCTGTTGTCTGGCCCTAAACAGGTGCTTATTCTTTTTTTTCTTTCTCCCCAATTATATAGAAGTAATTATTTATTCATTGTTTTCATTAAACTTTGATAAATACATGGGAGACTAGCTCACATTTTGCTTGGCACATGTTAATGACTCCATTACATCTTCAGCTGCTTGAAGATAACTGATGAAACCTACTGGAAATTAAGGCTATAAATTTACAGGTAGGAATTTCAATCTAATCAATATTTTGCTGATAATGTTAACAATTTAATCTTATTAAATATGTTGGCTGTAAGTTAAGATGGAGAATCAATATTTGGACATGAAAAACAGGTGTCTAGTTTGACAGAGACATTATTGTCACAGTATCTGGAGGACAGTGGATTATGTCAGCAAGCAGAGTGGTATTCTGTCAAATACAGTATATGAAAAACTAATGAAAAAGTTAGAAACAGTGGTTCTCACTTGTGAGTTTGAGTCCTTCAATAACATGCTCATCTACTTTCAGTTTTATCTCACATCCCTTCTCCCTCTCTTTTCCTTCAAACTGCAATTAAAAATACAAAATATATGCTCTCTACTTCAGTCAGTCTCTCCTACCTTATGTTCTGAGAGCTGATTTTGTTTAAGTACAGCATAAGGAAAGCAGTGCATTGTGTTTCAGTCTTCCTAACAGCTACTGCTTGAAAGAGAACCAGAGCTATGTGGTAGCACAAACAAATACTTTAAGATTAAAAAAAAAATAGAGATAGAAAATTAGACCACAGACAGGAAAATCTAAAACATTTCTTCATCAGATTTACAAGCAGTAACAGGAACAAAGAATTTGAAACATGTAATTTGTGAACAAAGATAAAAACTAATGCTGTATTAAAATAAGAAATAGGAAGCTTTCCTCCAGTGTATCAGAAAGCTCTGATTCTTATTCTGTTTTCCTATATTACTTCAATTTTGCCTGTCTACCAGGAGGCATATGAACAGAAAGGAAGAAGAGGCTGAATAAAATACCTTTGCTAATACTTACATGTCTAAGCCTTGGAAACAGTTCAGATAACATACTGAAAGCACACTGGCTGATGAAAAACATCGTTTATACATATGCTAATATAGAAATAATGGCATCATTTTGGAAAAGGTTGTCTTCATACTCTGTAGATTTTTGCACATCTAGTAATGTGGAAAGTTCAGGTCTGGCACCAAATAGAAGTGGTCATTCTGGGTCAGATGCTCATGCTACACTGACAGTTGCTCATCTTTGGAGATGTCTTTCCATCACTTGAGAAGTCTCACTTCCTTTCTCCTCTTGTGACAACAGGAGCCACTCCATCACTACCAGCTTGCAGTATTGCCACATGCATCAGTAGCTGCTACAACTCTCATCTACAAAGTCTAGGAAATATCAACACTATGCTGTTTCTCTGTGAGCAGTTAGAAGATGTCAGTCATATGCTCACAGCTTACAACCAACATGTCTGAACACTTGCAGTGCTTTGCAGCAGACACACTTGACCTTTAATTATACCCTTATAGTGACAAAGCCACGAAGTCTGGACATTCTTGCAAAAGCAAAGCAAGATGTGAAATATGTGCAGAGCTGCTCTCTCCCTGAGAAAAAGAACTGGCATGGATGGGACTAGGATTTATAGTATTCCTGTCTTTTAAATGAACCTAAAACTATTGCCTGCTTTCCTTACCAAAACTACAAATAAATGAGAAGCTTTTGCTAAAGATGCTGTGTCTTTGTACAGAGCCCCAGTTAGGCCCCCATTTCATCTTATTTTGTAATAGTAGCTTAGGCAGCTGAAAACAAAGCCATGAGGCTTTAAAGCAGTTCTCACCTTGTATTTCTAGGTATCATTAGCGAGTTGGTGGACTGCTGGGGGAAGCTCTACAATGGACTGAGAAGAATGAATAGACTCATATTTCCATGCCACCTAGAAAGAGAAATCAGTGTATTCCAGAAATTGTGTTTTCCTGATATGTGTGTGCAAACCAAAGACTTCCCATGGGGAATTAATACTGCATTCAGTTACTGTGACTTAATAGCATTAGCTTCAAGGGGTGATAATGTCCTTTGGATACTCCAGTGAGGATCTGACTCCCTGGAAAACCTTCTCATCCATCAGAAAATCTCGGACTTCAATATTCTTTGTTCATTGCTATTTCATTTTCCAGTAGAGTGATCTGTAAAGCTAATGTCTTTCATCACATGTGGAAGCCATATGATTCACGTAGATTAAATCTTTTGCCCGGTGGATAAACATGGATCTGATAATTCATCTCAGAGTGGCTATTAATAGCTGAACAAATGTGCTCCTCTTTGCCAGCCTTCTACCTTGCAGGAAAATGACCACGGAAAACTGTCTTGTTCACAGAAACTGAATTGCTCTGGGAAAATGTTTGACAGATTGCAAGACTAAATTTGTCATCAGTCTGATAGGGCAGCCTCATTGCTTGACAGCCACAACAGTCTCGTCATCACATGGCTTTTTGAGGCCTGTGCTGTACTCATTCCAAACCTTTGGGTTATGGTTGATTTGCTGACGAACTTACCAAACATGACATTGGAGCATATACAAGCCAGGAATATCATTAGCACCAAATCTACTATGAACCATTTGCTAGGAGTTACAAACTTGCACGGCTACGTTGCCAAAGAAGCAAAGTCAGCAAGGCTTGGGAGGAATGGAGAGAATGTTTTCCCAGGCAGAGATGTCTCCAGATTGAGTTTACAGACTAAATCAACTGCCAACATTATTTCTTCACAGAGGCTTCTCACTATTCCTAGAGATAAGAACTGTAGTAAATGCTTTCATTTGATAGGCAATGTCTTCCTGACTTTTGCTAGTAAAATAAATCCATGATGCATAACAGCACAGACAAGTTGTATTACTCCTGAAAACATTGAAATTAATGGATTAAAACAAAACTGGGTGCTCAAGCTTTTGATTGCCATGTATTAAATGGTTGTGTATTATTTTGAGTTAATGCATTTCTCAGATACAGTGCAGACTAGCTGTTCTGTATCATGGTGTGTACCTAGCTAAGTTTTAAGGCATCAACACTTCTTTGTGTACTTTTAGGATTTTACAAAACATCCAAAACCTATGTAGGAATTTTTCACCTTGTGAGAGCTAAGTAATCATCAAATATTTAATGAAGTCGATATGAAAGATTAAAGAACCATCATGTGGAGTAAAGATGAACCATTAAGTGAAAATGTGCACTTAAGAAAAAAAAGAAAAGAATTAATTGAAAACTGTTTCAAATGTATTGCCTTGTTTTTGTTGTTTGGTTTTTTTAAAGATTCAGGGGCCTCAGGTCTGCTGTACCACTGTAGCGCAAGGACCTCTAGTCCTCTGTCTTCTTTACAACTAGTAGGTGAACAGCCTGCAAACACTGTGCAGATACCCTAGGCAGTATGCTTGGTTTAGCTTTGTAACATTGTAATTTGTCTTTTGTCAAAAGGACAGATTTATTTCCTTTGCACTCACATGGCCGATTCTGCCCCCGGATGTGTACATTAGGTATCAGGCTGCCTGACCCAAAATGACTGAGTGTGTTTTACTATAGGCAATGTTTTACTATAATGGAAGATTGAGATGTTAGCCTGTGGTCACAAGGTGAGCCATTTGCCATCTGACGAAGTTGTTTTTGTTTTGGATGAAAGTGAAACAGATGCATTTTAGAAAATAGAGTCAGTTGCCAAAAGAAAGAAAACCATAAAAATTGCCAGTTTTCCTTTGCCATATGCCTCAAGCCAGGAATGTTTGATTTATATAAAGGACTTCTGCTCTTCTTCAACCTCAGATACTGCATTATAAAAGTTAAGTTTTCTATTTCCACTTTCTATTTTCCATTTCTATATTGCTGGAGAAATGCTTTATTTAGAAAAACAAACAAAGTGAAATGCAGTGACTGTTCACAGCATAACAAGTGTATGGATTGGAGTATCCATATACTTCTCTGATCAGAATAATTGCTAAGTAAAGGTGGTAATTAAAGTTCTTTTTTTTTTCATATTCATGGTCTTTCTGTATAGAAAACTTCTTTCTCCTCTGGAATATTGCCAGTATCTTCCATTCCCTAAACTTCAGCTTTGTCTTTGCTGCTATTTCAATTTTGCTCAACAGCAAGGATGCTCTCCTGTAAGTGCTACCCCTTCCTTCCCAGCACTTGGGAATGTCACTTCCTGTCATTGCAGATCTTCTGACCAGTTGTGCCTGGACCACCAACATGGCTGTGATCCACAGTGTGCAAAGCCTTAGAACAGTTCTGTGGCAGTAAAGCAGCTGTGACATGAAGAGCTCAAATTTTTTATACCGCACATGTTTATCAATAACCATCTTATATGAGATAGATAAAATGAACCATAAAGTTCATGGGAGTCAAGAACACAAATCCTGTATTTTGTGAAATTGTGCTTTTAATAAAAAGAGTGTTTAGCTGTGCTAACCTAAGTTCTGATAGTACTCTCCCTTTCCTTTTTTCCAGGTTGCATTTTCATGCAGTTTGTGATTCTTCTTTACTTTCTTTCTATAACTTCTATAATGATCCACTCCTATTTCTACTAAAAAGCCGGCTATTTACGAGCTATTTTGTCTATTTTCAGGCAGGAGAATTATACTAAATTTTTAAATATGGCTTTTTAAGTTCTTATGTAATGATAGGGTTCAAGATAAAAATTAACCTACTGCCATTGTCTTACTTTAATTTTGATATATATAGACATAATTTAAATTTAAATAGCTAATGTTACCATATGGACTGCCAGACTTAATGTATATCAAAATTTATTTACACAGGAGTGACATATCTGCAGATAACTGCTAAATTTCTGTCCTGGTAAGACAATCAGCTATATTTAGCTCTAAATGTAATACTAGGGGCATACCTAAGATAACCACAAGAGAGCTGAAATGGATACCAGCATAGTTTGTGCACTTCTGCAGCTTTATTGAGAACCAGTTGACTTCTTTAATTCTTTTAATAACTAATGCAACTCAGGATTTTCAGTGATGTCTGTGATACTGTCTGGCATTTTTGTGACTGTTGATTATGTTTTCATAATGACATTTGTATGTACAGTGATTTTTATAATTATTACTGGGTGTTATATGGGGAACTCTATTTTAGTAGGTTTGGTAGATTTCTTTCAGAATGTTTCAGATGCTCTTCTTCAATCACTGTTAAAAGAAATGGAGAAAGTTCAAACCAACTATTAGGAATTTTCTTTCAGGACATTCCAGACAGTGCCTTAGGCAAGAATTAAGTATTTTAATGTACATATAGAGCAGCCTTCATGCATATATTTCCTTTGTCTCCATAGTATTGCTGTATTTGTTTTGTTGTCCCTGTTTCCCTCTTGACTTAAGAGATAGTTCTATGTTATGATTAGGAAAAATATTTCTACTTTAAAACCTGAAATGAGTTGCAAGTTCTGTTGGACCAAATGGGTTTATCTGCCATAATTTTAAATAGCTTTTCAGTTGTACTGAGAGCAAAATTGTTTCAACAACATACAGTCATGTAGGTAGTCCAGTGGTCTGCTGAACATACTGTGAAAAATTATGTGTCAGTAGTTACAAACTTTACCTTTATCAAGAGATTCCAGCAACATCATAAATAACAGAATGGAATCTTGAGTCATTTGTTCATGTCACTGGAAACTGGTGATGGAATTATTGCCTTATTTTATGTGAATTCATGGGGAATACTTTTGTATGGACCATGATTAATATCTGTGAAGCTGCCAGAAGCCTCCTAGGGTTTGTTCTGCCATTTGTAACTAACTTCTTCTATGAGTTTTTAATCTTGTTACTGCAAACTTATCTAAAGCAAATTTGAATACGTGATTTCAGCATAAACTTGTAAAAATAGATGCTTTAGACTTCCCCCTGATAGAAAACAAAATGACCATAATAATAGGTTCAGCTTTTTAAGCTTTTTGGTTTTGTGCTTTTAAAGCCTTCTTACAAATATATGTGGTGGCATTGCACAGCATGCACAGACACTACCTCGTTTGGTCTTTCACCTATAGCATTGACATATAGTGCTCCCCTCTAGTGACAGATGACATTCTGAGCCAAAGCTTAATTTATATAGTCAGCCTTTGTCTTTATTCAGCTGCTTTTTTCATATGCCCTGAGTCTGCTAAACTGAACAGTCAACTAGTACCAAGAAGAGGCTTTCTGATGAGACGTTTGGGCCTTCTGCTTCTTACCAGGCAGTCTAGTTAGCTTGAAGCTTTCACTAAGCCTCTCTGCGTGGCCACAGGAATAACCAAAGGTTTCCAGCATCCCTGAGCTCCCTCATTATACAATTATATGTCTGTGGTGGGTCCTCCATGTTTCCTGTAGGCAGCTGAGAATAGCTGAAGCCTTTGCTCCACTTTCCACTTCTTGTTGCTTTTTTGCCAAGGGCAATGCAGAGAAATGAAGAAAACCAAAAGTGGGTTTTCCTGTTTGTGTGAGCCAACAGCTTTTACTACACTTGTAACTCAGGAAAAACAGCAAAGGTGGAAGTTTTGGTATGCATCCATAGCATAGGACATGTCACAGTATTGGGCACACGCACAGGGATACATAATGGTGCTGTATAATAATCTCTCCAAGGTCATTTGCATGTTCAAATACAACCCTAAGTGGGAAGGTTGAGAAGTTCCCAGAATATGATAGGAGGTTAACCTTCTATTCCCCAATCTCCTGGTGTTAGTAACCATGCTGGATTTTGACTTTTGGTGACAATTTTGTATTTGATGGGAAACTTTAGAACGTGTGAGGCTTTTTTGTCTTACATCTTTCACTTATCAGTAGTATGTCATCTACATTTCTGTTCAGTGTAGGGAAAACTTGCCTTTGCTAACTTGCTTCAGGTAATGTCTGGGAGCTTTTAAGGTCCCATTGCTGTAGGTGGAAAGCCACTGCAGGGATCCTGGCACCATGTGACCCTGTGGGTAATTGCTGTTCTGCAGCATGTTGGAAAGGGCAAAGGTGCATGTCTTCTGAACATGCAAATCTTTCTTCAGTGTAATGTGCTACAGAATATTTTCTATGGCAACCACATGTATGGCTGTGCAGTGCCTGAATTCACTCATGAATTCAGAGAGAAAACAACTACACTTGGGCTTGCAGAAGCATTTTTCTTCTCTTATTTTAGTTCATAAACAAAACCAGATTTTCTCCAGGGATAGTTTTTTTGCCATATTGAACAACTATAATGCTTCCAAGAATGTATCTTTTTTGCTTATTGGCAGAAGCCAGTGCTGGAAGAAATTTCACATCAGTGATTTAGATCAAGAATGCTTTTGTGTCACACTAAACATTATTATATAAATTAGTACTTAAGTGGTTTCTTGCTGTTTTCTACTGAGTTTTTTCTTCTTTTATAAACAAGGAGTACATTATGAGGGACCAGTCCTTTCAACCCCTATTAACTTATATTCTTAATGGTAGTATTAGATGTTCAGTTCAGTTCAGTGAAAAGACTGAAATTGATTTATATGCTTCTGAGCTGTCATGTGAGCAGTTTCTGTTTAACTCTTATGAGGATGGATTTTTTATGGTTTTGGTGGCGAGTTTCTTTTCTGGTTGGAACCACTCCTATTAGAATACTTACAAATATGCATGAAGGTAGTGAAATCTTCATATAAATACAGAGAAGGAAAATTCTAATAAAAATAGCCTTTTAGAAATTTAGCAATAATGCTCTTTAAGGCTTCTTGAAAGTTCTGTCCATGCAAACTTCTTGTTTAATTCTTAATTGAAATCAATATTCTGTGGTATATCTAACTTATTGTTTAGCAGGAGTAGAGAATGGCTGTGTCTTTAATAATTTTCCAGACTTCACAAAGTATACTTACCAGAAGAATGATACTCTCCTTTGCTGGATACTTCCTTTTTATCTGTCTTGAGTAGTCTTTTGTAATTTAAAAAAATAATATTGTTTTAATTACCATGATTACATGCTGCTAGTGGTGATACAATTTAAAATGATTGCTTTCTCCTCCAATACTTAATACAGTGTGAATTCATCAAAAAGTAAACAAAAAAAGTCTGTATAGTGCAAAATTTCTTGTCTATTTTAAGCTGCTGTATATGGAGGCCTTGATACCCTGTTCTTCATTCAGGCAACACTCACTTGTACCTGAATGCATCTAAAAACATTGAAAATATCACACCCATCTGTGATGGCCTCACCTTGTCTCGCTCTGGCTGCCAGACACCTACTCAGTTGCTTTCTGCCTCCTCAACAACATGGGGGAGAAAATAAGATGGAAAAGGTCATGGGTCAAGGTAAAGAGAGGTGGATCACTTTCAATTACCATCAGAGGCAAAACAGACTCAACTTGGGGAAAATGAATATGGTTTTATGTGAGTTGAAATAGGCTTGGGTAGTGAGAAACAATGACAAATTGAAACAACAAGATTGCCCCTGTTCACAGCCGTGTCCTGCAGCGTGTTGGTTGGAGCCAGCTGGAGCCATCTGTGTGTGGCACAGGATAGCCCTGGCCACCCTGCAGCCCCTCTGCCAGTGCCTGGGCAGCTGCACCCAGGACACCAGCCTAACTTGCCTATTTGTCTTGGATTATGCACTTGCCTTCCCTGGCTCCAGTTTGTTGTCATTTCTGCTGTCACATGTCAGAGAAGCAGACTGCCACAAACGTGTAGCTTCAGTGCCAGTGTATGAATTGGTGAGGGCCTTTGGCAGTGCAGTAGCTGGCGACACTCTAACTCTCACGTTGCTTTTCTTTCAGCTTTCAGAGTACTGAAAAAGTGGTAAGATTTGCTTCAAAAGCAACACCAGTGAAGCTGGTAACGGGTTCAGACCACAAGTCTCAGGAGGAGCAGCTGAGTGAACTGGGATTGTTTAGCCCAGAGAAAAAGAGGCTCAGTGAGCACATTCCCTCTCTCTACACCTACCTGAAAGGAGATTGTAGGAATGTGCATGTCAGTCTCTTCTCCCAAGTAACAAGTGATTGGATGAGAGAAAATAGCCTCAAGTTGCTCCAGGGGAGGTTTAGATTCGGTATTAGGAAAAAACTTCTTCCTAGAAAAGGTTGTCAAGCACTGGAAAAGGCTCCCCAGGGAAAAGTGATGGAGTTACCATCCCTGGAGGTGTTTAGAAGACATGTAGATGTGACACTTAGGGACATGGTTTAGTGGTGGCCTTGGCAGTGCTGCGTTAACAGTTGGACTCAATGATCTTAAAGGTCTTTTCCAGCCTTAATCATTCTCTGATTCTCTTTTGTGATTCTATAAATATCAAAGTGCTTTACAAACTGAGGATTTAGTTATGCAAATTGGAGGTAGTGAGCAGGATTTTTATGATCTTACAGTGACAAGTACCTAAGCCAGAAATTGAGCTGGGGTTTCAAATTTCCCAGTACAGGGATCTTTCCACTAAGCCCTAAGACCCGTATGAATAATACTGAACCTCACAGACTTTAGTTGATAGGTTGGGTGGGGCAAGCAGGCCAATAAGCTTTTGTTGACTTCAAGTCTCTGTAGTACTGTATTTCTGTCAGGGTTTTGTTTTCCATTTAATCTGTATGGTTTACCTTTGAGACCCAGTCAGAAAAACCTCGTGGGAATGTTTTCATCTACCCTCTGCTAGTGCAGCCTCACCTTGAGTACTATGTGCTGTTTTGGGCACCACAATATAAGAAAGATACTAAGCTCTTAGAGAGCATATAAAGGAGTGCTGTGAAGGTGGTGAAGGATCTATAGGAGAAGCCGTATGAGGAGTGACTGAGGCCACTTGGTTTGTTCTTGATTTGTTCTTGGTTTATTCATCCTGGAGGAGGCTGAGGGCAAACCTCATCGCAGTCTACAACTTCCTCATGAGGGGAAGAGAAGGGGCAGGCACTGGTCTTTTCTCTTTTGTGACGAGTGACAGGACTGAAGGGAATGGCCTGAAGTTGGGTCAGAGGAGGATTAAGCTGGATATTAGAGCAAGGTTCTTCATCCAGAGGGTGGCTGGGCACTGGAACAGACTCCCCAGGGTCACAGCACCAAGCCTGGAGGAATTCAAGAGGCATTTGGACAATGCTCTGAGGCACATGGTGTGACTCTTGGGGATTGTCCTGTGCAGGGCCAAAGTTGAACTTTGATTACCCTAGTGGGTCCCTTCCAGCTCAGAATATTCCATGATTCTGTGATCCAATACAACCCTATCAATTAATGTTCATAATTATAAATTAATGGCTTGTTCTGTTTTTGCAGATGAACTGTTGGAAATGGAGTTCTGAATATCTCAATGCTGTTCATAAGTCAATGAAATTACTTGTTTCTACAAATATAATACAATTTAAAACACAGTTGTGCTACTGGCAGGCTTGCATGAACACAAAGCAGATGCTCAATTGTCAAGAAACTTCTAGTTAAAGTTGGTTATACGTTATATGAATATTTCTAGATTTTGTGTGCATCTGTATACTAAATCCAGCAGACCATTTTGATGTACATGTAGATTACTCACAAAAAAAAAGCATTATCATAATTCAAGATTAAAATAGACAACTTCTACACCATTCTGCAAATGCAAAAGCAGCAGCTCTTCTGTTGTCACCTTCTCAGTTGGTTCAGTTGTGAGTTACAATTACTGCTTTCATTTTCTCTCACGTAAATGCTAATTTTGATAGTTAAAATGTATGGTTCATATCTGTCTGAGTATTTCCTGTTTTCTAAAATTCAACTTTAAAACTTTGTTTTCATTTTTAAATAAGGACAGCTCTGTGGTTATTCATTGCCTTACAACTCTGAGAACTACTCATTTTGAGCAGTTGTAGGCTCTTGTTGCTTTTATGCCTTTGAGTTTTGGGGATTTTTTTTCTTCCTTTTTACTCCATTTCCAGTTTTGTTAGGATTAAAGATTAAAACTTGAGCACTCCATTAACTATTTTTAACTTATTATCCTGAATTCTTCAGTTTCATGATTGTGATAAAGATGGGAAAGCCTGCAATGAGAAATTTCTGTTTGGAAGAAAACTGCATGATTTGAAACAGATGTCATCAGTTTATAAATTCAAATTTGAGTATCATATAAACAGAGATTGTATAATAATTTCTTTTTTTATTGCTTTGTGTAAGACCTTTTTCAGCATAGGAATTAGTTTCCATTAGTTCAGTTCAATTAAAAAAAACGAGTGCTTAATGGACTTTGAATCCTCAGTCATTGGTGATAGAATTAAAGAGTTTTCAGATTTATGTAATTACTGTCATATGCAGTTCTGTAATTTGCCACACCAGCTTATTATCTGGTGGACTTTTACCAGTCACCTCTTCTGTGTTTTCCTTGAGCTGTGTGGTGGAACAGTGATCCAGGGCTCGTGAGTGACCTGCGGAGCTGCTTTGTCTCTCAACAGTAAAGCAGCTGCCCATCTCTGACCAGCGAAAGTGTAATGTAGGCCTGGCCCCTCTCCTTCACTCCTGATCACAGGTACTTTAGCAGCCTCCCATAGCCTCTGCTTTCCTGAATATTTGATGACTGCTTTCCGTTTCCATGTCAGTTATGGTTCTGGCATAGATGCACACGTTCTTTAATCCATATGACAGGGCCAAGTTTAGAAGAGGGGAAGGAAGCAAAAGGACATAACCAAATTCAAAGTGACCTATAGTGATTAAAGCAGGGCATGCTGGAGGCAACACAGCGAAGTGTAGTTCTGATAAATGATTAATCTTTATGACTAGAGAAAGGAAATAACACAAGCTCAAGATCATGTGTGGAAATAAAGCATGACTTAAAGGAAATAAACAACACAGGCTTAACTAATCTGTTACACAAAAGCATGTTTATTTTCTTCCTTATTCCATGCTTGTATTCTTTTATCCCTACTGTTTTTGTCCATAGGTCATGTATTTCTGTATTGAGGAAGATAACAAATTCCAAGTTATATACATTTTTCTGAGAATCTTAGGACTATGTTAAATCTTATGAGGAAAAAGAATTAACTTTGAAACAGTTTACCATCCAGTACAGCCCTTTTTCCCAGCTCTTCTCCTTTCTCATCCACTGCCAATTTCTTTCTTTGTTAAAATGGATGGGCTTGTTTCCTCTGTGTTTCATGATACAGTATAATTTCCCTTCATCAGCAAGCATAGTTTCTTATGTTTGCTTTTTACAGGGAGTAGCATAGGAGAGAAGAATGGCGGCAAATAACTTCTTGATCTGTCAGAGGAAAATTCCCAGAAATCTACGAGAGAGGGAGGAATGTGAGAGGGTTCTTGAAGAATTTTTCTAGATATTGTGATATAACAGGAAAAAAAAGGCTGAATATATTCAGTCAGTAAGTCAACAGTGTATACACTTAATATACATATTTTTCAAGTACTGTAGTATATAAAGCTATTATGCATAACTGAATGTTGGAGCTGATATTGAAGCCCAATTTATTAGTTACTGAGAGTACCAAGGACAAAGATGGTAGTTTAGACTGTGGGTGTAAAACCATCTTAATTTACTCAATAGCTAGTAACTTCTGAGGTTTGTGTGAAGCTCCAGGAAAAGTCCTGAGGATGGGCCTAATATGAGGAAAGTTAAATACCATGTCAAGACTGAGTGGCAATTGCATAGGAGATTCTTTTGGGAAATGGGTCTTGTCCCAAATTAAACAGATGATCTTCTCAATTTTATACTACTTACCTCTCATTTAATATTGTACTTGCATGTTTTTAGTGGTTAGCACATAACAGTGAGTAAGAAGACAGAATACTTCTGTTCCCCTTTGACATGTAAATAAGTTCAAAGTTTCTTTTACCAGTTGCTACAAAGAATCTGATTCATTTATCAGGTTTATGCATTTGAGAGTTATTTGTCAAAACTGATCTCACTATATCACTTGGTTAAGGTTGATTGCACATGTCAGTTTAGAAAGAATGGTAAATACTCTTTTTCGATGAATAACATTGATTGGTGGCATTTTCTCTTTTACGTAGATTTATATAACCATGTTGTCTTGTCATCTAGGTTCAGTAGAGGCCTGTTTTCAATCCCCAGTTTAGCTACCACTGCTGTACATAACAGCTCTGAATTAATGTGATTTGTCAGTGGCAATAGCCCACAGTGATAACCAGAACACGCTGCTACATCTTACTCTGACTGATCTATGAAACAGCATTGCCCATTTATTCTTTGTGCAACATAATAAACAGTCTCTGGACTTGTATTTTCAGGGCAGGTATTGAACAACTGAAATGTTCACTAATTTACACAATGGTTTATCTTTTCTCCAGTTGACTTCAGGGGTAACTCAAGCAGCTGTACCATAAAATTTAATGAGTTTGAGCATGCAAATGTGTCATGCATCAGAGCAACAGTGCATATTTTGCCATTAATATTAGTCACAATCAGGAGGTGATTGAGACACTAAAGAATACATGTACTGCATTAGTGTATAAAGTGAATGGTTTGCCATACTACAATGCCATAGATGTTATCCAGCCATTTCCAGGAAAACGGGCTAGAATGGATTTTTCCCTCACACTAGAACTTTTCAATGATTATGCTGTTCTCCTGAGTTCCCTATTTTGGACCAGTGAGTAGAAAAGGGTATGCTACATTAATGCCATTTTCCCTGTTCATGGTGTATGGTCAAATTATGTCTGTTGTTCTCATGAATACATTTGATTATGAGCCAACAACCTGCACCCTTCTTTAGTATTTCTGAAAGTTTATGTATTGACCCTGTATTACCAGGTGGTTTCATGTTCAGTGACCACAAGTCCATGGTGTGATAATTGTGTGAAGGAGGTATGTCAGGTGACCACAAAAGCAGTTCCTCAGACCTGCCCTTGTGTTGCATGTGTCTTCTCAAATATGAGCAGTATCTGGTCTGTGTACTGTATAAATTGTCTGGAAGTCTGTGCCAACTTCTGAAGAGTGGCACAGGTGTGGAGGTACATGTCTGCCTAAGTGTGTCACTGTGTCAGATCAGGAGATAATGACATGTGCTTTGTTAACATCTGATGGAGGAGTGATAGACAAAGGACAAAAACGACACTGTAAAGCAGTCATGTGATAACTCAGTAAAAATGTTCGATGTCTGTGATAGATTCAACAGAGAGGGGCAGTATATGCAACATAGGATGTTTGACCTTAATTTTTCTCAAAGGTTGTTGTGATCCAAGTATCTACCAAAGGTAACATCTACCAGAAATAGGCACTTTATTTGCTGTCTTACCACAGTAATCTTCTGAGAGTTACTTGTCACCACCTTTTAATTCTTCTTGGTTTACATATTCATGGAAGTTCCCAGGGTGAAGTTGGGATAAATTGTCACTGCCATATGTGTGAAGTGAAAAGTATATGTCTCTACTCTTTATTTTTCATTTCTCAGTTAGATATGTGCTTCCTTCATGCAAAAGAGAGAAAACCTTAAGAATACATGCTTGTCTGTCTTCCAAACTCTGTAGAATTAGCTTGTCATGAAATGTAAAACTAATGTGTAGTTGTAAAAACCAGCATTTTCCTCACTAGTGGCTGATGGCTAAGAAGATTTAGAAATGAAAGGGGTTATTATAAAGTGATTACTGAATAGCTAGGTATGTCATTTTAAACAACCAACTAAAATCTCTGTTGCAGATTTGGAATGTAATCTTGTTTGTATCATTCATACTTAAAATCTGATTTTGATTGTGGAGGAGTAATCATGTCAGGTAGGTAATTTGACAAAAATATATCTAATGATGTTTTTCTTTCATGCCTTATTTAAATGTATTAGAATTTAAATGACTCAGTCCTATAAAATGCAACATAAAGAAATATTAGATTCAGTTTCCATTGGTACAGAATTAAATTTTACTATAAAGTGAAAAGTTTATATCAGCTCTCTCATGAAAGAAAACACTGTATGGAAACCAACAGTCAAAAATGGTAGTAACTTTAGAATAATTCAGTTGAAGATTAAAAGGCTGTTATTGATGATTAGACCAATATATTGTGCAGCTGAGTGTCAGCCTGATGAAGTAGTCCTCGTGGAATATATGTAGCTACAAATTGGAGATCAGGGGATAATAGGTTAAGGAAACTCTCTTATGCAGGATTCTGTCACTCATTCATGTTTCTACATGCAGTGCTTGTAATAATGCATTACTAAATTCTTCAATCCATTGCCTGATCTGGTTTCAAGAAACAGCTATACTTATTTTTTTAAGAAATGAGCTGATGCCTTGGATACTTATTAGAAGTTGCTTGCAATCGATCTTCTATAATTAGCCAAATATTGTGGTTCTCTCCCAAGAATTCCTATATTTTAGCTTGTGTTTCATCTAGAAATATCACAGGAAAAAAATCTCCTAATGATAAGCTGATCTTAGTACTTACGATGCTTCCTGGAAAAAGTAGACCTCTACTATATCTCTCATTTGAATTTGTGAAGTGAGTGAGGATTCAAAGTGGCTAACTATAAGAACTTGGCCTGTTCATTTTACTGCTGTGAACTGTAAGTGTCTATTTTATTGTTTTCTGAGCTCCTGCATGTTGAAAGTAACCACTTCTGACCACAAAGTACAGAAAAAACTGTTCAGTGCTGTGTTCTAATGGTTTAGAAATCAGACTGAGAATTAGGATTCCGCAGCTTGTGCTGATGCTTCGTAAGCTTCAGCAGATAATCAATTTCTTTTGAGCTTCAGTTTCTTTTGCTGTAAACTAGGAGATAGGCTGTTGTCATACCTCATATAGATACATAAGATTTAACTACATAATACTTCCAAAGTATATGGTAAAGCAAAATCAGTGGAAGCACAGTCCTGCATGCAGTTCCACACTGAAGAATAGTGTTAGCTACAATCTTAACAGCAGTATTTTGGGAGATGCCAGCCTTTACCTTTTACCCAGTAGACTGCTGGCATCTTGGCCAAGAAATAGAGGCTGAGTATTAGCACATGCTCTAAATGTGAATCTTCCAGTTCTCAGATGTTGGGGAGTGGTTTAGTCCAGAGACAGAAGACTTATCTGTGGTGAGGTTTCCCTGAGAAGTCGGTTTTTTTCCCTTCATTCTTGTCCAATTGACACCTTCTCTCCATTGTAATGCTGTGGATGCTGAACATGGTACTAAAGGTGCTGGGGAAAATGTGTGCAGGAGGCTTATTCCTGCTTCTCATTGCTCTTAAGGTTGCAATAACTTGGAAGAGGGCAGAAGAGCTCCTCATTGGCTACTGCTCAAAGCTAGCATGCTAACTTTAGGGTATACACACCCTTCTGTTCATCTTCTTTCACTGGCATTTTCACTGTGGAAGACAAATTAATATAATTAAAAGAATTAATTTAAAAGAATAATTAAAAAAACCCCTTACAATTAAAAAGAAGCCATTTTTCCCCAGAATTTGCTCAAAGAAAAACAGGCACAGCCTAGCTTTCAGTGTATTTTATATATACAAATATATAACTGATTCTTCCTTCCTCTGTGGCATTGCAGGTGACTACCATTTCAGTGTTGCTCTCTCATAGTTCTTTCTCTCATTAGCACTGAAGCTCTGCAGGACTTTCATCCGAATATTTTTTAAAGTGTCAGGGAGACTGATAGAAGTGCGGCTTTTCTGTGGGAGGCATCTAGTTTTGCAGAATTAGGAACATATTCTTTCAGAAATGCTATTAGTTAATAATATGAAGGATTGGTAAGAATTTTAAATACCATAATTTGGAATCTTTTCCAAGAGATGCTGGATACCTTTTGTGGTCTCTTATTTTTACCTGAATATTCTTAGCAACTATTGCTATCAGTTTCCAGGAAATAGACATACTTCATATGAAACTGGGATTCCACAAATTTACAGTTGTTCTTTGCTGGTTTTTAAATTTTCGCTTGCTGCCTCAACATGCTGTGTTCTTAGATGAGTAGGATGACCACCTTCTAATGTGCCTCTCTTTACTCCAAGAGTTGTTTCTGGATCTTCAACAGTTTTGTGCACACTGGCAACTTAGTCTTTGTTTTCACTTTAAAATAATTGGACTCAGCAGTGCAATCACACTACCAACGTTATTTTAGGATTTTGGGGTTGCTCATGAGTCATTTGTTCCTTTGTTTCTTTATTTGCCTTCTCTTTGTTTGATTTCTTTCTTTTGTAACCCAAATAATGAAGAGTATGAAAAATCACATGGGTAAAGTGTTTCTTTTCTTCCTCTAATCCTAACTATGAAGCAGTTCTTTGTATTAACAAATCTGACTGAAACAAAAATATTTTTAAAAGCTGTGAAATTGCACCACCCAAAATCTTGCCCATTGTTTCTTTTCTCACTGGGTTCTGTAGTTTTTGGTAAAACTGGAATTCAAAAAATCTTGATCTGTTATCAGATCTGATAGATTATGTGGTGTCTTGAGCAAAGAAAAGATCTTTTTGAAGCTCAATCTGTTGTTGAAAAACTCGGATAAAAAATAATTACGGTATAAAAAATCACTCCCTCACAGGAATGTGATCTACAAAACTGTCTGACCAAGTCTGCAAACAATCTCAAATTGTTAGCAGTCATGTGTAGATTGATATCAAATCAAATAAGGGCAAGACAAACAAGTAAATTATTTTATCTATTTTCTTGTTTGATGTTGACTGTAGGTCTATACAAATCTGGAGATTGGTTTTCTAGCAACAAAGCAAATATTGTTACTTTGGTAGCAGCTGGGTCCCTTATAGATGGTATCCATCACTGAAGTATGCAAGTTCCTTGCAGGTGTTCATGAAATGATGTGTGACACTGTCGGATACTAATGCTAGAGTACTATGGCTGCCACTTGAGCAGTCCCGTGGCATAGTGGAGAGCACTTCGGTCTCCGACTCCCAAGATCGCGAGTTCCAGTCTCAGTATGGGCAGCCCCGGCAGTTCAATGCCTCCCTGCCATCCAATCCCGTCAGATCTCGGATGCAAAGCAGGGTCAGCCCCAGTTAGTACCGGGTGCTGTAGGTAGTCCTAAGGAGACTTCACTGTCACTGTCCAAGCTTGCTCGGCCGTGGCAAATGAACCTCAGGACTTAAACGGTGGGGCCAGTTCTGTGCATGCTGTGCCTCACCTAAAAAATCCACTGCGCAGGCTCGGAGGGCACACGTGGGGTGAGCCCTTCTCAAATCTTCGTTTGTGAAGATTGGCCATTATGGCTGCCACTTTACTCAGAGTGAATTGATGTGAGAAGATGTTAAGTAATTTAGACAAGACTGCTTAGGCAATCTATGAAGAAGACTTTACATTTAATTATCATTAATTAGGTATTGTATTTAAAAAATTGTAGTGGATATTATCTTAAATCTCAAATGATTCGGTTTCATCTTAAATTTGTATCTTTTCTTGTTCTGTTTATCACTTTCTTCCTGAGGAAGGACAGTAGAGTTCAGTCTGGAATTTAAGTCCCAAGAGTTGTTACATAGCTAAACCACACTAATAGTTTGCTTAGACAAGAAGTAATTCTTAACTGCTATTGTACATCTGTCTTTCAAATAATACCTAACACATATTCTGTGTCTGCAGCTACTGAAGTATCACAGAATGGCAGAAAATCACCATGCCATTCCTTTCTTCGTCTCTTATTTCAGGAGGCCTCTGCAGTCTTTGATGAAAAGACAAAACTTCCAGTCTGAGTTTTCATTCTAAACTCGAGGTTTGATGCTAAAAATACACCTAAATGTCTCTGTGATTCTGAAATTGAGTTTCTGAAAAAGCTGTACTTGTGGTAAGAGGTAAAGTGTGAAGTTCCAGAGAAATGAGCTGTGAATTGCAGCTGCAGTGGAAATTGATCCTGTCTGTCAGTCTCTGCTCCATATTCTCAGGAAAACAGAGTGGAGCAGAGAAGGAGCCAAGATCCCTGATTAAATGGGATGCTGAAGTGCCAGGGGCTAGAACCAGTCTTGCTGGTCCCTCAGGTCAGAGCTGCAACTGTCAGAATTCACTGCTTGATACCCTGCTGAAACTGGCAGAAGGAGAGCAGTATGAAAAATGCTGCAGGCACCAGCAAGGGAATTGGTAAGAGCTACCTGGCTAAGCTTCAGGCATGACAGGCAGTGTGCTCCTTTGGGAGGAAAACCTCTTCTCTTATGAATTGGTAGACCTTATTTTCTCCATTTGCATCATGATTTTCACCAGTGAGGCATAAGAAAATAGCTGGAATACTGAGGAGCAACAGTAGCTGGGTTCATTTACAAAAACTGCAGTGGATGGAGGGATGTGGCTGTATGACCTCTCTGAAGCTAGACATTCATCAAGTAAGGAGGAAGGAAAGGTTCAGCAAATAGCTCTTGTGGTATGAAGTGCATATGTTGTATGTAATACTGTGGGTGTGTCATGTTAATCTCCTTATTCATCTTCTCCAAAAGTGTGATTTCAGTTGTGCTTAGCACTGGGAAATGACACTTCTGTATGTACCTATCCCTTACTTTACCTGATGCAAGGTACCAAAAGCAGACCATTGCTAGGATGACAGTCTTCCACTACCGCATGAGTGGTTAGTGCAAGTCTCATGAGCACGATAGTAGCATCTCTACAGAATGCCTTCTTTATCACTTAAAGTTGAGAACTCATTGTAGGAAAGTGCTAAAAAGATCCCGTGGAAAATAAAATCAAACTAAATGAAGTTACCATGCAGTAGTAATTAATGCAGCTTTCCCTTTTAAATCATAATAATTAGCTGTCATTCTTTTTGTGCAGTTTAACAGTTTTCTTTCCCCAAGTATCCCGCCTTCTTCCTGATAAAGACCATTTACCTTCCAGTGTATTGGAAGTGATGTACTGTGTTCTCAGAACCATATTAATAGATAGATAGATAGATAGATAGATAGATAGATAGATAGATAGATAGATAGATAGATAGATAGAGGCAGTGCTGCATAGACGGCTGAATTTAGTGATTGTAAAGGTCTCTTCCAACTTTGATGATTCTATTATTCTATTCTATGAAATGTATCCTCTGGGATATGCAGTTTTACCTCCAGAGACGTTCAGTACTAACTTGATGTGGTGGATTCACCTTGGCTGAATGCCAGGTGTCCACCCAGTCATCCCAGCCCTCCCTTTCCCAGAGGGAAGAGGAAATTAAAATAACCCCACTAACTGTGAGTAGTTACTATGAGACAGTTTATATTTCATGCAGAAAAGAAAAGAAACAAAGTAAAAGCAGTACACACACACATAAAAAGTAACAGTCAACAGTAAATCTCTACTTCCCACAAGCAGCAATGAATGATCACTCCTCCAGGAAGCAGAACTCCAATGCAGCAATGGTCATCAGCAGGTCGCCATTACCAGAGAGAGTGAGCACCTCCTCCCCTCTTTCTTCTATATCTGGGTTGATGGCATATGGTATGGAATACCTCCTTGGTCAATATAAGTCAGCTGACCTAACTTGTGTCTCCTCCCAGTAACCACAACATGGGCCTGTTACCAGCCCTTCTCTAGCGACCAGTGCAAAAACACAGCACTGCAGGGTTATGGTGTGAAAATAAATTTTGGTTCAGCTAAATGCACTACACTTGATCAAATGGAAACTTTTTTTTTCTATCTTTTGTTGCAGTAACTGCTGATTTTCATGTCTGTTTTTAGGTACATGTTTTCTAAGTCCCCAAATTCCATTGTTACCATAGCCTTTTTTTAATCTTGTTAAAACTAGCAACCTCAAAACATTCATTTGCAACAGGCGACATTAGGGCCCTGTTAGTTGGATAATATCTGAATGAGTGGTAAGAAAAATAGATATGAGCTGTGTAACTATCTGATGCTATAGATTACAGAATCAAATCAGGAACAAAAACAACCAGGGTATTTGCCTTGTCTGATGAGCTTTATTCTTTGAATATCAACAGAAGCTGTATTGTCTCCATCTTTTACAATCTAATCTCTTTTTACCTTTATCTGTTTTGTTGGAAGTGAAAATGTATCTGTCAGTCTCATAGCAATGACTTCAAGATTTAACTAGAGGGCTAACTTGTACTTTTTATTAAGGTAACATGACATAAGAAAATCTTCCTCCTAGGCAGAAACCTTGGATAGGTTTTGATCCAGATATTTTGTACAGCCACTCGATTTCAGTTTTAAAATGCTATGAATTAGTTTTATGTCTCTAATAAAATGATTTCTCAGCTCCCCTGTGAATTTTCTGATGTGCCTACTATGGAACTAAGCAGGGTGTTCCATATTGTTGCTGCTAGGAGCTTTGTTCAATTGCTTAATGTTCTGTGTCAGGGTCACCTCAATTTTGTTGGTTTTCTAGTTCTATTTAGTGCATTCAGGTAGCTCTGCAGTTACACAATACCTATCAAATGTCCTTTGCTGTTCATCATCTCATCTAAATGAAGAAATTCTTAGAAGATGAAATGAAACAAAAAAAAAAAAAAGGAAAACTCATTTTCCATTAAATTTATGTCTGAACTACACAAAAGTAAATGTTTAGGGGTATATGAAACTCTTAACACTTGCAAGTCCCTGAGGTTTCCTTCCTATTGATTTTAATTGTAGAAACAGAAAATATCCCAGACCCCCCAAACACCAGAATTCTTAGATGGGATGCCTGAGTGTGGAAGCAGATAAATGGCTCTACAGTGATTTATTCTTAGTAGGGGCATTTTTACCTCTCCGTCAAATCACTAGAAAGGAGACCAGGATTAGAATTTGTTTTGTTTTGCTATTTTTTCACCAAATGCCAAATATTCTGTACTGGTGATCAGCATTCTTGGATAGTGAAAATTAATTAAAAAAAAAAAAAGGAAAAAGCTATATGATATGAAAGGGAGGAAAAAAACCCCCTGCTTTGTAGATGTTAGAACAAGCAATTTCTTAACACCTTTTCTTCAAGGAGTAAAGATGAATAACATCTTCGAACAAATATTTCAAGCATGCAGGGATTATATTAAAAAGTAAAAAGATGAAATCCTGTGTAAATCTTTTATAACATTCCTAGTGAAGACCTGTTGATTAATAAACATAAAAGAGGAAAGATGCATATTAATTTGTTTATGTATAAGAGGCTTCCAACTCATTAAAAGTCTTCTAAGTGTTTAACTGGTGAAGCAGTGGATAAAACCTGACATTGTCTTTAATCTTGTTGAGGACTCATATATGAAAAACTCCAGATTATTGCTAAATATGTGTAATAGCTCTATTAATGACAGTGTTTTGAAAATGTAGGGTATGAGTCAGTGGTTCTGCTGTAATATGGTGAAAATTTAATTCACTTTTCTCTCTCAGTTGCTGGGACCAGTAGGATTGAAGAAAATTTAGCTTCATCAACCACAGTCTTTGGTGCTTGTATATGGATTTTGATAGATGTGATTGATGGCTGGTTATCAACTAGGAGATCTCTATGAAAGCACAGATGCAGTAGAATATCAGCTGATGTGCCTCCTGCCTTATTTCTTTTGATTCTTTGCTAAATAACTATGAGAAGTTGAGGCATTCGCACTATTAACAACTAATGTTTTTGTTGAAAAAAACCCTTTGAACTATTTTAAAGGAATTGTATTACTAACTTAATGGCCTTGGCAAATAGAGATCGAGTAATTGCATTCAGTCTAACCTAAAAACAATTGACTAAGAAATAGCTGAAGAACCATCTAGCCTTTGTATAAACAGTCCTGCAAGAAAATCATCATGTATTTGCAAGTTTTCTCTGAAATTACATTCTCTTTTTTAGATAACTGTTTTTGCAGGGGTTTGCTGTAAAAGTTTTAACACAAATTAATTTCAACAAAAAACTAGACATACTTTTTGCAAGCAACAGATAGGTAAAAAAGTATCATTTCAACTGTGTCAAGGAATTTGAGTTGAAGCATAAGAACTTTTTAGTGATTGGTTCGCTCTTCAATTTTCATCAAACACTTCTCTCCCTTTTCTCACTTTTTTTTCATGTGTTTTTCAGAGATCTGTACCTCTATTACACTGCGATTCTATAAAGCAGTGGAGGTTTATTTCTGCTTATATGTCATATTTGTAGAACCGTATAACTCCTTATTTCTCACGTTACTTCCTATTATAATAAGAATAAATAATCATACCAGAATTATGTTGGTAATTTTGCAGATCCAATGCGTGGACCACGAAAACTAGAAGTTGTGGAGATCAAGTCTAGACAAATCACTATTTGCTGGGAACCCTTTGGATACAATGTCACACGTTGCCATCGGTACAATCTCACAGTCCATTACCGTTATCAGGCTGGAGGACAAGAGCAAGTGAGAGAAGAAGTAAGCTGGGATACAGAAAGTTCACATCCCCAGCACACAATTACTAATCTATCACCATACACGAATATCAGCATCAAATTAGTATTAATGAATCCCGAAGGACGAAAAGAAAGCCAAGAACTTGTAGTGCAAACTGATGAAGATGGTGAGTTTACATACAATTGTGTATGACCTGATAGTCAGTGTAATTTTCTATATAAATGCATGTTCTACTTTCACTAAAATGTGTAAGAGATTTTCCAGCAACTTCACCAATTTTAAGAGAGTAGAGCTCCATTATTACCATGATCTTTTACATAACCTATAACATCACACCTATTTTAATGATTTTCTCATTAAACTCCTAACTTACACTTGAACTGTTCAGCCATTTTAAATTTCCAGTATCAGTTGGAAGAACATTTAGGTGATTGTCCACAGTATTCTCATGTAAGCTCTTCTGCTGAGTGATATGCTCAGCATTAATTATTTACTTTTGAGGTTTCAGTTTCTCCATCTGGCTTTCTAACCACTGGACACTGTTTGTTGCTTATTTACACAATATATTCCATATACAGACATTGAAATATACAGGTATTACATTCCTTTTAATAATTTTCAACTCACGTGGGGTTTTCAGATCTCTTTTTTTAAAATTTTATCTTATTTTGAGCAATAATTTAATTTGCAAATGTCCTTTTTGAAGCAGGAACAGTTAAACTGGCCACTGTATCTCTGCAGTGCTCTTAATAATATTGCATGGAAAGGTTATATCATCCTTCTAAGTCCTCTGTGATATTATTTTGATGACACAGGCAGAGAGTTTACTGTTTGCTCTCTTAGCTACCATACCAAAATGGGACTTCCTTGTTGAATTGATTATACACCAGGAATCAGTTTCACCTTTATAGAGCGCTCTGTGCGGATATATAGCCCCTTAGTGCCCTCTACATGTATATCTTAGTTTCTTTGACCTTGGTTTTAGCACTTTAAAATGCATATAGTTCAAAGAAACCTTATCAAAGGACTGGCATTGCTTTCTATAACACTTCTGTCCTACTTCCATTTTTATCATCAGCAATCTAAACAAAAGTGGCTTTGTGTTTTCTTCCAGATCAATGGTAGATTTACTGCAAACATGTTAGAAATATTTCTAGTAAGAACTCCAGCAATGATGAGTTCCTTTTATAATAAATACTTGAAGTCTGTCATTTAAACCTATTAAAGTATTTAATGTATGCTGTATTGGTTTTATGTGGTAGTAATTTCTAATAAAAATATATGAGGGAATGAATTAAACAATTTAGGAATATATAGTTAATAATGCAGCAGATTCAACAAAGCGTAGCTAACAAAACAAGTGTTTAATTAGAATTAATTTTGGTGTCATCCTCTAATTTTGATTTGGTTCAATTGTAGGATGACAGAGCTAAAGAGCTTACTGTTATCTGGGATGTTCTTGTATGTTATCTAAAATTTCTTCTTCCTGGTCCTCTGGAACTTTATATTATTCTCTGACCTATTTAAAACCAACATCAGTGCCTGAAAGAATACCTTGAACAAAAATTACAAATTTTGAGTATACCATACACACGCATTCAGTAAGGTATATAAATCTGAATGTAACGCAACAAAATACATGGACCAAAATAATCATCTGAATTTTTCAGATCATGCAGTCATGTTGGTTGCAAGGGACTTCCAGACCTCACTTAGTCTAGCCTTTTGCTCTGAGAAGATTAAATGAGAGCAGATTGCTCAATGTGTTGTGAGTTTGAGTACATGTATAAGTGACCTCTGCCAGTGTTTGACCCCCCTTACAGCAGAACTGCTCAGTTTATGACCTTCAGATAATCTTAGAGGGTTACTAGAGTGTTTTGGTATACTTCCAACTTAATTATGCTATATTTAATTCCTCTTTGTTTATGCTTAATTCATTACCCCGTGATTTTGAATGAGTTTTGCAAGTTCTCTCCTACTTGGAAGAAAGGTTTGTGCCCAGAATTAAGGTTGCCCTATACATGTTGTTTTACCGGTCCATACAGGACTGGTAGGCCAGTTCAGAAACCATCACTTTTGTCCTTGGAGCTTCCTCTTGGTTGAGCAAAGTACTCTGTGGAGAGCTATGGATAGGTGATAATGAAGTCTCAAACCTTGTAAACTCCTGTACCAACAGCATGGAGCAGTAGGGGGAAGATAGTGCTCTACCAAAAGTGTCAACAGGAAGGAATCACCCAATGTCTTGCTTGCAGATCTTTCTCTTCCTTAACCATTCAGGTAACTCTCAGTAAGGGGTCTGAGAAGTTATTTCAACCAATGTAGCAAGTAGATTCCACCCTCTTCCTGTAGCAAGTGGGAAATGTTACGTTAATCTTCGTCCTGAATTTTCACATGCAGTTTATGGAAAAGGTCTAACGCCTTAATGCCTGTTGCCTCACAACAGTCCTGTGTGCATTTTTCACCATTTTCTTTTCACATTCCTTTGCCAGTGTTGTTACAAAATAAAATCACAGGTATGTGTCCATGTGCTGTTTACACAATTCCTTTTCTGAAATTGGCTCAGGGATAAGGTAATTGCAGAACAAATGGGAAACAGAAGTAGATACCAGAAAGTGGTTAACATACCTTTATCCAGAGCCTTCTGACATCCCTGACTCTTCAGAGGTCTTTCTCATATATTAAGAGACTTTAGGAAAAATTAATGATGTTAGATTTTTAGTTTGGCAGTTTCATAATTTTCTTGTGTTCATCCTGTTGTAGGTCTTCAGGCCTAATGTCACTGAGCATTGCTGTTCTATGCAACATGTGGCTCATCTTTCCAAGCAAGCCTTTCTGGTTCAGTCTCCTGAAACTATACCTTGTTACTTCAATGTTGTCCATTTTCATATAGCAATGTTTAATATGTTTTTCACTTTGGGACAGTAACACTGTTGATAAGTAGGTATCACAAGTAGATTTTATTTACAAAAATTTGTATTTGAGATATGTGTAATTCCTTATAAAAAGCTGATTTTCCCTTTTATCATCAGTGAAGCTTTACAGGAAATGTGCAATGCCTACTAATTCCTTCTTCCACTGAAGGTGGCACATAATGGCACTGTCTTGTTAAATAGATCGTTCTCCTCCTGGCCTACGCTGGCCTTTGCTTCAGTCTTGGGGAAATAACAGTGGGATGGTTTTTATGTGTCAGTAGTGCAAATATTAAACAGAGTGTGTTCTTCTGAAATTTCTCTTAAAACAATTCTTTTTTCTTTTTTTTATCTATTAGTCCCAAGTGCTGTGCCACTTGAATCCATTCAAGGGAGTACCTTTGAAGAGAAGATTTTTCTTCAATGGAGGGAACCAGCGCAAACATACGGTGTGATTACCTTGTATGAGGTATCTAGAAATTTGCCATGTTTCAATTTTTATGTATAGTTTTGATTTTCAACAGTGGATAATTAGTAAGAAAATGAATACTTTTTACTGTTTATGTAAAGTTAATTCCAGTTTGAAAATAGTAGCACTTTGAAAGTAAATATGATGTAGGAGTGAATTATGCAGGATACAGAATGTCCTTGAGTTACCAGCTTTAAGAAAACTATCTGTACAACAGTCTGGCACAGCATTCCGTCCAGTAATCTGAATCAAATATTTAAAAGATTGAAAGACAGATCTTAGTGAATTTGTAAAAAAAATTAACAGAGCAGTGACAGTCACCATCACATTTAGATAGGACTCATTACAGGAAGCCTATTGTAGTAGCAACAAGCAGGCATAATTAAAAAAAATACAGCATTTTTTAAAGGAAATTCAACAAAATTGTATGTTGTTAGATGTCTAAAAAATAACTGTTTTTTCTCATGTGGAACCTGTGCCCAAATAGCTCTTAGAAAAATTGACAAAAGACTGCACAGATTAAGCTGTCAGACAGTAATCACTCTTAAGCTTCTTACCTGACCTTACTACAAAATTGGTATTGAAATGCTTTGTTTAAAAAAACACACCTAAATGAGATACAGTGTAAAAGAAAAGTTAAATTGAATGGTAACCTATTCATACTGTTTTGAAAACTACATTATTGTAGGAGGATAAAATGTTATGAAAAAGTATGAATTGATTTTTTATAAAGCTAACAGCTCTGTAGCTAGTTCAACAGTTGTCTGTCTTCAGAGATCAGAATGTTTTAGTTAAGTGTTAGTGTTAATGTTACTGTTGGTGTTAGTCCTTATGTACATGGAAACACAGCGGTGAATCCTCTTTCTGTTAGGAACATGCATGCTGACTAATGACATTGCTGAGGAAGATACACACTGTTGTGTACAGGCAGTTCATTCCTAAATGTGTACACGTACATAACTCCATCTCCTGCAATGGGACTTGTGCGGGTGTATTCAGAGATGGCAAAGGATCAGACTTCCTGAGGTAGTCCAGACAATGCACATCTCTGAACATTAGAAGAACCTAGCATTTCAACAGTGGAAAGGGGTTTGGAAAGAAAATCTTGATATCACCTTATACCTTTTATCTAATACACCTCAAAACAGAGATGGGAGCAGTGAGGCCATCAGTTAAATCAGAAACATAATTTAATTAATTTAAAAGTAAAAAATACCAGTAGACTGGTGCATTCATACTGTCCCTTTTTTTAAAGCTGTCAACTCAGTCCTGTCAGGTGTCTGAATATGAACAGGCACTGGAAGCTTGTTTGTCAGTATTTTTTCTGCCTTGATATTTGCTTATGAGCCTAAATTGTATCACAAAGTTTTTATAGATATTACTGGTAAACTGCCTGGAGGCCAGCAATTACACACATTGAACCACTGGGACATATTACCTATTTTAAATGTATACTTTAGGTGAAGTTTAAAGTACACTTAATTTATATTTTAGCTAACTGAACAGGATCAAATCCAGACAAGTTAGATGAAATTTAGGTACCTGTGTTTTATAGGTTGATTTAGACCATCCATGTTGTCTCAGTAGACACCTCTCTGGCTGATAGTTGTGCTTTTAAGGTAATGTCTCCAGCTTAGCTCCAAATCAGCAAGCTTGAGGAACAAGTGGTGAAGCTCCTGCCTGCATCCTGTTGCAAGCCAAAGGTCAGATAAAGAGGCATCTAAGCCTTAGTTGGGTGTGTATCAAAAATTCAGATCTAAAAAGCATAGCCACTAAAGCTGCTTTTACGCAAACATATACCATGTTTGGTATGCTCATGGCATTCAACTTTCAGAGACTGGTCTAGCACACAAGCACTAACCTAGTAAAAGGAAGGCCTGAGGAGGGGACATTGCAGCCTGAGGGATTCCTCAATTATGCTGATCTGCCTGCAGGGAAGCAGTTCAGCCACGGAGCCACAGCAAGGGGTGAATGCTCCTTCCATTCACCTGTCACCTGCCACTGGGCTGTACACAACCAGGGGTGAAAGAATTGAAGGGCCAGGAAGAAAGCAAGTATAAGAGTGTTGGGTACTTAAGAGTAGAAGATCCACACAGCTTGGGTAATGCCAAACTGTATATAAGCCTGAGTTAAACTTAGAAGCAAGATTGCTCTTTCCAGGGAAAGCTCTTCAGCTGGTAGCTGTTTTTATAAGGGCAGCCTTAAGATTACAGCAGCAGACATCTTGGTTCAGCAGGAGGTCCCAGGGTGTTGATCCCAGCAGACAAATGAACTTAATGTGCAGTCCTGAGTCTCCATCCCTTCTCCCACAGAGAAATCTCAATCTCAGCTCTCTGTCTAGCATTTTTTACTCAGAGTACCTACCTTTCTGTGTTGTTGAAAATCTCATCCTTTAGTCTGTTTTCTGGGGCCAGCTATTTGTTTTTAGTGCCTGAAGGAGACAGTCTTTTAATGTGTTTGGTGAGAAAAACTGTGTTGAAGTATCAAGCATTAAAGTATTCACTGCTATTGTGAAATTAAGGGCAAATCCAGTTATTTTAATAACATTTAAAGAAAAAAAAGCCTTTAAAAGAAGAAATGGCATAGTGGCAGATTATTCAGTTTTGCTCTTCTATAACCAGTACAGATCCACAGTTCTAGGAATAAAGGTATTAGTCCTTTGGGCAAGGTTGCATCTAAATTTGATAAAGTAGTCAACATCCAGTGAGAAAATGACCTTCACTCCCCTTTTTTCATCACTTTAAAGCTGAGCTGACATTAACAACAGTTTAAAAATAACTCAAGCATAGAAACTATCTTACAAGTAGGAATGAAATGCAGAAATGGTGTAAGTTTCTTTTAACCCAGCAAAACACTTTTTTCAAGTGTTCTTCATGATCCATAGAGAACTTATTTCATTGTAGAATGTCAGCCACTTAGCTATCTAGTAACCAAACACTGCAAAAATTTTATGAAGATCTATCATAGACTGCAGAGTGGTAGCATGGCATAATTTTGAATAAAACTTATGTGAGATTTTGGAAAATCTAGTTAAGAATCATAGAAATACAGAAAATGGAATTAAGGGGAGCTGCAAGAGGTCATTTAGTTCACATGTCTATGGAATACAGGATCACCTGTATTTAAAACTTACCTATGATGTAGTTGTTTAACATGTATTTTAAAATCTCAAAATAAAGTTATGACTCACTCTCCCATAAGCAGACATAACAACACTTAGCATGAGATAGAGAGCTTCATATGAGCAATATATAACCTTAATTTCTTTACTTAAAAAAGTTCAGATTGTGGGTAGTGTGATCTTCTTTCATGTGTTGGAATTAAAAGGGTTAGTTGGGTAATTTTTAAGGCATTTTTAGTTCAGTCTGTGGATGAGGAGTTGTAGGGAATCTGCCTATATCTACTGAAATAATGTCTGAGTGTTTCTAAATGGTATCAACGTTTTTATTACTAATTTCCAGCACTTTATTCATGTTATATTATGTGGGTCATATAAAAATGAATTTTTATTAAGTGAGAAGTTTTAGGAAATTGCAGGTGTTTGAGGTGTGTAATGCCTACACTTGAATGTTTCTATGTGTTGTATTATGTGTCTTCTTAATTATAATGATATGGAATAAATATAACAAAAAGAATGTCAATTATCACTATATAATTAGGGTGTTGGAATTATTCACATAAAAATGAAACTTTAAAAGTAAAAAGGAGGGATGAATATTTTTTACTCTTAATTTTTTTATGGTTTTCTTATTTTTAAATTCTCATTACAGTGCAAAGTAATCAGTAATTAATAGAAAAATCTGGATCAAGTTTTACTGTGAACTTAAATTAACATTTCCAATGAAAACTAAAAATACTGTTTGAATCAAAGAAGGAACTGTGGGTACAATATACACTCTGCATATATTACTTAACATTTTATCTCTCCTTTCCTCCAAATGAGAATCTGACCTAGGTACAATATAATAACCTGAAAAATTCCAAATTAGCAATTGTAATAGCTAAGCTTCAGACTAAAATAGAAGCTTTACCCAGTTTCAGAAAAATTTGCCTTAAGCTGCCCTTATCATCTTTTATGGACAGCCTCATTCAGGGCAAAGTATAATTACAATGAAGTCAGCTGGAAATGGGAGGCTACACCCCATGTTATTCACTTCCCAGTTTTTACCTGGTTGATTTGGTTTTGTTACTGATCAAAACCAACAGTAAGATGAATTCAAAATATGACACTGTTAAAGCCAGCATCTTGAAGGAATTAATGTAAGCCTGAACCCATCCTTTAGAGTTGTAATCTAGCTGCCTCTAAGTCTCTGTATCTATGGAAGTAATAACTCATACCAGTTACAACCGAGTTTCTGTGTCCTTTCGCGGGATTTGGGATTTGAAGAGTATAAGAGAGTAAGATAGCTTATCATAGCATGTCTGACAGCGCATGCATCAGAAGGGTTTACTGGATAAAGATACAATCTCTGTCCATCTGCTCAAGGCAGTTTATAACTTTCTTATTCTTTTGCAGATCACCTACAAAGCAGTCAGTTCCTTTGACCCAGAAATAGATTTATCCAATCAAAGTGGACGAGTCTCAAAGCTAGGAAATGAAACGCACTATCTCTTTTTTGGACTGTATCCTGGCACTACCTACTCTTTTACCATCAGAGCCAGCACAGCTAAAGGCTTTGGACCTCCAATAACAAACCAGTTCACCACTAAAATATCAGGTACTTCATCAAAGAATATTATTATTTCCTTATGATAATGATTTGGGTAATTCTTTTGTTGTTTACTTCTTCTTTATAATTTAACAAGCAGCTAATTGAAAAAGTGAAAAACATGTTCATCCCTGAAGATGTCAAAATGAGCTGTATTACCATATATGAAGAACTTGCAAGTGTTTAAATATTAGCTAATACTTTGAAATTCCTGTTCACAACTGTAACATATCACTCAAGAAACCATATGAATTACGAGCTTGTAGCCAGTGCCAGCTGCGGTTGCAACATCTAGCATAGGGTTTTTTGGACCTGAAGATGAGGTTTTCATTCAGAGCTCAGTCAGCCTTGGCATGACTCAAAATTAGTACAGTAGCAGTGCTGGAAAATCTCTTTAATGAGCCGTGAACAATTGAGAGTAGAGCAGAAATACTATACATCTAGGGCTCGCTTAGAAAGTCTGGTTAACTGCCAGTCTGCATATGTTCCTAGCAGGCGTGTGGACTGAAGTGGATATGAAACTGTATTAGACAAGAACATCAGGGCTAGTGGTTTTCAAATAACAGCAGCATGACTCTGTCACTTCTGCAGATCCTTGAACAATATTTTAAAGCCCTCCCAGAGGCAGAGGAACGCTTCATTTCTCTGGTTGTCAGGATGAAATACTCTTACATCCTCTAAAATGCTTATGTAATTGATGACAAAATACTTTGCAAAGTTACAGTTGAAATCCCTTTCTTCTTCACTTCACTGCAGTCTGCTTTCGAATTAAACTGGCAGTTGAACTATGGCCCCTAGATAATACTTGTGGAAACCTGCCTTTTCTATTTGTGGTCAACTGGACATTTGGGAATAGTATCGCATTTTAAATCATTTTTATCTAAAATTATATGCCACCAGCAAAAAATTTGTTAGTGGGAACAGATACTGCAGGCATGCTTGGGAGTGAGGGTAAACCTGCAAGTCACCATGTGGCGAGGTTCTGCAAACGGTCTCATCTGCACTCCACTCTCTCATTGCTTCCTGTTAGTAACTGTACTAGCAAGGAATGTTTGTGACTTGTCCATGGGGAGTTAAAACCAATCTCTTCATGAATTTAGAATAGAAACAAAATGCATATATTTCTTAATATCATTGAAAAGCCGCAACTGACATTTTAGCTGTTGGTAGTGGTACCCTCTTTGCAGTGCTACTGGTCTGTGGTCTCATTGTCTCACTGGAAGGCTTTGAGGCTCTTTCATTTGGCCAGTGCTCTTCATTTTGGATGGATATAAGAAAAAGCTGCTTAACATTTATATTCTTTTTTTTAGAACAGCACACCAGTCACAGGTGATGGGAGGCAGTGCCAGAAGCAGAAGGGGGACTTGATGCTCTCGTGTTCAGCGATAGCAGGGATAGCTGAGAGCACAGTAAACTCATGCAAACACTAGCTCCAAGCAGATGCTGAAGGCTACAAATGTGAGCACCTGCCAGCAGCAGCTCTACCTATCCACAGGGCAGAGAGGGCCATGTGGGCAGGAGGAGCTGGTGGGCTGGGGTGCTCCTACTGGCAGGTGTCTTGTGTTCTGCAGTCACACCCAGCACCAGCCACAGTGCATTCTCACCAATTTCTGCATTTTACTTTGTCTAACTCTAGACAGTATTTTCTTCTGAATAAAAATCTCTAAATTCCCTGTCTTAAGTGATTTGAGTAATGCTGTTCTGTACTGTAAATAGTTGCTGTGTTTTATTCTACAGTTGTGATTGGCACTGATGAATGAAGTGATCTATATGTAAATACATATTACCAAAAGCAGAGCTTGTAGCAGTGCATACTATCAAAATTGATGAACATTCCATTAGAAGACTGTTTTCTGTTGCGTGTAACTTTGTGAAAAATCAGCTGCGGAGGCTGAAATTTAGTGTGCTTCCTTTCATTCTAAGAATTTCATCCATTTCAGGGACATGGTTGACATAATTAAAAACTGAGGACCGATAAATTACTGAAGTGCTTTCAAATGGGGATTTAAGTATTTAGCAAGAGAAACATTACTCTCAGCCATCACTGTCCAATTTGGGCAACTTGTAAATGTTGCAGTTTGCACACAAATGGAAACTCAACAGTATTGAGCATCACCACAGTTGCCATTCTCACTAAACAGATATAAGTCCTCCAAGCTTTTAGAGCCTTACCTGTGTGTTCATCAACTCATTGTGGCCAAACACGGATAGTCTGCCTTTGAGTATGTCTGAGCTTTCTGCTGCTGGAGAGCAGGATATGCAGTTGCAAAAACTGTGTACAGGAAGAATATCTCCTGTTTTGATACGTTCCTTCTTTACATGTGGGCAGTGTGGAGGAGGAAGAGTCATAACCTACATAGCAGAAATGGAGAAGAGAAAAAGTAGCCAGGACTCAGGACTAAAAGGTGTGACTGGGAGAACCACAGCTTCTGCCTGGTACAGGAAGATAGTTTTGGTCTTGGTAGGAACACTAAAATTGATAAAGAAAGCAAGTAGAAACTTAGGAGTAATAAATTAAATTGCAAGACTTATTAAGGGTGGGGGCAGGAGATTAAGGGCAAGAAATGACACTTTGCGTATTCAAAAATTGTCCAGAGTTCATATAGCGTTTTGGAGATGCACTTACACTCCATCCTTATTTTCAGGATAGTCAGGTTGAGAATGTGGCATTACATGATTAAGTTCTGATACTCAAAATTGCAAATGTCTCTTAATCTTTAAAATACTGTGTAATACTATGCCTTTAATGGGTATCTGAATTACTTAAAATGAGTAATTTAAACGTTTGGCCTTATATCCAGGATTGTAAACAGAATAAAACCAACTCAGCTTACAAGGAGGTTTCTGAAGATTATTTTTTTATTTCAAAACTGGTGAATATAATTGAAAAGCAATGAAGATGTTAATGTTTTTACAGCAGACTAGGGAGTTCTACAATACAGTAATAGTGCAATCCTTACTTGCGTATGTAGGGCAGTATGGATAAGGAGAGAGAAGTTCATTTACCTTTCAAGTAGATGGAGCTACTGCTGAAAAGGTGAAAATGGTTGGAAAATGACACCTGAAAAAAATAAACATGTTGCCGGAGCTATTTAATTTGCTAGAGGAGCCTAGAGGTTGATATGATCTGTATGTGGAGCATAATACATTCTTGAGTATCTTCATTGTTAAGGTACACACAAAGTATCCAGTGACTGGAAGATGAAACTAGGTGAATTCAGATGTCAAATGGGTCTCCACATTCAACATGTGGAATGTAATTAGCTCTTAGAAGAATCTGCTAAGGAAAAGATCTTCCACACCAAATGTATTTTCTCTTTCAAGCAGGAATTAGGTTAGGGAAGTTCATTGCCCTACATTTTTACTGTGGTCAGAAAAGACAGTTGCAATGACCACTTTTTGCTTCTATAGCTTTGAAATTTGTTAATTGTGCATCATCATTAACAACTGCACAATAAGGATGCAACAGGCTATCAAATAACCAAATAACCGAGCAGCCCTCCATCCAATGTAATGATAAAAATGAGACTAGAGGATAGCACTGAATAAAGTAGCAACAGTAAAAGACAATAACTGAGGCATCATTTGTTTTAATCACAGCTGTAATTCTTTAATGACTACACTGTTTGCAAAAGTGCTGAGTGTGGCTTCAGAGTAAGATAAGCTCTCATGGTGACAATTCTGCTTCATTATTGTAAATTATGTCTGTGGTGGACAATAGACCCAGGACAGTTATAGCACTACTTAAACTCTGGGAATGACAAATTCTGAGAGTGCATCCTGATAAAACTGAAGTACTGAGAAAGCTGGGCTCAGTTTCAAAAACAATAGTCGCTTCAGCATGCTCATTTGCAGATGCTCCTCTCAAGATAACTTTCCAAGTCATGGATTCTCAGTACTTTCTGCAAACTTACTCCTTCTAGTATCTGTTTCCTGTCTTGAAATTGGCAGTGAACTGCTGTTTCTTTGTTTGAGGTTTGTTTTTTAATTTTTTTTTCAGAGCTTATTTAACAGTTGTCTCACAATTGCACTGTAACACAAAGCATCTTAGACTTACAGTGTTGTCTCTCTATTTGTAGAAGCCTTTAAAATTACATATTCAAATAAAGATACAGCTCTTGAAAGAGGAAGTATAGGAATAATGATTTTATTTGCATTTTTCTTTTCTTATTCTAGCACCCTCTATGCCACCATACGAACTTGAAACACCTTTGAATCAAACTGACAGCACTGTGACAGTCTTGCTGAAACCTGCACAGAGCAGAGGCGCTCCTGTCAGGTACTGGGGGAAAAAATCTTCGTAAAATTAAGACCAAATTGATTAATTTCTTGAACATGTTTTCTGGGCATTTTCTACACAGCAATCAGTGTCTGAATTCATGTCTGTATTAGCTCTAATTAAATTAAGTAACTGAAGAGAATGAAAGTGCTTTGATGTTGAGGGTTCGTGTATTGTTTAAAGGATTTGATCCAGATGCAAGTGGCTTGTTCTTTGAAGATAAGGAACAAAGCCATAGTTCTGTTGTGTGGGTGGCTTCTTTAAGGTAATTGCTTACTGCAGTGTTATAAGTTCAAGGGCATATCACATTTTTTATGCTGAGCTACTGTCTTTAATATTCAGTTTTCTTGTTTACTTCACAGATTTAAGATAGTCAACTCTTAGTAAGTTAGCCAGTTTAAACAGTATGTACGGTAACATTCATAATATATTTACATTATTTGACCATGGTACCAAAAATAATAATTTAAAAAATCAGACTGGAAAAACAGTAGCTTGTATTCTTTAGTGTTATATAGCACCTATTAATGAATTTCCAATTTTCAGTGGTTTATTTCACTGCCAGATATACATGGTGCTGTGTAAGTTCCTCATTGACTAGAATAAAAGATGCCTGCTTTTCAGTGAAGAAAACATAGGGATGGTTAGCTTATTTTGAATGAGAACCACTAATGAGTTCTTTATTTAGATGAGAGACTTTTCAAAGCTTTAGGATGTTTTTCATTTTGGCTCATTGTGTATCCTTGTTAATTTTTTCATTACTGTAGGAAGAGTTTCCATCCAAACTCAGTGACTATCAAGTACTTTCATCCTGCTTATAAGGTTTTTGATAATTTCTGTTTGTCTGGGAAATACAGATCTGATATTCTCACATATGCATGAATGAAAATAAATGTTCTTTAGGTTTCTCAAGACTATTCAGTGTTTCATATAATTAGGGGCTTTTTACTATTAGCTATATATATTATGTATACATGGGGATGCATTTAGGAAATGTTAGCCAGTTGGTCATTCAGGCAGCTGTTTAAAAAAGAAAATGTAACACTTTGGGAAAGTCTGACCACCCAAGGTAAAAAGCAGAAAACAGTAAAGCACATTTAATGAAACTGATTTAGCAGGTTACATTAGAAAGAGAATTACTTGATGTTTGTCTTACTTTATCTCAAAAAGCTATAATGTACTCCTAAATTCAAGAATCTGGATTAAAATAATACAAGTTGGAGTCATTGTTGTTTAAACATGAACATATTAGGCCATTAATAAAAAATGGTTTCGTTCCTTTTATCTGCATCATGAACTAAAGATGATTGACTGCTATAGCAGTAGTGACATATCAGAAACTTAACTGACAATAGAAAGGAGCTCATTAGGAGATTAAAGCGGGACGAATAAGTGGATGAGAGGATAGGAAAATAGGAGGAGAGATTTAAAGAGACGTGAAGCTATAGAACTGACAGATGAACAAACAGCAACAAATTTACTGAGGTCCTTTGCAACAGGTCTTAAAATAAAAGGAATGCTGACTGCAAACTCACAGTGTAAATGCTGAGTGCAGCAGAGAGTGAAAATGAAAGCAAGAATTTCTTAATACTTCTAACGTTTTATCGTGCATTCCACTCCCAAGCGTACTGCATGCAGAACACATTCTGCATATGGATTTTATCATCTTAATCTGTATTCACTGGCTGTTAAAAGTTTAGTCATACTTCATTTATCCACACCACTAAGCAAGATGCCTCGTCTATTGATTCTACTACAGCTACCGGCTTGGTTAATGCAGATTTTTGAAACTGCACTAAACTTGCAGTGTAAATGATTGTTGTTCTTTTATTGATCAGCACATCAACCATGATTCATAGAATTCTTTAATTCCTGAGATAGATAAGGAGAGCAGAAATTCTGCCATTCAAGTCAACAAAGCTGATACCTGAGGTTGTTCGGAGTTGCAGCTTTTTTTCTGTGATTAAATTCTTTTTCTCTATTTAAATATGAAAAATCATGGTATCTTACACCATTTGGAATCCACACACAACCACCACAACATGAAAGAAGAGGAGGCAGTGCTGGTTGTTTAAATATTGATTCAAAAAGCAGACTTTATAGAAATGTTCAAAAAGCTCTGTTTACAACGATAAAGTACACATTAATCATGAAGGCCAAATGGCATTCCAGGTTGTTTCAGAATTCATAAGACAGGACATGATTAAAATGTATTATGTCAGATTTTTAATACAACAAATACTGCTTACTTTGTCTTCAATTTCAGGTCCAGCATGTTTTTTGTCTGTTGCTATGTTTATTTCGAGGAGATTAGTTCAGAATTATATATGTTTAAAGGAGTAATGCATTCAGTAGTGATGAATGTATGCACTACTTTAACAGCTGGCAAAGCTATTTTGATTTTTGGAATGATTGTAATTTGCAAGGCTTAAATTAAACAAAAAAAGTTGAATTTAAGATGATGTCTATGTGGAAATTATGTAATATATGTCGTATTGTGGATATTCTCTTTTATTCAGATATATGTCTGAAAGAGGCAAGTGAAGTTTTACAGAATTTGCATAAAAAGCATACAAATTCAAGTATTTTTTCTGTGAGGGCTCTTGAACATCTGTTGGGGGGGACTCACTCTTCCAAGGCAATGATAATTGTATCTTTTACTTTTTAGGGCAAATTAGCCGAAAGTTTAGAAGACTCTAGAGCCAAATTGTCTGCCAATGTATAGATTGGTCGGTTCCATATACTTCAACTAAGAAATGCTGATTTATTGCTAAGATGTGGCTCATACACAGAAATGGGAACTGTAATGCGCAGTGACTGTATGTATTTGGTGTTATTTATATATTCATCTGTTTTAGAAAAAGCTGTAGATTGTTTGCCACATTCCATTATAAAAAATTCTTGTGGCCTTCTCTGAAAAAGCTTTCCTTCAAGCTTTTAGCTTCAGTGGGGAGAAGCAAGTATTCTTTACTGCACCTATTTCCATTCAATCTTGCCATGATAAAGGTCAAATGTTTCCATTTCTTTTATCTGTTTAGATAAGCAGCAAAATGTCCCCATGTCACATCCTCCTGCTATTTTGTGCCACATCCCCAGAAAGCTTTAATAGTAAACATCTCAAAGATTTTGGCCCAGATAATACCAGGACTGCCTGGTGATAGCAAGCACTCTGGGAGCAGCAGACGGGAAAAAAGCAAGGTTGTTGAGAAAGAAAGCAAGAACATCCAGGCTCTAGTCTGCCTCCTGATCTCTTTTTCATATTACATTACAGAGTTTGGCTCAGCCGGATTTGACCCAGCTTCTGACCAGCTAGTGGCTCATTCAGCCAACCTTTTGCTCTTTCAGATCCCACAGGCAGTTGGTACTTTCCTCTTAAAGTCAGAGAACAGGATGGCCAAATATGCCAGCTGGCAAAGTCCTGTGGATGCCGTACTTTGGGATGCCAGAGTACTACTTCCTGCTCTGTGTATGGGGGGTCAGTCCAGCAACACCTGCGGCTGCAAAGCCCAGGTAGGAGGAGAGGGAGGGAATTGCAGCAATTGCCAAGTAGTATAATTTTAAAGTACCTTAAATAAAACTTGCAGAAGGAAGCAAGTGAACTTTGAATTGTGTGAGTTGAAAGCTGTGTTCTAGAGTGAAGGCAATCTGTGTACTCTCCATGCATACCCTTTGTCATCTGTGTGCCCAGCTTCTTCAATATGCATAAATAAGAACTCTACTGGGAAAATAGCAAACATCTCTTTATTTGAAGTGCTTAGTTTTGAAATGTACTTTTACTCTCTCTACCCTGGAGAAGTAACGTATATTTCAGCTCAGAAGGCCATAATAAGCTATTAAGTATTTTGCAGTACAGCTGAAAACTATGGCAGAAATTTCAAGCTACATATTATTTAAAGTGATAAGCACACCTTTCTACTACTTCATCAGAGCAACAGTTCATGAGATGTTCAGGTTGCCTAAATTTCACAGAGGTTGACATTTCTTATTGACCTTATCCAGACCTTTAAATACTTGGTTCATTGTCACAGGTGTAATGAAGGCCATCTGCACATGGCCCCTGGAATAGGAACAGTATGATTCAAAGGAAGATGCATAGTGTAAAGAAACCTTTGTCAGCCCAAGTCCAGGGAGTATTTCTTTCTGTGTGTGGCTTAGCCATTTCGACAACACTCATAGTGGAATTTTTAAATGAATGACAGAGGGCACCTAATTCCTACCCACTGATCAGTAGTAGGAAGGAGTAAGTTAAACTGAGGGTGTCACCTTTGAAATGGAAAGACTCATGTGATGCAACAGTTCCTTACCAGAAACACCATGCACTACACACAAAGCAGAGGTCACAATTGCCTTCCTGTTGCTGTCACACACATTATAAGGCAGGAGGATATGTCTTGAGGTCTCATCTCTTTCCTTCAGGATGACTGGTGCTATGAGGACCAGCCTTCCACATGTCTGGCCATTGTCTCTACTTTGACACTGTTTCTACTCCCTTCCTCACAGGCTGGCAGCAGGTTCTTTCCCTCCTTGTGCCTCATCAATTAGGTCCGCATACACTTCCATATGAAGAAATGGGATCGTCTGAAGTCTGAGAGAGCTTTTTCAGGACCCTCCAGTCTGACAGACAGCCTTCCAGAGAAGCTATTGACTACCTTTGTTCATGAAATGTAGCATCTTTACAAAAACACTGAAATGGTTAGGAGATCAGCAGATTAAATTGTTTCCCTCACAGTCAAGAAGTCCAACCAAAAGCTAGCAAGCTAGCCAGGGTGTTTGGCAGGTATCACTGGAACTCAGAAAGTAGCAGTGTTTCAAACACTCTGAATACAAAAGTTTGAGGATATTTTCCATACCTTTGAAAATAACACAAACCACTTTCACTGGTATTGTGTTTACATGGCAGCCACAGGCCTAGGCCTCAAAGTTGCAATCCACTTCTCAAAGAAGAGGTCCTCGTATCACAGTCTGAGTTTCTGTGTTGCATAGTAAGAGTGCAGCATTAATTCCCTTGCATGAATTATGGAGGCAGACATAATGAGTATGTTTATAAATTCAGGATACATGGAGGAGTGAGTTTTGAAATGGGAGAATGCTGATGTTCACGATAAAAGATGGGTTAGTGTTCTGTGTGGGCAAAAACAATGCAACAGCACATGCAAATAAAGGCATTGCAATATCTATGCTTTTAGCTTTGTCCTCTCACAATTCCTGCTTTGCCCAAGTCCTATAGGGAGAGGCTGAGGGAGGTGGGCTTGTTTGGTCTGGAGAAGAGGAGGCTTAGGGGTGACTGCCTGAAAGGAGGTTGTAGCCAGGTGGGGGTTGGTCTCTTCTCTCAGGCAGTCAGCAATAGGAAAAGAGGGCACGGGCTTAAGCTCTGCCAGGGGAGGTTTAGGTTGGATATTAGAAAGAAATTCTCTACAGAGAGAGTGGTTAGGCATTGGAATGGCCTGCCCAGAGGGGTGGTGGATGCTCCATCCCTGCAGACTTCTAAGATGAAACTGGATGTGGCACTTAGTGCCATGATCTGGCAATTACAGTGGTGTTGGATCAAGGGTTGGACTTGATGGTCTCAGAGGTCTCTTCCAACTCGGTTCATTCTATGGTTCTATGATTCTATGATTATGTAATGCTGGCATGTTGCTGTAATTTCCTTCTGTTACCAGTGACTTTATGTGGTAATGCAGTAATGAGAGAAAAAAAGAAGACACATCTGAGGAGAGAAATAACAGAACTGTACATTAACCACTGGAATTTGGAAAACTTCCCAATAAAATGAAAAGTGAACTCTGGCCTTTCAAGAGCTCACTAATAAAACAATCTGGATATTTGGAGGATTCATGATAAAGAAATGGTTGTGTTTGATAATGTAACTTCATGTTCAAGTAGCTTTACTAACTCAGTACATTGAAATGCTGTGTTCAAAATACAGCCATTTGAAATACTGTGAGACCACAAAGTCTTAAGAGCATGAAGGGAACTTACATTCTTTAATTTACTCACCACAAGCATCATTTCTGTTGTTTAAGGATCTGTAACCATAGAGGCTTGAATTGTATGCTGTAGGGTCAGCTCTTTCCAAATAATAGTTTTGCAACCTGCAAGGCAGCCAGTAAACTTGTTTGAGGATGTCTGTGGTACAAAAGGGACTGGGGTTTATTAATGCCCATAATTGTCACTTCTTTATTGCAACAAGTATAATTATTTACAGGAGAAAGGTCAATTTCAATTTCATTGAAATAACAGTGCAATAATTACTTATGCTGTAAAAATGCTGTAATTTTCTTTTGTTATGCAGGAGAACTTGTCCGTGCTAGCTTTTATTTGGACTTCTTGACTGCCAGGGAAACTCGAACTTGAGTTAAAAATTATGATAGATGTTGCCTGGACATGCTTGTTACAGCTTCATATGTCCTGCTAGCTTGTTCAGAAATTTCCATGATCTTTTTCCTGTGACTTCTCGTGTGGTCCCTGGATAAAGGAGTACTGATCCATGATTTCTTTAAGTACTAACTTGTGTCACTGGGAATCTAGCACATAATGCTGTCATGTAGCAATTAATAGAAATTAATCCATGATAAATAAAGCAAGCTAGACCAACTCAAGAATAAAACAGAAATTAGATTTTTCCATATCTCTTATGGGATTATTTTTCAGTTTCATAACTGACTAATACTTTCTCACCGCTGTGGGATATAATGAACAACTGAAAAATTGGCTGGACTGTTACAAGGTTCTGCTCTTTTGTTTCTTTTTAACCTTCCTTCCACATGCTGACCTTAAGTAAGTTACAGTAGACACTGTATGTTTGCATAATTCCTAATGATAGCCTTCTCTGTTGCATACCTCTCATTCTGACAGCATAGCAGTCTAGTTCAGCTAGGCTAGTTCTCTGCTAAGGTCCTGTGGTGCACTGGGCTTTTCTAACCTCCCTGGTAAAGGCTGAAGTCTAGCAGCATTTTAACCAGTGAATCATAAGCTCTTGGAACTCACCCATGTTGCTGGCTCTGGACTGCCAACTTCAGTCAGAATTGATAAAAAGTGTTTTTCTTAAATGTGCTTACTAAAATGAACAACTCAATCTCTGAGTTTACAAGGAACAGACTGGGGTCATTTTTTCATGATCCCTTTCTAAGGTTCTAAGGAATGGCTACTCAGTGCTCAGATTAATATACTTGAGTTCAGATTTCAAGTGTGAATATTTACTACTAAAAATTTTATGCTCAGTACCATTCTCTTCTACTGAGGCCAACTGGCTAAACCAGTACACATTTATACTGAAGAGCTCCCAGGCACTGCCACCACCCCTTACAGATTGCTAGTTGGGAATGGGCCCTAATTCATGTCTAGAAATTTTGGGAAGAGTGGTAGCTGGCTGATGCCACAGCCCTGCTAGGGACCTTTCAAACCATTTAACAGGGAGACAGTGTTGTGTATGTGGCTTAGATGGATTCTAGGCCAGCTCATTGTTAGCAAGTCTGAGCCACCAATCTGTTTTCAAGTATTATTATGTCTTCTGTAGAACATTAGAAACCTCTAACTAGAAGTACAAAGTTCCTAAAGCTCTGCCTAGGCAAACAAGAGACCTGAAGTCTGTGTTCCTTTCTTATGGGAATTTTCTATTTTAAATGGTATTTAAAAATAAAAGCAGAAATTGAACAGGTTTCTTTTTGAATGCTCTCCTGGTTCTCTGATTCTTCTCATATTTTTGTTTCCATGCTAGGCCAGCCTCAGCAGGAGACCTCAGTAGTGCTGTACAGATGGCTGGGGTGTGGGAGCAGCATGGTGAGAGCCTCTCAGGTTAAAAACAGTGTTGAACCCCAGACTGGTTTCTGAGAACATGCTAGAGTTGTTACGTTATTGTAGGAAAAACTGGCATGACCGTCACATATCTCACCATACAACTGAGACATTTGTGTCTTAAGTAGATACAGTAAAGCCCCAAATAACCTGTCTTTTAGGTCTTTAAATGATAGCATCTACTTCTGACTGAATACAGCAAGTTCCTCAGTTAAAGGGTGCACTGATCATCCCATAGAGACAGTTTGAGACTGTCATGTTAGAGTAGCCTCCTGGAGTTGCAAAGAGACATGGTTCTCCCACTGAGTGTGTAGGGGGCTCAAATGTATTTCTGGGTGCCTGCCTTGAGAGAAAGAGGTGTTTAATGGAGGGACCATAATGAAAAAGTTATGAACATCACTGGAAATTACTGCATTGTATGATTTTTTGAGAGGTTACTCAATTTGTACATACCCAAGTTCAAAAGCAGAACAACCAGAGCGCTCCTTGAATATGTAAGAAAGAGATGCTGTTGTGCTTACTGAAGTGTGCCAGGGATTTGTTTTCATTTTACTGTGTACTGTGGAAGAATTGAAGGGGGAGTATGTGAGTTGGCTTCATTTCCCTAAATGGTTGTTGAGCAGGATTATGTGGGGATGTACTTTCTGGAGACATTTTAAAGTAATTTTCTGACAGTGTATGTCACATAGCTATGTTAGTTTCTAGCCACAGTGCTGAGTGACCCATTCTAAATTCCTGTAAAACTGTAGTTAGGAATTGTCAGGCACATATAACCCATTGCTGTTTCTGGGAGCTTTCACTGTCGATCTTATTGTGTATTACATATGTGCACTGCCCATACCCTTTTCATTGTGAAATTATATTTTCCACAGTGGCTTATCATCTTACCTCAGTTCTTCTGTTTTTGTGAAGGTTTGAATCCCATTGATCTTTTTACTCTGGAGTGGTAGGTGCCAAAGTGAGGTGTCTATAGTGAAAAGTATGGTGTCACTTTTGGTGTTTGTTCGCCCATTTCACTAAATAAGCACTCAAGTCATGTTTGCAGGTCATGCTGGAAACCATATATTCCTGGATACTGTTAGTACGGAAGCCTTGGCAGTGTTGCACATCAGTCTTCCTGTTCTCTAGCTATGTCATGTATTTTATATTTTTTATGGTTCTTGAGATTCAGTTCCTTTTCTTTCGTGAGTATTTAAATTATCTATTTTTAAGTGGTTCACAAGAGCTCTGAAGCAGTGACCATGATACAAGTACATGTTCACTGTGCTGTATTGTGAAGTACTGAATTATCAGCTGAGAGGTGACCCAATGACATTTTGAGTATTTTGTTTACAGATCTCAAATAGAAATATAACACATTATAATCCATTTAACAGTAATCCTGCCTGCAGCACTGGATTGGAATGTTGCACAGAAAATATTGAATAGCCTTCAGGATGAGATGCAAAGTTTGCATTTTATGAGATAATAACAAGCATGCACGTTGTAAGACAGAGGCTCATTTTTGGAAATAACAGAGAAGACGAAAGTGTATATGGAAGGCTTTCAGTAGGACTGTGAATCATCAAAATATGGCATGACTGTGAAACAGGCAAACAGACTACACATCAGGTGGCATTTCCAGCAAAGGCGACAAGCTAGGAACACCATTGGACAAGACACTGGTAGGGCCTCAGGTGAACTCCTGTGCCTGATGCTGATCTACCAAGAAATACCAGTTTACTGGCCTACAGCAGTGGATCATTATGGCATAAATTGTCAGGGAAAACCTGTGTTACATACAGAAGGACCAGGAGAATTCAACTTCTTTCAGCTAGCCAGTTAAGGCCAAGAGAAGACGTGGTTATTTCCTAAAAATACTTCTGAGAAATGAACTTCAGAGCAGAAGGAGAGTAATTTCTATTCAGCAATCATATATATATATATATAAACAGTTCAAATATAAATTCTCTACCCAGTGGTGAATTGAAACAGATACATATACATGTCAGGAAGGTGATGCTACTTAAGTTTATATAAATAATTATGAGATGTGATACTGTGTGAGGGTTAGTCACACAGCAGTGTGGTGCCCAGAGTCTTTTTTTTATTTTTCTGTATGTGACAACCCCACAAGAGAGCACAAGCTTTTGTCAAGATTCTCACACAGACCAGGGTTGTCCATGCAAAAGGGAACCGAAATTCAGCAGGGCCTTTCTCATACACAGAAAAGTACCGTAAGTACTGTTTTATTGCCTTTTCTATGGATTCTTTGACAATGGTGCATTTTCATACTGCCATTGACCTTAGAATTTTTTTCCAGTATTATGAATTTTAAGCAAGTTTGTACAAACCCTTTTTTCACTAGCAAACACTAAATGGCTGCATTTAAAAAGATTCTGTTACTAATGCATAAATGTATGGCAGGAGGACTGTGGTTTCCAGGACAAAGTAATTTGGGGCAATTTCTAACTCTCAATGTAAATAATAGTTGATTGAACCATTCTGTGTGTACTAAAGCAATTTGATCATGAATTGCAAGTAAGCAAGTAAATGTTCTTACTTAATATTAAGTAATTTTAAAGGAAACAGAAAGATAAAGAGGAATGTACATGGAAAGAGGAAGAAAAGCTACAAATGCACTCTGAGTGAAACACCGTCATTTCTCACACTGGATGCTGAAGGAGTATTCGTTTTACTGAACATTAGGATGAAAACTTTCTTCTGTTTTACTGTTCATTTAAGTAGGAAAGGAAATCACTGGCATTTACAAGAAGCATCATGACTCTAAAGCACTGCTAAGTAAAAGCTAATCTGCTCAACTGGATTACATTAAATGACATAAAGAAACATTAGAGTCACTTACTGGGCTCTACAACTGAAAGCAGTGACTTTAGTCAGGAGCAGGATAAATGCCTCAGCCTAAAACACTCTCAGAAAGTGGTAGGATGGATGTCTAAGACATTATAAAAATGTTGAACTTGGGGAGAAATTACCATGGGGAAATCAGATGAGGATGGATGAATTAGCTGCATTCTCACATCTAGTGTTGAAGCTGTTTTCAAGATTAGCCTCATAGAGTAGCAGAAGCACAAGGCCAAAATCTCATCTGTATTTAACAGTTGGGCTAATCCTGAACTGTGCAGAATCTTTTATCTACGGCCAGATTTCCTGTGGGAAGAGCTGTACGATGTCATGCTGCCAAGGTTTCTATGCCACCTAATCCTAGCAGAGTCATTCCCAGTGCAGGGAGGAGGAAGAGTTACACCTTCACTGACAGAATGGAAGGTCAGCCTTGTATTTATCCACAGAAGTCCCGAGAAACTGGGGACCATGCCACAAATACTGACATGTTTTCTGTGTCTGCCTGCATCATTCTGCACTGCTGATTAAAGTGCACTGCAGAGCTTTTTTGTAGAAAAGAAAGGATGAAAATGAACACGGTAATCTCCCTTTCCAAATTGCTAGACCGGAACCCACTGCATTTAAGTTGTGGAAAGAGATGATAGCATTGACAGGCAAGAATTTTGTTGTGATTATTTTTGCTGTGGTCCTGCTCTCCCACAGCAGAGTTGGCAGGAAAAATGTGTCTGTGCCTTAGGTTGTTGTAATAATAACGGTTGCCTTTGCAGTTGCAACTGAAGCACAGGCACATGCTGCTTTCCACCAATCTCTCATGAGAACAAAGCATCTGGCAGGAGAAAATGGACAAATGAAGCAACATCTTAAATGACCAGAGCAGATCTGTTTGAGCCAGTCTGTCTGTGATCCATGTTGTACCCCCTCACTGAATGGATTAAAACCTTCATATCCTCTGTGAGTGCCTTAATGAGCAGCAGTTTTCAAGCTTTGAATCAAAAAACCTGTTGAAATTGGCTTGTGTATTCATTCAGCTGCCTCAGCAAATATTTTTTCTTTCTGTACTGTGCACAAACTAGCAGATTGCAGAGCATCCTTGAAAAAAGGGAGGAAACAAGCATTCTCCCTCTGCTTAAAAACTACTCATTTTACTACAGCTATTTGCTTAATTCCCCAGCCCAATTCAGTGGTGAATTTCCAGTGCACAGCTTTGTAGAATAATATAAAGATCTTATTCTTTTAGTGTTGACAGTGTCATTAATCCATTAGCTTGTCTCCTGCTCTAAATACTACTTCTTCTTTTCTATGTAACATACAGGCTCCTTGATTAATACGCCTGTGCATATTATTTTACATTCATAAATAAAAGCTGTGCAACTGGCTGTAGTTATGCACATTACATTTGCAGTGTCCACACCTAATGGACACTCTTCAGAGCATAGTCACAGAATTGCAGTGGTTTGTGGTTTACTAGAAAATATTGAAGTACAATATTGGTTACTTGTAATCTGTTTTTCATAATAGTTTTTTTTTTTTAAATTTGTAAATCGCCAAAGATGTTGCACTGTGTGTGCAGATCTTTGTGTTGTGATTTGAAATCTCTATGCTCCATGTATGCTTTTCTTACCTTTTGCAAACTGCATCTCTAGGAATTCGTGGAGAACAGAATGAGAACCACTGCTCTAGGACGCAGCATCACATATAATAAACAGAAATTGGGAGTTGAATACAGGAGAATGAGCAATAGTGTATCTTATCATTTACATATGGATTTATATCTGAGGAAATATTCCTATTCCTTAAGAACATCACATTATTTGTCCAAGTATTTTTTTCATTGTTCTTATAATTTAGTTCTGTACAGCTACTGATCTTCTTCATGGCTATTGAGGAATACTTGCAAAGAGCCCTGGATTTCTTTGAAAGTAGAAATTACTTGGGCAGGTTCTTGCATGAAGACTGACACTTTTTTCCGTTACTCCATTCCTTTTAATTCCAGTGTAGTATTTTATCCTATTATATGCAGCTACTCTGAAGATTGTAGAATGGTAACAACATAGAGAATCACATAATCATAGAATCAGCTGGGTTGGAAGAGGCCTCCAAGATCATCAAGTCCAACTCTTAATCCAGCACCCCTGTGATTACTAGATTATGGCACTAAGTGCCACATCCAGACTGATCTTAAAAACCTCCAGTGATGGTGAATCCACCACCTCTCTGGGCAGGCCATTCCAAAGTCTGATTACTCTCTCTGTAAAGAATTTCTTTCTAATAATAGTATAGTACTTACTTAAAAACAAATAAATTTATTTAGTGGCAATGACATAACATGTTCATCCCATGTAGACTTAAAGAGCTAGGATTGTCTGTGTCAAGTCAGAGTTGGCCTTCCTTTTTTCTTGGGGATCCGTGTAAACTGGTCATTTAACCCTTGCTAGACCTATTCTTAACCAGTTTGGGAAGACTGGGGGGTTTGTCATATTTTATAAGTAAAATAACTAGTTTGTTTCTTCTTTGCACCCTTGTTTTTGTAGCAGGGTGGAACCAGGTGGAATCTGTTGGTTCAGGTGCCTTGAATGACTTCTCTGGAGCTGAAAATGGATTGTAATGAATATTTATGTTCCAGTCAGAAGCAGACCTAGAGTTTTCAAACAGTAGTTAGCTTTCTTCGAGTATCAGAAGGTCAAGCATACGCTTTGAGAAATGCTGCTTCTGATTCTGATAAGATGGACTGTGTGATGGCACAGATAGTTGCATATTGGTTTGCATGTGTTCAGACTCCTGGAATTTCCTTTTGTTTCTTTCTCATTGATCTGTACTTCAATACTGTTGTGTTACCAGTATTTTCTTTCTCTGAGTCAGATTTGAAAAGAAAGGATCAGTCAACCCTGCCATGGCTTTCAATTTTGAGTATTTCTTTCAGACCCCTCTAAATTTGTTCTTTCTTAGACTAAATTATGTTAGACAGTTTTGCTTTCTTTCATTTCTTCTAATCTTTGACAAAACTTTACTCCTTTTTCATGCTTTCCTGTTGTTCTATAAATTAGCCTTGGCAACCTGAAAACTGGTAAGTTAAATGGTGTAATATTGGCTTATAAAAGCACCTCTCTTGCTGTACCAAGATACTTTTATCTTGTACTTATGAACTTACCATTTTTCTGTGTTCTTTTTAAAAAGAAATTAAGCAAAGAACATAAAGCTGATTAAGAAGCTTTGAAATGGTCTTTGGATTGTTCCAAGTATCATAAATGTAAATTCATTGAAAGTCTGTTTTCTGGCTTTGTACCAAAATATATTGCCATCGTTTCAGCAACATTTGTTCAAATAGAAAACATGGTTAATAGAGAACACAGTTTCTCAGACAATGAAAATCTTATTTTATGATCTAACGGCACATTTTAGCCTGCAGTAATAGATAAGCTGGCTCAGTTCTTATGATTCACTACTTTTCATGTTATTTCAAGGACATATTATTTGATTTGGTCTAACTTTGACTCACAGTTGTGTTTGTTTACAATCTGGTCGCATTAAGTCTTTGGTAATGCATCTGACTTCATACTCAGGTAAACTGAACAGATGAACAAAAATGAAGAAGTCTTAAAATAATTTATATACCACTGCTGGTATTTTTTGAAAAAACAAGCAAACCACAAAAAGGACTTTCTAAGGTGACAGAACCACTTCTGCTACAGTTTGGTGCTGAGAAATTGCTAATGTGACTGAAACAATGACTCCTGGTATAAACTACTAATTCTTGTCACCATATAAGGTGATCATTTTGCATATCATGTAGGATATCTAACTTCTAAGTACAATTGTTGTGTCCTTGTGCTTGTTACAGGTTTCTAATTACTAAATTGCAGTGACATCAAAGAAAAAATGCTCAGATAAAGAAATCTTTAAATTAGTTAAGTCAAAAAAAACTGCAGCACAAATCTTTCATCTTGACCTAATTTACTTGAATTTCTATGCTTGATGTGAAGATTAATAACAGGTGGCCTTTCAGGGAGCACTCAGCTTGAGTCTAATGTTCTAGTTGTTCTTTTATTATCCCAAACTTCTTTAACTAAAGGATTTTTTCTCCCTGCCCTTTGTTCACAATATGGGACTGTAATTGAGTTCATATTTCTCACCCAACCTTTCAGCTGTAATTAATATTTTATTATATCAGATTTTATCACTAAATAGCCTACCAGCAGGGTATTGAGCCACACACACGCTCCCACACATACGTGCACACACTAAAGTGATAGTGACTTATTGATGCCAAGCAAGCGCCATGTAATGAGTTATGGTTGAGAGAATACAAAATACATTCATGGTACCCAGCTAATATTTCAAAGCAATTTAGAACTGATCTTATCTTGATCAAACCAGGACAGAGAGAAATTAAAGTTACAAGACTGAAATACTCAATGCTGTGTTCTTATATCAGACATATGGGATCTAATAAAAGTGGGGTATGCAAGACCAGCTATTAACTGTTTTTGTTATTGTATTTTATGAGCAAGACCAGTTTAGGTCATATGCTTTTTGTACTAGGAGTTACACACTGTTCCCTGAGCTGTGCTAAGCACAAACACCTACACAGCATGACAGATGTAAAAATCAGAGCATTTAAGTTGATTTGCTATTTGTTCTTTAAACTGGAATAAACTGAAATGCTTTCCTTTCACTGCACTCTGTACTGAGGCAGGGGAGTTGTTACACTAAGCTATTCTGATGGAAATAAGGTGTTTTTAATAAAAGTTTTGAAATATGGGGGAAGTCTTATCATATAAATAACTGTAAACAAGATTGGAGAGAAATGTTTCATAAACCTAGATAACTTTGATTATCACTGATTTTCATTGTAAGAGCTTCCCACATAATTTGTGACTAGCTGGCATGTCTGTTCTCAGTAGGATTTTACTGAAGTCTCCCTCCACCTCTGCCTCTCCCTCTCTCTCTCTCTCTCTCTTTCCCTTTTTTCCTCTACATCCTTCTCTTTCCCCACCTCCCTCTCAACCTCACCCTCCTTCCCTCCCTGTTTTGAGTAGGTGATTGCTGGAAAAAAGTACTCAAATTAAGACAGATCACCAGCAGGATAGTATAGAAGAAGTTCTGTACTTGAAATGGTTTGTTAATTCTTTGATATTGGCAGAAATAGTCTCTTGAAACACTGGCAGCTTTTTTAAAACAATTATTTTTATTTGTTTGTGTACAACAAAGTCACTTAGAAAATGAAGACACCCCTCTTCCCCAAGGGAGACCTCTATTGCAGAGATGAAGAACAGCGAAGCCTTTTCAGATGGTCAGGGGAGCAACTGCTGAGTGTTTCTGATCACAGAAAACCTGTAGTCTTACTGTGGTGGGAAGGACGGCCTAGAAGATACAGAACTGGGGCTTGATTCAGATGAGAGCACAGTTTTATTTCTGGTGCAGGTAGAGACACTCTGTGTAACTTTCTGCAATCAATACACCATGCTCTCTCCATTCCTATCCCTAATGTTAAAATGAATGGAAATTTTCTTTTCCTCTCTAAAGAAAAAAGGAAAAGATATCTATGTATGATTATGAACAACTTGGTGAGGTGTGTCATAATAAGCAGCTATATATATAGTTAACTCTCTGAAGTTTATTTATTTATTTATTTATTTGTTTGTTTGTTTATTTATTTATTTATTCAGGTTTTCCATGTTGACTACCAGAAGATCTCAGAACAGTGGCCTTGTGGACTATTTTATGGAATTAGTATCAGCACAGTCTATGGTTTGCATTCATTTTAAAGGCATGTTGCAAGCAGAATGTAAGGAAAGTAGGAGGCAGCCCTATTTTGTACTTCTCTGTAGGGATGTCAGTCTCAAAGCCCTGGAGAATCTGGAACTTTAGTGTAATTCGGTTTAGACCAGCATCATTTAAGTTAGTGATATTGTTGCTTGGGTTTAAATTAAGAGCACAAAGCCTTGTGGAGCGAGATCAATAGTATCTGCTGCCTTGAGGGACTGAGTCCTTACTCTATAGGAATAAAACTTTTCACTGGTAAAATGAAGAAAGGGAGTACTCCTTGGCTTGTGTGTGCTACCATTGTATACCAAAGTTCAAAATTAAACTTTCTGGAACATAACTAAATTCAAGTTTATACCTTATTCCTGATTTCCTGAGAAACCAAATCTTAAGTATCATCCTGTTCAGCTGCCTATGTGTTCCTTCCTTCCCTTATTAATACTGGACCTCTTGCAAATTTCCAGGCACAGATTAAATACTTGAATGTTACATAAACAGTAAGTTTCTCACATATTTTGGAATGTTTGTGAAAGATCTTGATTAGCATTTGAGGGATAGGCTGTGTTAGTTCATTTCATTTGGTCCATCTATAGAGGGCTACAATTCACCCACCAGCAAGCCCCTGTGTAGCCCAGAAGCAGCCACAGCATGTGCTGCCTCTTTAGAGCCAGTGACTGGGAGATGTTAAAAGCAGCTGAGCGTGTTGAGAGTGGAAGCTGGGTATCACAGGTGACATGTGGAATATAGGTGGGATTACAGGATGTTCTTGGGCACACATTCTGAACTTCTTGCTGTAAAACTTGTAGTATCTTAGACTATTTATAAGGCTTTGAAGCATCTTCTGTTTCAAATGGCATTTAAAAAGTCTAGTTGCCTGATCAGTGCAAATGGGATGTTGTTGTCCCATATACATGAAAGAGCTGTCAGCAGAGATGTTTTATGTTTGCCAAAAATATAATGGTGGCATACCTATCAGAAAGACTCTAAGCTTATATTTCCCAGAGTTATTTATGGAAGAAGCCAAGTGTCAGTTGGTAGTACAATTAAAAAAATACTCAGTAGATCATAGTGAGTGTAAAGAGATCTTGTAGCAGTCATTCTTGGATGACAATGCCAGTCTTACAAAAGTTTATAATATGATTTCACAATCATATTATGAAATAATTTTATAAATTATGCACAATTTGTTTGTAAAAGGTATTTGATTTTGTTATATTGCTACGAAATCAAACACCTTTTACAAACATATCGTGTGTAATTTAGAAAAAATAGCTGACAGTAAGTTGTTAAAAATGCTGTTTAACATCTATCTATATTAGTTAGACTAGATTTTTATTTTATCATTCCTACTATTACTTTTTCTTCTTGTTAAATAGGATGATCCATCTCCAGCTGTTTTCAGTCCATTATGTGTTCTTTTATTTTCCTTTTATTTTCTTCTCTTCTACATTCCTTCCTCATGTAGTCTTTTGTATTTTTGAATATTTCAATATTTTTCTAGTTTTATTTAACTCAGGTTTTTTTTCTCTTTTCACATGCAGTTACTTATCTGCAAACTAAATGTTCCCTTACAGTCCTCTCATTCTAAAGATTTCCATTTTTTCTGAAACAAACAAGCAAACAAAACTAAACTAAAGCCTCAACCAAAAAACATTGCCAGATCTCTGGTGCCCTGCTTAGTTTGTCACTTGCAGTCTGTATTTAGTGGATCTCATTGATACAGTATGGAGCACATTAGGGAAGATTTGTAGTCAAAGATGTCTTTGCCTTGTCCAGCAAACGTACAATTAACAGGTGAAAGAATTTCTGAATATAGAACCAAGTGCTCTCTTCTATTACTTACACTTGAAGAAGACTACTTCGAACTCAGTATGAAACAGTACTATTACAAGTAGGTTTAATTTTATTTTCATTTTTTACTCAGTTTGTTTTGTATGGCTCTAAAGGCTATGTACACAGTTTTTGTATTTTCATGACATTTTTGAGTTTAAAGAAAAAATAGCCAAATACATAAATTATATTAAGAAAGGAGAACAGCCTCAGAGAAGTTAGAAGTGTTTCAGAAAAAGTATGTATCTGATCATAGAGGTTTTTTGTGGCCTGTAATATTTTAGAACATTTATTTTTTCAGCAGAAGAAACAACAATTAAGAACTTCACCTTCAAAATTACAAATGGATATAGATTATTACCTGCATAGAAAAAGAGAGAGAGAGAATTATGTGTTGCTAATACATTGTGCCTCATCAAACTGCTCTTTAATCATTATAGAGCAGTACTCAGTCCCTTGAAGAGTGGGGGTGGGGAAGTTCTATTTCAGGATTAAAGAATTTCAGGTGTAGAAGTGGATTTAACAGTTGTGAAGACATAGCTGCATCTTTGTCATCTTGTTTGTGGTAATTACGACAGTTAGACTTGTAGGCCAGTGTGGTAATATCACTCTCCAGTTTTAGTTGGGCATCAGTATTTAAATAAGTAGAAATAATTAACCTGTATAACCAGGAAGAAAAAAAAAATCATCAATTTTTATCAAGGATTAGCAGGGTTGGGAGGGTTGAGAGAATAATTTTGATTCCCTTGCCAGTTCACGAATCTCAGTTAACAACAGAGTAGTCTCTTGTTCTACAATGACTGTTGGCATTATGTCTAACCACCACTTATGTGTGTTGGGCAAATGGCTCTTATAAATTTTCATATGCTGTTTCAGTAGTAAACTAATACCTATTTTGAAGAAGGTTAGATTAGCAAATGTGTTGAATCTCTTGATTTTTTTGCAAAGGACTGGACAAAGTTAAAACAGCAGTACATCAGCACACTGAATGTTGTAAAACAGAATACAGATTATCTACTACTGCTTACATGTTGGCAGCCTTTTATTGTCCTGCTAAACAGCAAGGTATTACAAACTGAAATTCTTAAAATATTTTTTTACCCTCTCTCTCCTTCTCTGCCTTAACTTACTAATGAAATAAAACTGTATTTTGAATTGTCATTTGTGACAACTGAATCTAAAGGCAGAAACAATTCAGAAACATTCCACAAATGGTGTATGATTGCCTGAAGATCTGCTGGGCATTCTCTGCCCCTGATGCAGTATGCTTAGATTTTCTAGAGCAGTGAATCTGTGTACTGGGAAATAAGGCAGGAAGTTAAACACACTGTCATCAGGAGTAGGTGGCATACATCTGGCCAATGGAAAGTGAAAGGAACATGCTGCGTTGTCTCCTTTTCCTTGCAGATTTTGTTCTAATAATTTCTGGAACCAAGGCTCTAATGTGTCCCATAAATCCTAGAGAGTCCAGATTTGCATAAAAGAAATTTTTGGTTCTTCTGTGTTTGGAAAATCATTTGAGTCTATGATGATCTTACAGTGGCTTTTAAGTTACCACTTTCAGCCCCTGTCTGACTCTTCTGCAATTAGATATTATGTAGCAAATATTTTCCTACTCAAGGGAATTGAACACATTTTCATATCTTCCCCTGGTGACTGTCCTTGGAGGAAAGAACAAGCATAATATCTTTAACTTCCAGTGAAATAAAGCTTCCTATTTGAAAGATTGTCAGGATTTCAGATATAAATCCACAGGAGTGGTAAGGAAAGGTTTGCTTGGATGTGTTTTTCCTAGAAAATCCACTTTGTAAATACTGACTTCTAAGTCTTTGAGACTGTCCATACAAAAGAGTTGGGCAGTCACAAAGCAGCTTAGGACTTTCACATTAAAAACCAGATACTGTTCCCCAGTGGACTTGAGTCTGTGAAGATAAAGCTTATTACGACACCTGAGAGTTTACATTTGGCAGTACCTCTAGGGGCTGAACCTAAGCTGTCTTATCTCCTCCTTTACAGCTGTTTAAGTATTTCTGCTTTGATTGATCTGAGAAATAGGGCTCCTTGCATGACAATGGGGGTGCTGTATAATATTAGTCTCTCTTGTGTTCACTCCAGGTCTGATTCCAAAAGATTTCTTCACTTTGACTTCTCCCCAGGGGCTGGAAATTTCAGATGCCCCTAATAAGTATTTCCTGGGAAGGAAGACAGACCCAGCCTTGGAAAATCTAATCATACTTATCTCTTGACCTGCAAAGCTAGTAAATAAAGCCAGGTGTGGAAATAGAATCATTCC
>VWZD01000837.1:0-20641 GCA_013396695.1 Sakesphorus luctuosus | reverse complement strand
GGGGTGTCCAAGGGGTGTCCAGGGGGTGTCCAGGGGATGTCCGAGGCATGTCCAAGGGGTGTCCAAAGGGTGTCCAGGGGGTGTCCAAGGGGTGTCCAGGGGGTGTCCAGGAGGTGTCCAGGAGGTGTCCAGGGGGTGTCCAAGGGGTGTTCAGGGGGTGTCCAGGAAGTGTTTGGGAGATTTCCAAGGGGTGTCCAGGGAGTGTCCAGGAAGTGTTTGGGAGATTTCCAAGGGGTGTCCAGGAGGTGTCTGGGGGTTGCTCAGGGGGTGTCCAGGGGGTGGGACCCCCGTGCTGACCCCCCTGCTCTGCCCCAGCTCCCCGAGGCACTGCGGGGAGCTGAAGGTCCCAGCGAGGGCACCTGGAGCCGCTTCCTCCTGCAGAACACGGGATTCCTGCTGGGAAGTGGCATCATGCTGGGCATTGCCCTGGCCGAGGGGCACGTCCGGGTCTGGCTGGAGCTCTGAGGGGCCAGGACTGCATGGCAGGACCCAAAACATGCCCCCAGGACTGGATTTTTTCCCCCTCCTCAGTGGCATCGCTGCCTCAGGAGCCTCAGGCTCAGCCCTGCGGGGTGGCATTGGGGGGTCCCTCACCCCCAACCCCGGGGTGGGGGCAGTGGGGTGCCCTCACACCCGGCTCTGGGGCTGAATTCCCTTCCTGTGCTCCTAGAGCAGGTGGAGGAAGGATGGCAGCAACAGCATTTTAATAAACATAATTGATTCAAAGCCACAATGTGAAGAACAGGACTTGGCTGCAGCTCACATGGTAGAAAAGGGATCAAGCCTGAATGCTTTTGTCCTTTTTTTTTGTCTTTTTTAGTATCTTTTTAGTTCCTTTCCCTCCCTTCCCGTCCCCTCAATCCTCCCTGAAGGTGATGCAGAATTTCTGAATATACGGATATGGGATATCCAGGACAAAAATAACTGCTTGGGGGGCTCGGGGGGCTCAGGGGGAGCTGAGAGGTGGTGGAGGGGAGGAGCTGAGGGGGAGCTGAGAGCAGCTGCACTGCTGGATGGGTGGGTTGTGGGTTTGGGGTCCTTCCACGTGTCCCCTCACATTCTCTCCCTAAAACCACGTGGAAGGTGAACGGTCTCCGTGTTCCCTTCACTCAATCCCAAGGGATTCTGCTCCCTCGATTTCCTCCACCTGGAGCCAACTGGGGGCTGGTTTTGGGATTCCCTGAGGCTCCTGCTTGCAGGAGATGGGTGAGAAACCAGCAAGTTCGGGGGGACCCGGTGCTGGACGGCCCCGGCAGGATCCCGTAGTTTGTTTTATTTCCGTTTTTAAATTGCACATCAAAACTCAGCCCTAATTGTGGCGAGTGGGGGGCGAGGGCTGGGAATCCCCCCCGGAGTGGAGCCATCCTGGCTCCTGGGAAGGTGGGAAAGCGTTTCCCCAGCCCAGTAAACGCCAGAGGGAAGAGGGAACAGAGCGGGGAAAAGACACACATTAAAGCAGCTCTTTGTTATCCAACCACCCCAGGATGATCCCAGGGCTCCCAGCCCGCTCCTGGATCTTCCCATGGCATGGAAAGCTCCTTCCCGGGCACAGCCAGCCTGGCATGGGGCAGAGTGATGTTATCCAGGATTTTATTTGGAATGTTACCTGGGATGTTACCCAGGATGTTACCCAGGATGTGTTCTGGGATGTTACTCGGGATGTTATCCAGGATGATTTCCGGGATGTTTTCCACTGTCAGCCCCGGAGTGGCCACAGGGAAAGGTGGCAGGGAAGGGGCCAAGCTCTCCATGCCCAACTCTGTGCCCCCCACCCCCAAAACTGGCCACTTTTCAAAACTCAGAAACAGAAAAACGCTGCCAGAATCTGAATGCCTGGAGCCCTTGACCCTTCCCAGAGCGGGGCTGGGACCCCCTCCCACAGCAGGACTGAGACCCCTCAGGGGGCTGGGATCCCTTGAGGGGCTGGGATCCTGTCACACAGTTGTGCAGGGACCCCTTGGTGGGCTGGGATCCCTCTGGGGGGCTGCGACCCCACCCTTCAGAGGGGCTGGGAGAAGGGCTGGGACCCCAACCAGCAGCTCCATCCTTGGCAGGGCTTGGGAAAGCTCATTCCCAGGGCGAGGGGACCAGCACAGGGCTGTGGGTGGGCAGAGCAGCACGGGAGGATCCTCAACAACCTCTGCAGTCAGTTCTGGTCAAGCCATCAGGAATTTGCTCCTGATGGGAAAGGAAAAAGAAGGGACAGGAGGAAGGCCCAGCCCCTCAGCAGCTCCAGAGGAACCCAAAAACCTCAGGAGCACCAGCAGGAGCCCCTGGGCATCCCAGCTCTGCCAAACACCACACCCACAGCCACCACCATGGCTCAACCAGAGTTTCCATGCGTTTCCTTTATTATTTTCAAGTTGACGAACAATATCGATACGACTGGGTCGAGTAAGGCTATTTTTCCTCTTTTTTTTTTTTCTCTTGTTTTGTTTCCCCCCCCCTCTTTCTCCCCCAGCATGGGAAGAGGGATGAGGCCCGGAGGAACACCGGGACACGGAGGAGTCGGCTGTACCTGACAGGTGATGAGGTTTGTCCTGTCGCCATCAAAGGAACATTTATGTGCATAAAATACAGAGGTGCAGCATTGACACGGAGGATATTAAAGACACAGAGTTGCTACAGATGCCTTAGAGACGCGTCCCCCATCCCCAGCTGTCCCCTCCAGCCTCATGCTGCAATTCCAGGGATTTCAGGGCAGCTCCAGAGTCGCTGCTCCCCTCGGGGAGCTCCCACCTCGTGCGTTCCCCGGAGCTCCCGGTGACGCTTCGGTTGAGTCTCGGCTTTTTTTTTGGTGGGGTTGGGGGTGGGGTTTAATCTCCTTTCGCTGCTGAGCCCAGCAAATTCCAGCCAGGTGAAGAGGATTGAACAGCTCCTTGTGTCCTTGGAGAAAAACAAAGAAAAGAAAGAAAAGGAAGCGGGGAGGGGGGGGAGGAAAAAAAAAAGGAAAGAAAAAGAAACAAAAGCCCAAACCAAGGAATCCGCGTGTCGCGCCGGTATCCAGTGGAAGGGGTTGGTTTTTCCTTTGGTTTCTCACTGAAGGCAAAGGTGAGCGTGGGCTGCACGGATCCCACCTGGCACTCCCACCCAGAGGACCCCGGGGTCCCTCCATTGTGGTCCCTGTGGCCAGTGGAGGGATGCTGGGAGGGAGCCAGGGAGCTCCCCAGGCCCCACGGGACATCAGCATAAAATCAAGGAAAAAGTGTTTTTTTGGGTCTCTGTGTTTGTTGGTTTGGGTTTTCCTTGTTCCTCCCCCAGGACTGGGATGTGCAGAGACCCCGCCACGCTCTGGGTGCTCCAAACACCCAAACAGAAACAAAACCAAAACTTATTCCATGTTTTTGGAGATTTTTTTCCTTTTTTTTTCTTTTTTTCTTTTGCTTGGCTTTTAGTGCTACTTTTTTATTTGCCAGATTCCAGCCCTGGGATGTGGCCAACGGGGCCAGGGGCTGCTCATCTGGGTTTGGGGATCCTCGCTCCGTCTGGGATGGGGTGTGAGAGGGAGGGGAGAGGGGACAGGAGAGGGAACAAAATCGATGAGAGAGGGGATGGGATAAGGATTGGAGAGGGGTGAGAGAGGAGGTGGGTAGGGGATGGGAGAGGAAGGGGAAAGGGATGGGAGAAGGGTGAGAGAGGGATAGGGAAGGAACAGGAGATGGGACAGGGATGGGAGAGAGAAGAGGGATGGGGGAAGGGTGGAAGAGGGATGGGGAAGGAACAGGAGATGGGACAGGGATGGGAGAGGGAACGGGTGGGAGAGTGATGGGGAAGGGAGGGGAGAGGGGATGGGAGAGGGAACAAAAAGGGATGGGAGAAGGATTGGAGAGGGGTAAGAGAGGAGGTGGGATAAGGGATGGAAGAGGAAGGGGAAAAGGGTGAGAGAGGGATAGGGAAGGAACAGGAGATGGGACAGGGATGGGAGAGGGAAGAGGGATGGGAGAAGGGTGGAGAAGGGATGGGGAAGAAACAGAATATGGGACAGGGGTGGGAGAGGGGACACGGATGGGAGAAGGGTGGAAGAGGAATGGGGAAGAAACAGAAGATGGGACAGGGATAAGAGAGGGGACAGGCATGGGGGAGGGATGGGACAGAGGACGGGAGCGGGACAGGGGACACACTTCCCTAAAGAACTAAGTTTCCAAGTGCCTGCAGCTGGGGAACAGCGACAACAAAGACACCTCCCAGCCTCTCCTCCTCGCTCAGGGCTCGTGGCTCCTTCGGGAAGGCCGAGCCCGGTACATTCAGTGTTTGTCAGAGGGTCTATGGCTCAGGGGGCTGGAGCCCCTCGCTCGGGCAATGGCAGTGCAAAAACACCCGGGGACTTGAAATGTATTTGTGCTGTTGGTTTTTTTTTTTTTTTGTTTGTTTTTTTTTTTTTGGTTTTTTTTTTTTGGGGTTTTTTTTTTTTTTTTTTCTCTCTCTCTCAAAACACAACTTCCCTTTGTCCATTCATTCCTTAGAAACGAACTTTTTTTTTTTTTAAATTCCAACTGAAAAAATAAAGCCAAAGACACTCTCGTATCCCTCGCGCTGCTCTCTATCCCGTGGGATGCTAAAGGGAATCCAGACTCATGCTTTAACAAAAGTGCTTATTACTTGAAGCAAGTGCTTTGGACCAAGGGGGCGGAGAGAAACTTCCTTTTTCCAGAGGATGGGACAGGGGAAGGGGATGGAAATCCGGTGCCTGCGTGTTCCAAACCAAGAGACTGATCAGATTGAGGTGGGAAAAGCCGAAAAATTTGCTGCTTGGTGGGGGCAGAACTAAGCAGGAATGGTCCAACTTTGGCTTAAAGGTCCATGGGAAGAAGATTTGGGAGCCCACAAGGGGCTGGGAAGGAGGGGAGCGGGCAGGGCAGCGGAAGTTTCCCTCCATCCCTCTTTACAATGCACCAGGGAAACCATCACAAATCTCGTTTAGCAAAATAATGCATTATTACCAAACACTTTGATTATTACTTAAATTGTCAAGCTGTGCTGTCAACGATACGATACAGCGTTAAAGGAGAACAAGACTGGGACCCCCAAGGCCACAATTCCCACCCCATTCCCTCCCCTCTGCTCCCAGACCTCGGATGCGCCGCTGGAACCTCATTTCCCTCCGTAATCATTATTATTATTATTATTATTATTATTACTACTATTTTTAAGAAGACACAAGGGGAGGGGAGAAAAAGCTCCTGGCTAAGAGGGAAGGACACAAAGCGTGGCGTGGGAAGGGATGGAGAAGCCCTTACGGAGATCACATTGATTGTCTCGGCGTCGTTGAGCGGAGGGGACACGTCGGAGCACGGAAACAAGGCCAAAAGAAGGATCAGCTTTCTCCTCTAAGCAAAGGAACTGAAAACCACAATAATACTCCAAAAAATCAGGAGAGGGGGGAGTGAAGGAAAAGCAGCATTTTCCGTGTGCTCTACAGAATGGTGGGGAAAGCCACGTTCAAGTGAAATGGTGCCGGATCTTGTCTCCCGACAGCGACAAGGCCACGCCGAGGGCCACGAGGGGCACGGCTGTCCTGGCACAGGGATGCATTCCATGGGATGGAGCAGCTCTGAGCCTGGGATGCATTCCATGGGGATGAACAGCTCTGAGCCCAGGGTGCATTCCATGGATGGAGCAGCTCTGAGCCCAGGGTGCATTCCACGGGGATGGAGCAGCTCTGAGCCCAGGGTGCATTCCATAGGGATGGAGCAGCTCTGAGCCTGGGATGCATTCCATGGGGATGGAACAGCTCTGAGCCCAGGGTGCATTCCATGGGGATGGAGCAGCTCTGAGCCCAGGGTGCATTCCATAGGGATGGAGCAGCTCTGAGCCCAGAGTGCATTCCATGGATAGAGCAGCTCTGAGCCTGGGATGCATTCCATAGGGATGGAGCAGCTCTGAGCCTGGGATGCATTCCATGGGGATGGAGCAGCTCTGAGCCCAGGATTCATTCCATGGGGATGGAGCAGCTCTGAGCCCAGGGTGCATTCCATGGGGATGGAGCAGCACAGCCAAGCTCTTGAGCCTGGGATGAATTCCATAGGGATGGAGCAGCACAGCCAAGCTCTTGAGCCTGGGATGAATTCCATAGGGATGGAGCAGCACAGCCCTGCTCCAGCCAAGCTCCAATCCTGGGAATCACTGCCTGTGCCAGGGCTGGGAGAGGCTCAGCCCCTCCATGTGCCTGGAAAAGCACTTTAGCCCTTGGAAGCAACAGCTCAGGACTTTGGCCCCGTTTTCCTGCCCCTCAGGAAGGGGGAGGGAAGCAGCCAGGAGATAAAGTGATGCTTAAATTCCTCCCAGAAAGGGAAAAGAGCTGCAAGAGGCGAGTGCAGATTCGCCAGCAATGTAAACAAGTCTCTGTTTCCAGTTCTCCACCACAGAATACTGAAAAGGATCTTCCAAAAAGGATCTTTTGATTCAAGTTTCGTGAGTTCATTCTGGTTCCAGACTGAGGTATCCGGTGCAGAAAGGTCAACGTTTCCTTTCAAGCTCAAGGGGAGTGGGGAGGGGACACTGTCCTAAAAGGAGGGATCCAAAGGGAAAATCCCCCTGGAGCAGGCAGAGCTCTGCCCCTCAGAAGTGCCTGGTCCTGGCTCCAAGATCTCACCAAGGGCAAATTTGTTGAGTGAAGTGCGGGATGGGGAGCAGGAGCACCGGGAGGGCCTCAATCCTGTCCCTCCTCCCCCTGGGACAAACTCCTCCGGGAAACGCCAAGAAAATGTGCTTATCACCCAAAGGCCAAGACTGAAACTTCATATTTGGTTCTAAGAGTTTGGCTTTGGTTAAAAGAAAGAAACAGTGCGAGGGGATCCTGCCCGTGGGGGCCGGGAGTGTCCCCCGGGAGCTCTCCCGGGAATGGTCAGCTCCAGTGCCTGCTCCACAACCTACACCCAACACTCCTCCCTGACAGGAGCCACCTTCATTTAGAAATGATTCAAAAAAAAAAAAAGACAAAAAAAAAAGACATAATTTTGGTTACAGAAATGCCCTTTTCTCTCTGACACTCAGGGCTCGCCCGGTCTCATCGTGAGCTCCGTGGGAGACAGGGATGGTGCCATCCCTGCTCCCATCCGGGGGGGATCACACTGGGACACCCCCAGGGTGGCCCCAGCCTTGTGCTCCCCATCTGCAGTGGGAGAGGAGCTCGGGGGGGGATGGTGGTTCCTGAAATTCCAGCCCGTTCCCGGTCTCTGCATCCCCGTCTTTGGCTTTGAACAGACTCGTGATATGGAGGAAAACATCATTTTTTTGACACTGTTACAGTAATTCCGAAGGTTAAAAAAAAAATCAACAGAAAAAAACAACAGTGCAACATTCTCGAATGCTTCAAACCTGCAGCATAAACAGGATTTCTAAAATTAAAAAAAAAAGGAAAACCCAAACCAAAAAACAAGGATCCCACCCACATCCACACGTGCCACGAAACCTGCCAGGATGCTGCATCCCAAAAAGCAACACAGACTTACTCAGGGTTGTGAATAGGGACTTGGAAGTGCATTTGTTTCCTTAGTAAAAGGCTAAAACGTTGATTTTTTTTTATGGTTTTTGTTGTTTTTTAAAGGTAAATGCTCATTTCTCTATAAATAATTTTTCATCTCTTTTTTTTTTTAAAAAAAACAACCAACCAACACTGACTCTCGCATGGAAAGGGCCACGCAAACCAGGGAAGGGAAACTCAAAGCAGAATCAGTTTAGGATCTGACAATTTGCCAAGGGAAAAATCAAAACCAACAACCAACAGAATCCCTAAAGTGCCTGGTGTGGGGAGGAGGCTCCAGCAGTGCATCCGTGGCCGGGCTCGGGCAGCAGCACCCGTTTTTCCCTAGAAATGAGCTGCCAAAAGGATATTTTAGTGTCCCAGGTACAGTAGATCTTGGTTCAAGTGTTTGGACTCAAAGGATGAGAGGAGAGCAGAGTGATGCCCAGAGGAGTGGTGACAGTGGCACTCGGCCTGAACTGACCCCCACCCTGGCCAGCCACTCCAAAAACCCCACCCTCCATCCCACCAGGAGTTCAGGCTTCCCCATCCCAGCCGGGTGGCAGGGCAGGAGGCTGGCACAGGGCACTGGAAAACACCGGGAATGGCTTCAACCCGCCCTGAAGGCCGGGGCAAAACCAGCAGTGGATGGTGGCACCTGCCTCGTCCCAGCCCAAATCCTGCCCCTTCTGCCTCCTGCCCAGCCATCCATGGGACAGAGAGGATTGGGAAGGGGCAGGGGACAGGAAGGGCACTGCCAGGAACAGCTTTGGCACCACACCAGCACCCGGAGAGATGGGGAAGCGCTGAACTCCCGGCGCACACGCTTGGCCCGCCCAGTCTTGTTCTCCTTTAAAGTGCCCTATATTTATAGAATTTCTAAATAAATATAATAAGATATTAGGTCACCCATAGTTTAAGCTACTCCGAGTAACAGCCGTCCAGGCCGATGGCGTTGTGCCGGTCCTTGGTGTAGGGGCAGGAGCTGCCATTGGGGAGGGCCCCGCACGCCGCCGTCTTGGCCGCGATGCCGCAGTTCTTGAGGAGGTTGAAGCTGAAAGAGCTGATGGCGTCCTTCGGTGGGAAAGGCTTCATGGTGGAGAGGATAAGTGCCAGGCAGTCGGCAACGTCCTTGTTGGGAGCGCATGCCAAGGCTGGGGTATGACCTGGAATAAAGCTCAGGGTAAGGAGTGGAACTGGGAATGCTGCGGTCGGGGTTGGCTTGACCCCCTGTGTTAGGGCCAGAATCATGGAATGGTTTGGTGTGGAGGGGATCTTAAGGACCATCCAGTTCCAAACCCCCTTTAGAATCATAGAATCAGTTGGGTTGGAAGAGACCTCCGAGATCATCAAGTCCAACCCTTAATCCAACCCCACTGTGATCACCAGATCATGGCACTCAGTGCCACGTCCAGTCTCACCTTAAAAACCTCCAGAGCGGGAGAATCCACCACCTCTCTGGGCAGCCCATTCCAATGCCTGAGCACTCTCTCTGGAAAGAACTTCTTCCTGATATCCAACCTAAACCTCCCCTGGCAGAGCTTAAGCCCATGCCATCTTGTTCTACTGTTGGTTGCCTGAGAGAAGAGACCAACCCCCACCTGGCTACAACATCCTTTCAGGGAGTTGTAGAGAGTGATAAGGTCTCCTCTGAGCCTCCTCTTCTCCAGCACAAACACCCCCAGCTCCCTCAGCCTTTCCCCACAGCACTTGTGCTCCACTCCCTTCTCCAGCCTCGTTGCTCTTCTCTGGCCCCGCTCCAGCCCCTCAATCTCTTTCCTCTACTGAGGGGCCCAGAACTGAACACAACACTCAAGGTGTGGCCTCACCAGCACCGAGTACAGGGCAAGAACTTCCCTTAGACCAGGTTGCTCCAACCTGGCCTTGGACGCTTCCAGGGATGGGGCAGCCACAGCTTGATCTCTTTGCCTTTATCAGTATCACAAAATATTGCAATTATTCAAGACCCCAAGAAACCTTTCTGGGCACTGCGAATCCCTGAGATTGCAGGAACCATTCTGGAGTGTGGCAGGCCCAGCAGGAGATGAACAAACAGGCAGACACCTGAATATTCACAACTTGGAGGGATTTCCCCTCTGCCGGGAGAAAAACCTTCTGGCCACAACCAGCAGCTTCTGCCAAGGTGGAACTGAGTCACAGCTGGGCTGGGCCTGGTAGGAGCCAGGGAGCACCACATGGTGCACAGGGGGAAAGGCCACATTCCAAACACCTGTGAGACCTGGAAATGCTTTCACAGGGAATGGCAGGTGCTCCCAACCTGCCCCAGGCCGTGTCTGCCATGCCATGAGTTGCTGAGCCATGGGAAGGACCTGTGGAAATCCCTCTGAGTTCCTGGGCATCCCCCACCTCCCAGGGATGCTGAGCCCCCCTGGGACCCCCCAGGACACCCCCCAGGACACACACCTTCTTCATCCACAGCCAGCACGGTGGCCCCACGGCTCAGCAGGGCCTGCACGACGGAGGCCAGCCCGTTCCGCGCCGCGATGTGGAGCGGCCTGGGAAGAGGGAAAAGTGTGATGAATCCGCCATCAGAGACACCTGCCTGGAAAACCTTGTGCCAAAACATGGTGCCCTGTGAGTGGCTTCAAGGGCAGGCATTTTGCTGTGAGCTCAGCTGCTCCCAGGGCGGGAGCTGAGCCCTCATCACGTTTCCCGAGGTATCCCCCACTCCTAGCAAAGCCCCAGCCATCCCATGGGCACCAGCTGTGCAAATACTCACATCTGCAGAGCACTGTTACTTGCATTGATAAGGCCAAGGTCTTGGGTTTCCCCCAGGATCAACAAGGCACACTTTTCATGGCCCTGGAAAGGAGACCGGAGGGTTTAGTGCAGGATCAGGAGGGTTGGGGGTTACCTGGTCCGAGCAGGATGTGATTCCCTGGGATATGAAAATGTTCCCTAAACCCAAACTTTTACCACAAGTCACTTTGGCAGGGCTGGAGTGGACAGGTTGCTGCCCCTTCCACCTCCTTCTCAGCATGGACATGCTGACCATGAGCCTCCTGCTCCCACCATGGAATCATGGAATGGTTTGGACAGGGACACCTTCCACTAGCTCAGGTTGCTCCAAGCCCCATCCAACCTGGGATGGAAGTGACCCTGGAAACTCAAAGAGGGGCTCCTCAGGGAAAATACAGATGGGTCTGTGCTACCTTGAGCTGCTCAAAACTGACACAGGTGTGTCAGGGGAGGCTCAGAGCCCTCAGCTCTGCTCTGTTGGGCACAAACAGGGGGAAAACCCTTCCCATGCAGGTGACAAGGTGACAGTGACAGCAATCCCAGCCACCTCCCTACCTTGCTGCAGGCCAGGTGAAGAGCTGTGTTCTTGTTGACATCCAGCACAGTTATATTTGCTTTTGCTTGGTACAGCAGGAACTCTGAAACAAGGAGAGGTGCTGGTGAGAGGAAGCCACACAGAGCAGTGTCCAAGGTGCCTGTGAGGAGATGGACAGCCCTTCTCCCATGGGATCTGCTCCTGGAGAAGGCACAGGGAGCCTCACAGCCCTTTCTGGGGATCTCAGCACATACCCACTGCTGCTGTGTGCCCATTCTCAGAAGCCACCATGAGGGGGGTCCTGCCCAGCTTGTCGGCCGTGTCCACCTCGGCTTGGTGCCGCAGGAGCAGCTGTAAACCATGGATGTTGTCTGCAAAGGCAGCAGCGTGAAGGGGTGTCCTGGGGAGACACAACAAGCAGGTCAAGAGGAGGGCAGAGTCCTTTGGAGCCAGGGGAAATCATGTGGAAGTCACTGTGGGAGGCACAGCAGTACCAGGTGATGAGGGTGGGGACAAGTCTGGGCTCACCTTCCTTTGGCATCTCTGCTATTAACAATCTTGGCACCTAATGCTTCCACCAGCATTTCAGCAGTGCCATCCTGGTTGTTAATTCTGAGGGAGGACAAGAAGGAAGGTTAGAACAAGACTGAGAAGGACATTCCTGGGGCTCTGGAATTGCCTGGGGTAAAACACCCCTTCACCATTCTTGGTGTTACTCAAGGAAACACAGAAATATGTCAGGCAACAGCTCTGCCCATCCCTCTGCTGCTCCAAGTCCCAAGGACACTCCATGCCCACCCCATTTCCTGCTTTCCTCTTCCCTCCCCAGCTGCTGCCACCCAGGACAGAGCCCTTGGAAAGCAGAAGAGAGTTTGGAGCTTCTCCACTGGCACCACATATCCCCAATCCCACATCAAGGGGCTGGGAAGGACCTGAGGCAGGTCCCAGGTGTCACTTACACTGCACAGTGCAATGGAGTAAAGGGGTTTCCTTCTAGGTACGCAAACGGGTTGTGTTCAAGTAACAATTCAAGACAATCTTCATGTCCTGAGGAGAGAGGTACAGAAATGTGTCAGCACTCGGCCTGTGGGTCCTTCCTGGGCCCTTCTCCTTGTTCTCCAGACCCTTCCCCAGCTCTGGACACGCTCCAGCCCATCCACATCTTCCTTGCTGTGAGTGGCCCAGAACTGGACACGGCACCTGTGGGGCCTCACCAGTACAAAAGAGCTGCCCAAAGAGCCAGAGGCCCCAAAAAGGTGCCCAAACCCTCCTGGTCCCCAGCACAGAGGCAACAGGTCCATTTCTACACTGGCAGCAAAGCTGCTGCACTTCAGGAGGTTTCTAATTCCACTCATCTCTTGAAGGAGTCACAGCCACATCCCTGCCTTCCCTTTGCAACAGGGACATCCCTTCCTGCTACCATGTCAGTCCCACCCTCCCTGCAGTAAATCCTGGAGGAAGCAGCCTCAGCTGTTCTGGAATAGCTCCTTTCCCATTTTGATTCTTTTTTAAGGAGCTTGGCAAGGGGGAGAAAAACTCCCTGCCAGATTTGTGCCATCCTTTCCACCAGGAACTCAGCGCTGAGCCAACGGCTCCCAAAGCAGCGGGAGGCAGAGGAGAACCTGGGTCTCCCTGGTTACCCACCAGGGTGGGCAAGGCCCTCACCACTGTAAGAAGCCCAGTGCATTGGGGAGTAGCCACTGTAGTCCACCACAGAGTCCAGGGGGTCAGTGGAGAGGGCTGCCTGCAGCAGCGTCCGCAGGATTTCCAGGTGCCCACACGCCGAGGCGAAGTGGATCGGGGTCCGGCCCTTGAAATCCCGGCACAGGACGAAGGCATCGTGGTCCAGCAGAGCAGCCAGGCAGTCCTCACAGCCTGTCACAGCCTGTGGCCAGGAGAGAGGACCAGAGGGTCACATCCCACTCCCAAAATGATTGAACAACACATCAACAGCTTCCTTCTCAAATGCTGTTATGTCCGGAAGGAAAATGAGCTTTTTCCCTGAGGACTCAAGAACAAAGAAACCACCTGCCTGGCCCCTGAGCAGCCTCCACACAGGAGGGGACACACTCACCCCTCGGTGCAGGGCTGTCCTTCCCCTCTTGTCTGCTGCATCAGCCGTGGATCCCTTCTCCAGCAGGAGATGGACACAGTCAACGTGGCCGTTCATGATCGCCAACATCAGCGGGGTCCTGGAGTCAGGGAAAAAAGGCAGCAGGGAGGACAGTGGGCTTGGAAATCAGCCAGGTCTGAGTATTCCCCCTCTCCTCTGCCCCAGGCACCTGCAGGGCCTGACCCTGCACCAGAGATCCCAAAGAAACATCCCGACAGACTCACTGGCCGTGGATGTCCATGACGTCGGTGATGTCTGCCCGCTCCCCGCTGTCTATTAGGAGGTGCAGGGAATCTGTGTTCCCATTGGCAGCTGGAGACAGGAATGAGGAAAGGAGTCACCCAGGGATGAGGAAAGGAGTCACACAGACAGATAGACTGACAGACACATACACGGGTGGGTCCCCAAACCCAAAGGTGTCCCTTCCTTCATCCCAAACCCGAGCCACATGTAGGGGCATCATAAACCGTGATGGCTCCAATGGGTGCCACTCCCTGCCCTCCATCACCTGCAGCGTGGAGAGGGGTCCACTTCCTCTTCCTCTCCTTGACCAGTGCGGATGCACCGTGGCTGGTGAGCACCTCCACGCACTCGGTGGAGCCCCTCTCCGTGGCGAGGTACAGCGCCGTCCGGCCCTTGTGGTCCCGCACGTCCAGGTTCACCAGGGTCTCGGCAAGTGTCTTCAGGGCTTCACAGTGACCATTATAGGCCTGGGGATATGTTAGAGCAGTGTCTGCAGAGCCTGTGCCCACAAGTGTCCCCCCAGGCAGCTTGAAGTGTCCCCCTCAGGCACCCAGAAGTGTCCCCTCTGGGATAATTCCTGCCCCTGAGCCCCTCCAGGCACAGAAGAGCAGCTCCTGCCTGGCCACGGTGCCCCTTGGCGTTTGGGTCCCACCCCAAACCCTCACCCACTCCCACCCCTGTCCACACTCTTGTGGCTCCAAAAAGCAGCTCTCAGAAAGTCCTGGAAAGATCAAGGAGTTAACAGACAAATCAAAGGCCTTTCACCAGCGACCTGAGGAGAAGCTGCTCTCCCATCATCAGCACCTTCCCTTCTCTGTCCCGCTCAGCACCAGCAGCTGCAGGGACCCAGCCACCCTTGGCACCCCTCCTGGACACAGCAGGAGCTCAGGCCACCCTGGGCACCCTTCCAGGACACAGCAGGAGTCCCACAGGGCATACTTACAGCTAAGTGCAAAGGGCTGACTGGAATGGTGCTTTCCACATCCTCCAGGCAGTTAAAAGACATTTCCAGGAGCTGCAACAGCAACAACACAAACTCATAACTGATCCATAACTGATCCTGGGTTCCTGGAGGCTTTGACACACATACCCTGTCCACTAGCAACTGCAGAGAGGTCAGAAATCCTGCTCATCTGCTTGAAACTATCTGAATTTCAGGGTGGGACATTCCTTAACATGGCTTTGAGTGCTGCACAGGCAGCAGCAAATCCCTGGGTTGTAGTTGTCCCACTACTCCTGTTTTCCTCTGCCCAAACAACTCCAAGAAATGCACACATTCCACTGTGCCAGGTAACACAGCTCCTTTCTCTCCAGGGCATTCCAACAACTCCCTTGAGTCCCCATAACCAAACCCAGCTCTTGAACAAACCCTGCAGTGCCCACAACACACATTCCTTGAGCCACACCTGGACACCACAGGTGTGGCACGTTCCTTGTCATGTTTCCCTCCCCTCCCCAGCAGCACAGAGGGTCTCCCCAGCCACTCACCAGCTCGAGGTTCTGCCTGTTGCCGTAGGCAGCCGCGTAGTGGACGGCGGTGTATCCCTGCTTGTCCCGCAGGGATGGGTCAGCACCGTTATCCAGCAAGAACTCCAAACAACTGCAACGAGCAGGAGAGGGAAGATGAAGGAAAAGGAGTGACTGGAGAGACAGAGCTTTGTGGGGAACCCTCTGATTTATCTCAGAGGTGCTGTAGGAATCCCCATTGGACACGGCAAAGGCCATGGAATCAAGGACCAGGTTTGCCTTGGGAATCACATCAGTGGATGTTTCCTCTCTCCAGAGGAGGGATTCCCAGCAAAAGGCAAACACCAAACCACTGTGCCCCTGAGAGGAATAATACATGGCAAAAGATGGAAGACTGTCAGGTAATATATTCCATGCATTTATCTTCTTATATATCCTGAGCATCTACCTCTGGCTGTTGTGGAAAACAGAACACTGGGCTAGACTGAGCTTTGCTCTGACCCAGCACAGTTCTTACACCTTCTCTTCAAGCAAATTCAGAAGAAAGAGGCAGTGCTCCTTCATGTAATACATCATTAACTGCAGAACTATCTGCTGCAAGAAGGTGTGGTGGTTAAAAGTTTAGGAATATTTTAAAAGTGACACAATTATGGACTCACAAGAATGCCTCCTTCAGCCTGGACTCCTTCAGTGGCTCCTCATCAGTGTCATGGCTGTTTCCTGAATGAGTCTCTGCTCTGAAAGGCCACAGACCCCCATCAGTTTGTTGGTTATCCCACTTTACTCCTCCTTTTCATGATCCACCAAGCACCAGCAGCAGGAGGTGGCCAGGGGATAACAGACTGTCACCCCCCAGCCCCAGTGCACCCAGTGCCACCACCCCCAGCCCCCAAACTGTCACCTCCTGTATGTGTCCGAGGCAGCAGCGTAGTGTAAGGGGGTGCAGCCTTTACAGTCAGCCTCGTTAATACTGGCTCCTGCTGTCACCAGTGTCACCGTACACTGGTAGCTGCCATTGGCAGCTGAGTAGTGCAGTGGAGTCCTGGGAAAGAGGGAAAGGACAAAGGAGGATCAGCACAGGTGGAGAAACTCACCCAGCAGCAAAGCAGGACCTGGGGAGTGACCCCCCAGCCCTGCAGCGCTGAGCTGTGTCTGGCTCTGGATGGAGCGTTTGGAGCTGCAACGCCTTTGGAGGAACCACAGCTGGGCCCCTGGGGTTAGAGGGGTGATGCAGACACAGCAAAGAAATTCCAGAAGGAATTTCTCCATGGAAAGGGTGGTCAGGCTGCCCAGGGAAGTGGTGGACTCCCCTCACTGTCCCTGGCACAGGGGAGTTTGGAGGTGTTCAAGGAACAACTGGATGTGGCACTCAGTGCTGTGGGTGACAAGGTGTGGATCGGGCATAGGGTGGACTCGATGGTCTTGGTGGGCTTTTCCAACCCCAAAGATTCTGGGATTCTGTGAATGTCCCATCCCAAACCCAGGCTCATTTCAGGGCTCGTTTCAGGCTCTCTTTCCAAAGAGAGTGCTCAGGGATTGGAATGGGCTGCCCAGAGAGGGGGTGGATTCCCCATCCCTGGAGGTTTTTAAACTGAGCTTGGCCGTGGCACTGAGTGCCATGATCTGATAAAGGGACTGGAGTTGGCCCAAGGGTTGGACTTGATGATCTCGGAGGTCTTTTCCAACCCAGCTGATTCTATGATTCTACAGAGCAATTCCCCCACAGGGCCCACAGGACACCCACCTCCCGAATTTATCTCTCCTCCTCAAGTCAGCACCGCTGCTCAACAGCAAATTAAGACATTCAACGTTCCTGCAGGAGATGGGGAGAGGAGTTAGGCATGGGTGAGAGAACAGCAGGAAGGAAAACTCCTCCTAGTGCAGACAAAACATCCTGGACATGCCACAGCTCAGTCAGGTTTGTCACCTCCGGGCAGCACAAGAGCCACAGCCATGGCTGATGCTGCACTCAAAAAGCTCTTCCCTGCTCCAGCAAATAACCCTTTGTGCTTCCTGCCTGGCATGAGCTTCCAAACAACCAGGTCATTATGGAGAGACATCAGCCACAGCATCAGTGCAGCTGATAGACTGGATTTTATGCCACAAAAATGCTTCAGGATTGCTGTCTCTGTGTCACTGTCCCCATCACTTGGGCAGGGTGACAGCGCCACGACGCCAAAGGACAGCTCCGTGGCAGGTTTCCATTTCCATTCCTGCTTTGAACAGGTCTCTGCTCTCCCTCCTCAGAGCTGGGAACAGCACCCAGGGGGTCCAGCTGCCCATCCATCCTGCCCCAAGCCCCAGCACAGCTCACCCTCCGGAAGCAGCAGCGTGGAGACAAGTCCTCCCGAGGTTGTCAGGCGTGTTGATGTCGAAGCCTGCAGACAGCACGTGCTCGTTGCTCAGCGAGGACACGATGCTGTACAACTGACCTGGGGGGCAGGAGGGGCAGGGGGTCAGCAGGGAGCTCGAGGGTCACCCCACTGTCCCTGGCACAGGGGGGTTTGGAGCCACTCACCTGAGGAAAGTAGCTTACGACAACAGTCTGAAAATCCGAAGAGAACAGCTAAGTGCAGAGGGAACATGTCGTGGATCCCACGCCTGCAAGGACAGGGGAAGAGAATCAGGGTGGATCATGGATTCTGTGTGTCCAGAGAAGGGAAGGGAGCTGAGAAAGGGGCTGGAGCACCAGGAGTGGCTGAGGAGAGCTCAGCCTGGAGAAAAGGAGGCTCAGGGAGGACCTTCTCACTCTCTGCAACTCCCTGACAGGAGCAGGGAAGTGGAGTGGGTCAGGCTCTGCTTCCAGGGAACAAGGGACAGGATGAGAGGAAATGACCTTAAGCTGTGCCAGGGGAGGGGCAGGTTGGATATTAAGGAAAATTTCTTCATGAAAAGGTAGTCAGGCCTTGGAAGGGGCTGCCCAGGGAAGGGGTGGAGTCACCATCCCTGGAAGCATTAAAAAGGGACATGGATGTGGCACTTGGGGACATGTCTCAGTGGTGAACATGGTGCTGGGCTGATGGCTGGACTCGATGACCTTAGAGGTCTTTTCTAACCTTAATGATTTCATGATTCTGTGATTCTGTGGCTGCATCCTCCAGCCTGGGGCAGGGAGAGGGAGGAAGAGGCTCTGCTTACCTTGCAGTGTCAGCACCATTCGTCATCAAAGTACTAATTAGCAGCTCGTGGCCGTATCTAGCAGCAACGTGGAGGGGGGTATTGCCGTATTTGTCAGCACAGTCAATCTCACTGCCTGGAAGGGAAAAGCCAAGGGCTTTGCCAGCGTTCCAGTCTGGAGCAGGGCTGTTCTAACACTGCCCTCCCATCTCAGGGACACGGCTGACACCTCGAGTTCATCCAGCATCGTGCAGGAGAACTGGAAACTGCTCTCAAGGCTGAGCCCACCTGTATCCTGCAAGTCCTGGGCATCAGATCTCCCCTTGTCCCCCCAGGGGATGCTTTCCACCCCAGAGGGCTCCACTGAGCCTCGGGGTGTGTGCCAAGCCTGAGGCCTCAAACAGGAATATTGCCTTTCAGGCTGTGGCAGTGGGAATGTTGTTTGGCTGGAGCAGCTCTGACCTGGCTGGAATTTCAGTGCCCTGGTGTGCACTTTGAAGGCACAACAGCCCCTGTCACCCCCCAGGCAGCACAGGGTCACCAGCAACAGCCCCTGGAGGAAAGGAGGCTCAGGGGGGACCTTCTTGCTCTCTGTCACTCCCTGACAGGATGATGGAACCAGGCTTTTCTCCCAGGTAACAAGGAATGGGACAAGAGGGAACAGCCTCAAGGTGTGCAGGGGAGGTTTAGATTGAGTGTTAGGAAGTGGATATTATCCGAGGGCATGGAAAGAACTTGAGTAATGACTGGAGAGGTCTTAAATCCCTCCAAGCAAACTCACCAGGAGGCCCTGGAGGCACAAGAAAAGGCTGGGATAACCCAGAGCTGAGGGAGGAACCACTCACCATTCTGAATGAGGATCTGCGACCGCGTGAACCGTCCGTGGATCGCAGCCATGTGCAACGGGCTCTTCCCTTCCTTGCTCTGCCAGAGCAGAACCAACATCACATCAGTGACATCCCACCACCCTCCCCGAGCTCCCACCCGGGGCAGCAGGTCCCTCCTCCCCACTCCCCAGGGTTCCACACCTGAAAGTTGACATCGGCCCCGTTGTTGACGAGGATCTCCAGGCACAGGGCCCCGTTGGTGGAGACGGCAGCGAAGTGCAGGGGGGTGAAGCCCTTCTCGTTGGGCTGGTTGACGTTGGCGCCGACGTTGACCAGCTCGTTGGCCACGGCGTCTTGGCCCATGTAACAGGCAATGTGAAGTGCAGTGTTACCGAAGGAGTTTGGTTCGTCGATCTGTGAGAGAAACCAAGTCAAGGTTTGGGGATTTGGGAAGGAAAAAGGCAGCTGAGAACCAACCAGGGCTTCTGCCATCATCCAGGGCTCCTGCCACCACCCAGCTCATGCCACCATTCAGCTTCTGCCACCATCCAGGGCTCCTGCCACCATCCAGGGCTCCTGCCACCATCCAGCTCATGCCACCATTCAGCTTCTGCCACCATCCAAAGCTCCTGCCACGATACAAGGCTCTTGCCACCATCCAGAGCTCCTGCCACCACCCAGCTCATGCCACCATTCAGCTTCTGCCACCACCCAGTTCATGCCACCATTCAGCTTCTGCCACCCCCCAAAGCTCCTGCCACCATACAAGGCTTCTGCCACCATCCAGGGCTGCTGCCACCATCCAGAGCTCCTGCCATCACCCAACTCATGCCACCATTCAGCTTCTCCCACCACCCAAAGCTCCTGCCACCATATAAGGCTTCTGCCACCATCCAGGGCTCCTGCCACCACCCAGCTCATGCCACCATTCAGCTTCTGCCACCACCCAGTTCATGCCACCATTCAGCTTCTGCCACCATCCAGGGCTTCTGCCACCATCCAGAGCTCCTGCCATCACCCAGCTCATGCCACCATTCAGCTTCTGCCACCATCCAGGGCTCCTGCAACCATCCAGAGCTCCTGCCATCACCCAGCTCATGCCACCATTCAGCTTCTGCCACCACCTAGGGCTTCTGCCATCACCCAGCTCATGCCACCATTCAGCTTCTGCCATCATCCAAAGTTCCTGCCACCATGCAAGGCTCTTGCCACCACCCAGAGCTCCTGCCACCACCCAGTACCCTCTCCTGCTCCTGCCTCCAGCCTGGCCTGCACCTGAGCCCACTCTGTCTGCAGCTGTGGGGGCCTCACCTCGACCCCCAACCTCAGGAGGTGACGCACGACCTCGATCTGGCCGCTGGCCGCCGCCGTGTGCAGGAGGGTGTAGCCCTTCTTGTCCTTGCACATCACATCAGCTCCCCGGGCCACCAGCAGCTTCAGAACTTCCAAATGCCCTGTCCAGGAGACAGTGGTAAGAGAAGGGATCCTGGAAAGCACAAGCTCTCCAGGGAGCCCCAAAAATGTGGGGAGCAATGTGGGGGATGAAACTGGGGTGATGCGCATGGGGAACACCCACTGTGCTGGTTTGGGCTGGGGGACAGGGAACTTTCTTCTCAGTGGCTGGAATGTGCCTGTGGTTTGGATTTGTGCAGAGATAAATTTGTTATTGCTGAGTTTACACAGAGCCAAAGGCCTTTCCTGCCACACTGAGGAGGGGGCTGGGTGTGTGTGGGACTTCGGGAGGAGACACAGCCAGGACAGGTGACCCCCAGCTGACCCAAAGGGTATTCCAGACCATATGACATCATGCTTAAGACATGAAGTGGGGAGAGAAAGAGGAAGGGGGGCATTTAGAGTGATGGCAGTTATCTTCCCAAGTCACCATTACGTGTGATGGGGCCCTGCTCTCTTGGAGGTGGCTGAACATCTGCTGCCCATGGGTAGCAGGGCCTTAATTCTTGTTTTTTCTTTCCTTGTGTGTGCAGCTTTTGCTTTCCCTATTGACCTGCCTTCATCTTAACCCACCACTTTCCAGCTTTTCCCCTCCCAGTTCTCCCCCTGATCCCTGAGAGAACGTGAGAGAGACAGCATGACAAAGAGCTGGCCTTCTTCTGAGA
>VWZD01000835.1:0-13134 GCA_013396695.1 Sakesphorus luctuosus | reverse complement strand
TAGAGTGGGCTGCAAGAGATCAGAGACATAAAAGACCAAATAAGATTTAAATGTGGAATAATGAGCTCCATTTTAAATCATGAATGGCATACAGTTGCACATAGGGAAATGTTCTTTTGTCTTATAAAAAATAAAGTGAGTGAATTTAATTAAAAAATATCAGTTTTAAAGAAAATAGATTTTTTTCATATGATGCAATGTAATTTTGTAGAACTTATTCCTGCATGTTTTGGATAAGCCAATAGATCAAGAAATTGAAAATGAAACATAGCCTTTTGACTGAAAGTGAATTCCAAGTTACTGCGTTCTGGAAACTTTTAGTCCAGGATTGACTTGTTTTCAAACTCTTACTAACTGCCATCCTGCCGTTCAGCTGTTGCCACTAATCACCTTCATCCACTTTGGATGCAATTGGCTCTTCTAACCATACATACACTGACTGTAAGATCTAAGAGCTTCAAAATAACCTGAATTTTGTACAACAGAGGGTGCATTTATCTAGATTTTAGGGTTGACTAAGCTGAAAGAAACAAATGCCATAGGACGCTACTATCATCAAAAAACCCCAAACTGGTGTGTAAGAAGCATAAGTGGGACTTCAACTCATCAGAAGCTTGACCTGAAACAGCCCTAAATAAGCATAACAAAATAAATGATTTTCTAATCTTTAATTCTTGTAACAGAACATAAAAATATAAACTTCTGTGATGGCAATATTAAAAATAGAAATAATGCCAGTGTGCAGAGTGACAAAACTCGTTTTTCAAGTATAGTCTATCAGAAAACACAGTATTGTGTAACTTTTTTTCTCATTTGTATCTTTACAAATACCAATTGACTCAAAAATTACTCTGACTGTAGCATCTGAAAGTTTCTAAACCAGAAATAGCAACATGAAAAAGAAGAGGATGCAGAAACTCATTTTATATGACTATTGTTGCTAGGGAGAGTGCTCCACTGGGATCCCTCCCTAAGCTTGTTTGTCTCACTCTGCCTGGGATTTTCAAAGAGGCAGTTCAGTGACATAGTGGAAACTCAGAATGATTCAGGTTTTCTGTTTGTTTTTCCAACATCTTTAATTTTGCAGCCATGGAATTTCTAAACAATAGGTCAAACCCTCAGAGGATAGTAAGTAGTTCTACAATTTTTTTGAAACATGCGGAGTTACAGCAATTTTACAGCCCAAGGCTGGCAGCCTTTAGTGTCTACCGAGAACTAAAAAATCCCTGGTGAACTCAAAACTGGTCAATTAGGGTCTGACTGGATTCCTGCTCTATTGATTCGCATGTTTATGATTGACTTGAGGTAAATTATAATCAGTCTGAAAAACTATTAATCATTTTACTTCTTTCTGATTGATTTTCTTACCTTTAAAGTTCTAGATTTTCTTTTAATCCCTTTTCCTCCACTCTATTTACTTTTTGTTAGTTTGGGGTGGGGTTTTTGGTGTGTTTTAATTTGGTGTGGGTTTTGTTTGTTTGTTTTTTGTTTGGTTGGGGGGTTTTTGGGGGTTTTTTTATTGTTATTATTCTTTTCTGTCTCCCATCCAGTTACACAGTTAAAATATTTTAATGTTATCAAAACACAGTGTGGGAATCTCAATAAACTCAATAAAACAAGCCACATATTTTAACACTGGGTATGTTAGCCTAACAATTGTAAAGTGTTAGAGTATGTGACTACATACTTTTCCCTTCTGTTTGACAGGACCTCCAAGTCCAACACAACATGTGGAAGATAACAAACACAAAGAGCATCCATCATGTTCCATATTTAGTCTTGTTTGATGCCTTACTTATTTTTAATTACACTTACTTCTCTGTATGGTTGAGTTGTAACTTGTGTTGCAAAATGACAAAGCAGAAATGTTGTAGAGAAAGAAAAGTACAGGAAAGAGAGAATAAAGTTCCTTGAAGCATGGAATAACTCATGTGTCCAAAAGGTTTTGATCCAACAGCATGTGCCATGCTGAGCTCTTTCATTACAGGTAAAAGCCTGTCTTACTAAAGCATTTTCTGTGTTTTTCAAAGTATATTAAGAAGATACCCTCCCTCACAGATGCAAATGGTTGAAAATGTACTCTTCTTGACTGTTTTTTTTAAATTCAGTTTCTCTCTCTGATGTTTTTTTCAGGTTTCCTCAGTTAAACGAAGCTTGGTTGGTCAACCTTCATATTGGCATTAAATCTCAGTACTAATATTATATGCTGTAACACCCTTGATAAGACACATAAGAGACTAACTTTTATGGGCTTTCTTATTCCTAAATGAACTCATGAGACCCGTAAACTTAAAATACTCAGAGACGAGATGAGATGCATGATATAAATCTTCCAAAATACTGTAACTGAGCACTGTCTGAAAATATCCAGAAACATTTGGAATCATTATTCTTTTTTGAATTAACCATTGATTGACATTTGTTGATATCTATTAGAATTTTTAGAATTTGCAGGATTCAAAATGCCTTTCCATCAGACTCAAATCTTAAAAGGTTATTTGAAGCTCTTAGGAGGTTATAGCTGGATGACAGATATTTTCCTAAGTTCTTATATTTTTACTAATGACTCTTTCTCTTAAAAAAAAATAAAATACACTCACTGTCTAATTATAACTATAGGAAATCAAAGACAAAAGGTTTTGTTTGTGATACTCTCATAGAGCCTGAATAGTACAAATGTATCAGTTTTTTCAGGGATCAAAGAATCAATTCAAATGGCTTCAATGGCTAAAGGCTCTCAGTTAATGGAAAGGTCTTTGTGTCAGTGAAAAATGCAGATGTTCTGACATGGGAGTGTATGATGACTCCATTCATACCACTGCACTTACATTATAAAAGATTTTTTCAGGTTCTTGTATTGCATTCTACAATGTGATCTTTCAGGCATTTCCCTCCAGAAACTGATAAAAAAGATGGTTTCTTGCTCTGATTATTGATAACACACATAGATAACACAGAAGAAATATACTGAACTTTTACATAAATGCAACTATACCAGTTGTAAGTAAATGTTAACAAGTTTATTTAAGTGATAACCTAATAAGCATGTTCTGTGTAATTGGGGCAGAAGCCAAGAAGAGAAAATAGTCTGAAATACTTAATTACCTAACAACAGATAAATGTAAGGTGTTTATCTAACAGCTATCAGACACCTCAGATACCATGACACTTCCCATGCTTCAGTCTCAAACACCTTGTCCTTTATTAAAGAATTAAAAAGGAAGTTTCTTCTCTTCCTCCTGATTTTCTGACACACAGAAAAGAATCACAGAATGGGTAAGACTGAAGGCACCACTGGAGGTCATCTAGTCCAATCTCTCCAATCAATCAGGGATATCCTAGAGCAGGCTACTCAGGATACAGATTGTTTTTGAATATCTCCAGAGAAGGAGATATTCTCCACAACCTCTCTGGGCAACCTGTTCCAGTGCACAGTGACCTGCACAGTAAGGAAGTTCTTCCTCGTATTCAGGTGGAACTTCCTGCATATCACTTTCTGCCTGTTGCCTCTTGTCCTATTACTTGACTTCACCAAGAAGAGCCTGGCTACATCCTTTCGACATCCTTCCTTCAGATTCTTATAGACCTTGATGAGGTCCCCTCTCAGTCATCTCTTATTAAGGCTGAACAGGCCCATTTTTCTCAGCCTTTCCTTGTAAGAGAGGTGCTCCAGTCCATTAATGATCTTTGTCACCCTTCACTGGACCTAATCCAGGAGCTTCAGGTTGCTCTTGTACTGAGCAGCCCAAACTGGACACAGCACTCCAGATGTGGCCTCACTAGGGCTGAGTAAAGGGACAGGATCATTTCTCTTAACCTTCTGGCTTTATTCTTCCTAATGCACCCCAGAATACCATTGGCCTTCTTGGTCACAAGGGCACACTACTGGCTCATGAACAGTGTGCTGTCCACCAGGACTCCCAGGTTCTTCTCTGCAGAGAAGACCCCTCAGCCTGTTCTTGTGGATGGGGTTATTCCTCCCCAAGTGCACTTGCCTTTGTTGAATTTCAGATAATTCTCTGCCCATCTTTCCAGCCGGCTGACATCCTTATAAGGGGCTTGCACAGCAGTCTGGGCTATCAGCCATTCCTCCCTGCTTTGTGCCATCAGCAAACTTACTGAGGAGGCATCTGCCCCTTCATCCAAGACACTGATGAATAATTTAAACAAAAATACTGAACCTACTGCCAACCCTTGCAGGTCAGATCTAGTTGCAGGTCTCCAACTAGACCCTGTGCAGTGAACATAGCCCACTGAGCTCTGCCATTCAAACAGTTCTTTGGTACTGTCAGCCTTTGAAACTATCTTATGCAGCATCCTGCTGAAAAACCTGCCAGTTCATGGCTCATACAAGGTGCACTCTTGGCTGTGTTAAGAACTGGCTGGATGGCTGGGCCCAGAGGGTAGTAGTGAAATGTGCTGCATCCAGTTGGTGGTCAGTCACTAGTGGTGTTCCCCAGGAATCAGTGTTGGGCCCAGTCCTGTTTAGTATCTTAATTGATGATCTGAATGACAGGATCAAGTGTGTCCTGAGTAAATTGGAAGGTGACACCAAGTTGGGTGGGAGTGCTGATCTGCTGGAGGGTAGAAAAGCTCTGCAAGGGGATCTGGACAGGCTGAATTGGTGGGCTGAAACTAATGGTATGATGTTCAACACAGCCTAGGTCCTGCTCTGGGGTCACAACAACCCCATGCAGCACTCAGGGAATAGTGGCTGAAAAGCTCCCCAGCAGAAAAGGACTTGGGAGTGCTTGGTCGTCAGGTGGCTAAATGTGACCCAGCAGTGTGCCCATCTGGCCAAGAATTCCAAAGGCATTCTGGCTTTTATCTACAACAGTATGGCCATCAGGACTAAGGAAGTGATTGTCCCCCTGTATTCTGCACTGGTGAGTCCACACTTTGGATTTCGCATCCAGTTCTGGGCCCCTCAATTCAAGAAAGACATTGAGGTGCTGTAGCAAATCCAGAGAGATGCAATAAAGCTGGTGAAGTATCTAAAGGGTAAATCCTATGAGGAGAAGCTGAGGGACCTGAGTTTGGAGAAAGGAGGCTGGCGAAAAGGAGGGTCAGGCATGACCTTATTAGTCTCTACAACTTCCTGAAAGAAGGTTGTAGCAAGATGAGGGTTAGCTTCTTCTCCCAGGCAACTAGTCACAAGAGGACAGAGCCTCAAGCTCCAGCAGGAGAGATTCAGGTTGGATATCAGAAGGAATTTCTGCCCAAGCATGTGCTCCTCTCTCCGCAGGTCTGCAGATCCAGGCCAGGACTCTGCTCCAGCATAGGATTCCCATGGGTTCTTAGACTCCTTTCAGACATCCACCTGCTCTGGCATGGGCTCCATGAGCTGTTGGTGATCTCTGCACCCCCATTAACTTCCAGAGGCCTGCAGGAGCACAGGTACTTCACCATGGTCTTCATCATGAGCTGCAGGGGAATCTCAGCTGAAGTGCCTGAAGCACCTCCTCCCTCTCCTTCTTCAGAGACCTTGGTGTCTGCAGAGTTTTTCCTCTCACATATTCTCACTCAGCTCTTCTCTGGCCATAATTACGCCTGCACAGTAACTTTTTTCTCCTTAGATATGTTAGAACAGAGGTGTTATTATCATTCCTGATTGGCTCAGCCTTGGCCACCAGTGGGTGCATCCTGGAGCTGGCTAGCATTGGCTCTACTGGACATGGAATTTTCAGAAACAATGAGTAAGAGGTATTGTGTGATATACAGAAAGCCATATGAGTCAAGAATTTGTAAGCATAAAGTTAAGAAGATTCTTTACATGGTCATCCCATACCAGATATGAATAGTAAACTTAATACAGCAGGATAAAGTGAAACAAAATATGGTCAAAAGGAGAATCCCACAATTTCTAGATTGGTTAATTTTGCACTTCAATGGTTTTGTTTCCTGCTCTGGTATCTCCCTGATTACTGGCAATTTTCGTTTTCAATGTTGTGAAGGAAACACAGTTATAGCAGTCTGGTCTTTCATCCAGTTCCCATTATGCACAATTTAACAATATTTTATAAATCCAAGAGATAAAGAAGATTTCTACTGTATGAGGAATATAACTGGTATGCTGTTGTTATGACTCAATAGAAGGTTTTTGCAGATTCTCTAGCTATTCTCAATGCTTCAATTTTTTTTTTTTTTTTTTGGTATATATTGGAAAGAACAAGAAAGTGTTTTGTAGCTAACTGAAATGTTGAAATAAATTTAAACAAATCAGGATTATGTCAGTCTCATTAAAATGTTAATTTCAAAGTCAGATGAATTATAATATTTTAGATTTTTGAGCTATCGCTGTATAAGAGCTGCCTCTTCCTCTACCAGACTATCACCAAGGCAAATTTTATTTGAAGACATGTTTGAGAGATTTTTTTCTTAGCTTATAGCAGAAAGATTTGAGAAGTGGAAGAGAGGATAGGGAGTATTTAACCATGACTGCAGCAGCAAGAAGTTCTTATCAACGGAGAAAGCAGCATTTAGAGGAAAGCGTACAGCTTATTTGTACAACACATACTCAAAATAATTTTGTGGAAGCATATAGAATATTATTTATTTTTCTTTTATCAGCCTAAATAAACTTGTGGCATTTTGATTTCTTTTGGTTTTTTGAGGGGTTCTTTTTATTTTTATTTTTTTTTCTCCTTGAGCAGGTAGCCAATAGTCTGGGGCTTGTAGGTTGTTTCCATTGGTAAGAAAAATTACTAAAAGAGCTTAGTTATTTTCAGTTCAGGGCTGTTGATTTTCATAAGCAAGTCAAATGTCCTTATTTAGCCAGAAGAATCAATTTACATACTCTCAGTTTTCTAACCAGCCTTTTCAGTTAGTACAAGCACTAGTCCACAGTTGCTTTGGTCCCCATCAATCTTTCATTTCTTCTGATTCCCTGTAGCCTTTGGCATGCTTTCACTTACAAACACACACTATTACATGAGTAGAATACAAGTGGTACAGCTCCCACATATTTTATACAGCTTCAGGGAACTTATTCTGAACTTCTTCCAAGATGTTTTATTGAACTCTGGTTTAGGACAGTGACTGCAATATTTTCAGCAGCTTTCCACCTGTGTGCTGTTCTAAATGCTTCCTCTGTTTAACCGGGCTGACAAGTAGATCGACTGATACCAGTGAGATAAGTCATTGCTCATTTAACAAAAGCAAGAGGACAGGCAGCTTTCAGTTTTCTCCACTGTTACCACTGTCAGTTCCTACTACTATAAAAAGTAACAGGTAGGCACTGGGGCTATGCTGGTTAATATTGTTCAAGGAGGTACAGCGTTTGTGCTTGACAGGACAGAAAGACAGAGCCCTGGGCTCCTTCCTCATCATTGCCATGTGAAGAAGGTGTCTTTTAGTTGTGTACAGGGAACTATCCTGCAGTGAAACATAGTACAAACATAATTGAAATGGGGGAAGAAGAGAAGGAGAAAGGAAATATTTGCTGTCCTTTACATGAGCAAAATAAGCAAAGAAAATAGGGCTTCCACCTTTTCTTGTCTGAGAAGCCTGGAAGGTTCTTTACTGTAGGTACAACTATTTGCATAAAAGATTAATATGATTCTTCCACATTTGAAAAACACAATTAATATTGATAAACAACATTTAAACCACATATGCTGGTGGAGCTATATATCTTATTTGAAGAGCAATATTTTAATGTGATAATGTATCATAGTATGTCCACAGCCTGAAGTTACGCTGCTGATGAGTGGAAGACCTACAGCTTGTGTTTTAAACCACAGATACGGAGACTAATTCTGTGTCCAGAGATTGAGGTTGTTTCTTTCTGGAGTCCAAGGTAGTGTATCTACCCTGTTTTTCATTGGGTGTACATGCTAATGTTTTGGCAGTGGGGGACTTCAAGGATGGCCTCTGTTAGAAGAGACCATGGGCTGTCCATGCTGGATGCTGCCACTTTCAGCCACCTCTGCAACAGATCCACAACAGGACAAAGATGAGTGGAAAAACACACAGGGCAAAATACTGCACAGCAGTGTGTGAAAGAGGAATGAAGAGAAAAAGGACAAGAAACAGCCTTGGAAACATGAAGATCAGAGTAGGAGAGGCAGAGGTGCTCCAGGTGCCAGAGCAGAGACTCCCCTGCTGCTTGTGGAGGAGACCACAGTAGATCAGATATCTCCCTGAAGACAATGGAAAAAAAATGTGCCAGAGTAGATGGATATTTCCTGAAAAAATCTGCAGCTCAGGAAGACCCCATGCTGGAGCAGCTTCTCCTGACAGGAACTGTAACTAGTGGAAAGCACACTCTGAATCAGGTTTATCCTGAAGAACTGCAGCCTGTGGAGAGGACCCAAGTAGGGGCACTTCTTGAAGGCAGGCCATGAGAAAGAATCAGAGCTGGGCAAAACTTTGAGAAAGAAGGAACATCAGAGAGGAAGTTTCATGGACTTACTGCAATCTCCATCTGCTCATCCCCAATGCACTGCTCAAGGTCCAGGGAGATGGATGAATCATGAATGAAGGAATGGCATTGAGTCTGGGGAAAAAAGCTGAGTGAGAACTGTTTGGTTTTTGTCTTTATTTCTCAATATCCAAATCTATTTTAATAGACAATCAATGAAATTAATCTGCATCAAGTCAAGTTTGTTTTTTCCCATGACAGTAACTGGTAAGTGATCTCCTTGCCTTTATCTAGACCCACAAGCCCTTTCCTTTTGTTATTTCTGCCCTGCGCTGTTGAGAAAAGAAGCTGGATGGACATCTGGCATCTGGACAAGGTCAACACACCTTGCTGAAATCTAAATGTCTAAGCTCTTTTTCGTCTCACTGGGCTTCAATTTGTAAACAGTGGATGGAAGCAGGTACCTTTATAAGAAAATGCGTCTGACCTGTCTAGGAGTGAGCTGCAGTGACTGTTACCTTGATTAGAAGGAGTCCTGGGAGTGATAGCTCAGTTGTAGATGCCAAGATTTTAGACATCTCCTTTTCTATCTGTTTTTCTGTCTTTTAAGTTCTGGATAACAACTGTGATGTGCTGTCAGAGACTATAAAGTCTTTAGATTTTAGATCTGACTAGGTTTGTTTCCTATAATAATCATTAGCAAGAGAATAGTTGCTCTTCTTTCTTTTGCAAATAATTTTCACACATTTTTTCTGGGGTTTCTGTGGGTTTTTTTGTTTTGTTTTTTTGGTTTGGTTTTTTTTCCCCTTTCCTTTTGTGCCAGAACAAAGAAGAATCAAAATGGCAGCCAAGGGCCTTTGGAAAAGTGTTTACAAATTTTTAAGGGTTATATTGTGTTATATATCCCTTTTGTCCATGTGGACTGTACTACACTCTTGGTTTTGATCCTAATAAGAGCATTCTTTTCATTAGTATGCAAAATATAAAAAGCATTTTTGACCCCCTTTTTAGAAATGTGAATTGTTTTATGCTTTTGGCTGTTTCTCAACCCTATTATCATACAATAATTGACTGGTGACAAGAATTTCATTTCTCAGTGGTGTTTTAAGTAATCTGTAAATTGTATTACTAAGCCTTACTCATTGCATCTGACACAATTTGCATTTTGACTGGTTGGCCATAAACCTCTCTTTTGAGATTTACATTGCCAGAAATGTAACAGAGAACAAGAATGGCTGGCTGCCAATCAAATTATAGAACACTGAAAAGGTCAGAGTTACACAGTATAGAGATTGTACTGGGTATAAAAATTCTCTGATGTTTCATTTCACTGACAAAGACTGTAATAAGAAGAGGAAACAGTGCAAGATGGATCAGGTTTTTTGACCACAGTGTTTATGAGGGTGATACATGAAAAACAACCAAACAAAAAAACATCAAAAGCCCAATCCCTTCTCATTATATCTAGATTACTAATATACAGAGTTCTTCAGTTTAGAAATTTCAAATAAAATTCCTTAGGGTCAGAATGGCCCAGGGAACTCTGGGTTAGAAACAGAATATAATAATTCTCTACACTGGAACAGAATATGAATTGAAATGAGAAAGAACTTGAACAGATCAAAATGGTAGGTAATTTGCATCAGACAGTTTCCTCCTGTAAATTAGTCTGTGCTCTGAAAATCTCAAAGTAGATGTTCTAGCTACCACTTCAGGGTAGGGAGAAATCAAAGCTCAAAACTCTGTCCATGCCAGATGAGTAACAATGTAGCATTTCAGGAAAGATGTCATGCCTGGTCTTAGGGACCACATTGAAATCAGTTTGTAAATTCATTACTATTTTGCTGCTTGGGGATTTTCCCAAACATCATATAATTAGTGTCTCGATCACACAAAAATAGTATCCCAGCTTGACATTCTAACTCCAGAGTGTTTTATTACCTTATTCCCAATGTGAAATGTTTACATTAAAAAGGGATAAGTTGCTTTTAATTTCTTTTGGGTCATATGGTTGTGTCTGTTATGGGGCAGATTGTGTCTACCATCTCCTCCTCATCTCAGATAAGCTGAAATAACAGAAAAAGTGATAAAGCATTAGATTGTCTTTCCATGTGGCCAACTTTTTCTACAGTAAAAATTTACTCAACTGGAGCAGATAGTTTAGGTTTAAGATATAATAATAAAAACAAACAAACCCCCAAACAAAACAAAACAAAAACCATACAAAAACAAACAAACAAAAAACCCCCAAACAACCAAACAAAGAGATGGAGAGAAAATAAATAAAGAGTAGTGATATAAAAAAATTAAGATAAGTGTTTCCAGAAAGAACAAGAAGAAAATATGAACCCTGAAGAGTTAAATATAACAACTTTCCTTTCAGAAAGTAGTTCTTCAGAGTAGATGCCCTGTATCATAAAATACGTTTCTAAAAGGAAGCAGCAGTTATATTGAGGCTTTTATGAAATTTATTTATTTGTTTACTTTTTCTATTGTAATCTAAGTCCTGTAGAAATTCTGCTCCACAACATTATCCTTCATCTGGCATCTCCCTGAATTGTGAGTTTATTTTAGAAATATCTTCATGCAAACAAAAATGTACCAAATATAGGAACCAGACTACAATTATCGCTAGATCCACCAAAATGCAATGAATACTATAATACAGCATAGGTAAACACATATATCTAAAGCTCTGTGGCAAAGGTTAGGAGACCTAGGTCAAATTTATTTTTTAATATTTTCTTTAAATTTCACATGAAAATCAGTTTCTAATTGTACAATGCAATCATTTTGGTGGGTTTTACTGGTACTGTAGTGGCAAATGTATTCAGGTTTTTTAGTTCCAGAGGTGTTATTGTGATGGTAGTCACGAATTTGTCCATATTTGAAGCTGTTGATAATTGCTAGGAAAATATCTTCTGCTTCCTGTAATATGCTTTCTGTAGTAAGCTTATGCTTCCTATGGTTGCAGAGTCCAGTCTTTTTTTACAGTCCCTGATAATTTGATAGGAAATATCACATCTGAAAATAGTATTAAAACTGACATTCTTCATTCTGTACAGGCCCACCCAAATTTATATCCTTCAAAATATTGGTAACATTGATGTAGAACTGATAATTGTAGATGGATATATTAAAAATAAAAACAAATACAAAACAAATGAACAACCAAACAAACGCAGAAAACATTTTGGGGGGAGAATCACACAACATTTGGCCTCATTTTACTTTTGGAACAAATTTCATTAAATGAATATAAGGTTTTGTGGAATAGATTTGAGAATTCAGACCAGGTCCTATAAGTTCAGTACTAAGATAAATAATATGATAACATTTTAAACTAAACTGACAAGATCTGACATGTTACAAGTTTACAGTCTATTTTCACTGTGCTAACATTCATTGCTGTAAAAACTGACATTGCTCCCATCTCTGATGGAGAGTAATTTTAAAATTTATTTTATTCCATTACAGAGAAACTTTTCAATGTTTAGTACAGAAAGATTAATGGCAGTACATAGGCAAAGCATTGGCCGTACAGAGTATTTTCTACTGAAATATAATATTTCTTCTACCTTTCTGTCTCATTAATTCCTTCTCTCCCTCCCTGCATCTCAGTTTTTGAAGATCTATTTAACATAACAAAATTACAGAAGCATCCATACATTTAGTTTTTAGAATACCTTGAGAAAGGAAAGTATCATGATTCTTAAGTATAGAAACAATAGTCAATATTAGGCAATATTTTCCTCCAGAAATTTTCAGGTGTAAAAAGGAGATACAAAGCGAACTAAATTTTTTCATATGTGACTCCTTTTATAAACAATGAAAAATGCCTATACCTCTATGTCAATAATGTATGAATTCTGAGTTTGTAGGGAAGGTGTTCGATATAACTGTTGTGGTTTAAGCCCAGCCAGCAACTAAGCCCCACACTCACTCACACTAAGCACTCACTCACTCTCCCCACATGGGATGGCGGAAAGGATCTGGTAAAAGTGAGAAAACTCATGGGCTAAGACAAAGACAGTTTAATAGGAAAGCAAAAGCTGCACACACAACCAAAGCAAAGCAATTAATTAATTCCCCAATTCCCTTGGGCAGGCAAGTGTTCAGCCATCCTCAGGAAAGCAGGACACTGTCATGCGTAATGGTGACTTGGGAAGATCAAATTCCGTCACTTTGAATGTCCTCCCCTTCCTTCTTCCCCCAGCTTTATATGCTGAGCAAGACGCCATACATAAAGGAAGTTTCCTTGGGTCAGCTGTCCCAGCTGTGTCCCCTCCCAGGTTTTTGTGCATCCCCAGCCTCCTCACTAGTGGGATGGAGTGAGAGGCAGGAAAGGCCTTGACCCTGTGTGAGTGAGTGTAAGGCTGACTGTAAGTGCATCCCTTAAGGAAAGCAGTTTAGAGTTCTCCCTTAAAAAGAAGAGAGCTACCTGTAGTGTGTGTGTGTGGTCCTGTGACCAATGAGATGCTTTGTTGAGTGTGAGGTGAATAGGCTTGCCAATAATGTCATGACATGCTGGATGTGAGAGGATATAAAAGGTGTGGATGTAACTGAGAATAGAACTACTACTAACTACTATGAGCTATGAGGAAACTGTCTGTGAAACTCTCTCTTAGCTGAATCTCTCCTAGATGAAACTGTCTTGAATAAACTCTTGTAAACCTTCTGATCAAGCTTCTGATGCCTGCTGTGCCTGAGCTCTTCTGACCGTCATTCACGTTGCCCCCTTACTCAGTATAAGGGTGTCATGGGTTTGGCTG
>VWZD01000834.1:37219-50053 GCA_013396695.1 Sakesphorus luctuosus | reverse complement strand
ATTTTTCATTTATATTTTAATTTTTATTTTATATTTTATTTTCATTTTTTATTTTAATTTTTATTTTAATTTTTATTTTATATTTTATTTTTTATTTTACATTTTATTTTATTTCATTTTATTTTGTTTTATTTCATTTTATTTCATTTTCTGGGGTTTCCAGCAGCTCCAGCCACGCTGGGGCTGGGCAGAGCCTGACAAAACCCCTTGCACACCAGAGCAGCTCCACCATCCACCCAGACAACCTGATAAAACCCAACAAAAGCCCTCTTTGAAAACTTATCTGTGTCTGGGCAGGAATTTTCCCCACACTGACACATGGCCCAAGTCAGCAGCAAGAAGCGGAGTCTGAACAAAGCCCCAAATTCACAATCCCCCTCCTGAACTCCCTTGCTCCGTGTCCATGCAAATAACCCTTCTCAATTTCCATTTCAGATGTTTTGCAGCACTTTGTGCCGCTCCTGTTTTCCTGTATTTGGGAGAGGCTGAGGGAGCTGGGGGTGTTTAGCCTAGAGAAGAGGAGGCTCATTTGAGGGAAGCAGCACAAACCCAAACAGGGCTCAGCTTTTCCTGCTCTTTGAGGCAGTTTTACCTGTGTGTGGCATCACCCAGCTGGGGGTTCCTGCTGGAAGGGAAGCTCCTGCTCCCTCAGCTGGGCTCCACCAGCTCTCTGGGGTCAAGGGAAAAGGAATAATCCCATTTTCCTGCTTTCCTCCTGCTGCTTTGTCACAGAATCTCAGACTATTCTGAGTTGGAAGGACCCACAAGGATCATCGAGTCCAACTCTCAAGTCAATGGCCCACACAGGGGATTGAACCCATGACCTTGGCATTATTACAGCCAAGTTTTAACCAACTGAGCTGATCTCAGGGTCTCCACACTGAATCCCATTCAGAATCTCCCTCTGGCAGCTCCAAACCCTTGCAGGGACAACCACTGGATGACTCCACACCCCTCTTTCACTCACAGAATCCCAGACTATTCTGAGTTGGAAGGGACCCACAAGGATCATCGAGTCCAACTCTCAAGTCAATGGCCCACACAGGGGATTGAACCCATGACCTTGGCATTATTACAGCCAAGTTTTAACCAACTGAGCTGATCTCAGGGTCTCCACACTGAATCCCATTCAGAATCTCCCTCTGGCAGCTCCAAACCCTTGCAGGGACAACCACTGGATGACTCCACACCCCTCTTTCACTCACAGAATCCCAGACTATTCTGAGTTGGAAGGGACCCACAAGGATCATCGAGTCCAACTCTCAAGTCAATGGCCCACACAGGGGATTGAACCCATGACCTTGGCATTATTACAGCCAAGTTTTAACCAACTGAGCTGATCTCAGGGTCTCCACACTGAATCCCATTCAGAATCTCCCTCTGGCAGCTCCAAACCCTTGCAGGGACAACCACTGGATGACTCCACACCCCTCTTTCACTCACAGAATCCCAGACTATTCTGAGTTGGAAGGGACCCACAAGGATCATCGAGTCCAACTCTCAAGTCAATGGCCCACAGAGGGGATTGAACCCATGACCTTGGCATTCTTACAGCCAAGTTTTAGCCAACTGAGCCAGGTGTTCTTGCCCTGTAAGGAGCTCATCAGATGCAGTTCCCAGCCCTGTTTGGTCCCACCACATTCTGGTGGTGCTTTTTTTCCATCAATAAAAATTATTGAGCTGCTGCCATTTTCTTTTCTTGTTTTGGATCTCCCAAGGTTGGCATTTTTAATGAAGGAATTTAAGAAAGTAAAGGAACAATGTGCAGCCAGAGTGCCCTGAACAATTTGTGTGTTTGTTGCTGTGCTCAGGCCTTTTATTTGCCTCTTTAATAACAGCTGATTGTCCCTTTTTGCCTTCTCTCCCATGGGATTATTCACTGTCCAGAAACTGGTTTTGATAGCAGAGTGGCCTTAATGTTCCAGATAACCACGTGAAGAGAGAAGATAAAGGGACAAAGTGCTTTTGTAGACATGTTTTTAAAGCTGAGGGACACCAGTGGGTGGTTCAGCACTGGGGATGGCAGAGTGGCTTTGGCACTTGGCAATGCCCTAAAAAGGGATTCCTGTTCCTCCAGGCTCCCCACAGTCCTGGTGCCATGTCTGGGGCAGGGCTGGCAGCAGGAGTTGGCACTTGGGATGGGCTTGGCCAGGCTGTTCCTACTGCTGAAGGTCTTCAGCAAAGGGCACATCGGTGGGCAAAGAGATAAACTCAACGTTCCATCCTTCAGAGATTTTATGGAACAGAACATGGAGGGGTTCTGAGACAGGGAAAACCAAAGTAAAGGGGTGTGAGGATAGATTTGAGAAATCTGTGCTGTTTGGAGAAGAGAACCAGAACTGTGTGTGTGTGACTTTAATGAGAGTTGTGGAACTGTGGAGATTGTGATTTGAATGATCCCAGTAATTGTTTGTGCCTGCAGGTTTCGCTGGTTGCAGGCCAGGGTGTTCAGGTGGTTTTATTTTTAAAGGTCTTTGCGGAAAGCTCTGGGTTCAGGCAGGTCTTCTGTGCATGGAGCTGTGTGTGTGGCTTCATCTCTTACTTCTAATGCTGTTTATCTTTTCTAGCAGCTTTCACAGTTCTAAGTAATCTTAGTTTAACAAACAATTTATATTTTATGAAGGGGCAAGTCTCCTATTTGCTTATTGAAAGGTTGGTTTTTTCCCCTCTTATTTACCCAATTTTCCTATTTAATTTTCACTGTAAGGTTTGATTAGAGGGCCCTCCCTCAGCAGTTTCTGCTGCTGCTTCACAGTTTTTAGTGGGATAAACTCAAGATCTTCACAGCCAGAGCACTGGGGTTTGATGGAAATCTCTGGGAGCAGCTTTCCAGTTGGTTCATACCACAACATCCCTTGGGTTTTTGCCTTCAGGAGCAGAGATTCAGTGCAACAGTGTCCCAGTTCATCAGGTGGGCCCAGTTTGTCCCTGTGTGGGTGTGCCCAAAGCTGGGCATTCTAAACCCTCTGGGCCATTGCCCAGCAACTCTTCCCAATGGCCCATTGGCAGCAGCTGCCCAGGGCACAGCTGAGCCCTCAGCCTGGCAGCTGGCTGGGAAAGAAGCCTGGCAGACAGGAGAGGGGAGAACTCCCCTCCAGGGACTCCTTGGCCCCTCCACACCCACCTGAGGGCTCAGCTCTGCTCAGGGGCCAGCAACCAGTCCAAAATCCCCCCTGACTCCCACACTCACATCCCCCACTCTGCAACTCCCTGCCCTGGGGGACCCACCGGGGGCTCCCACCTGCACCTGAGGGAAGAGAATCTTGTGCCTTGGGGACCTCTGGGACCACTCATTGGATCCAGAGGAGGAGCAGAGCCTGGCCAGGAGGAGCCCACCACTCTGGCCCAGACTGTGCCATCATCTGCACCAACAGCTTTGTCCCTTCCTTTTCCTTTGGACTCGGGGGAACCCCGTGGGGCTCAGCACAGGGGCCACCAAACCCCACTGTGTTTGTGCCCCAGGGGGCTGGGTTAGACTGCTGGGTTTGGGGGTTAAACCCAATTTCTCTTTGTGCCATTGCATTTATTGTTATTAAATTGTAACTCTGACTTACATTCTCTTTGGTGTTGAGTTCATTTCTCCTGCAGGTTCACCTTTAAACCACCACACAGTTTCAGCCTCTCCTGACCTCCACAGGTTCCAATCCCCTCCCCAGACCCCACAAACACATCTGGGCTGTCTGTGTGCCAGAGATGGACTCAGACATGGAGGAATAATATATTTATTAAATTGTAACTCTGACTTACAATCTCTCCTGAGCTGGGTTCATTTCTCCTGCTGGTTTCCCTTTAAAGCAGCACAAACAGGCACCAGGGAAGAAGGGAATATCGTTCTTTGAAGGCTTGAGCTGCAGTGGAGCTCCCCATGGCCACCCTCTTTCTCTTCAGAGTGGTAATATCATGTCTTATCTGGATTTCAGCAGCCAAGGAGCTGAGTGTGACAGGAGGCAGAGCTGCTCCTCCTCCTCCTCAGCAGAGGTGGAAGGCACCAGCTGGCACTATGTGGGTAGCACTTCTCCCAAAAAGTAATCACGGTGGGAGTTGTTGCCAGTTACAAGTTGTGATCACAGGCCAAATGGTGTCCTTCTCCAGCAGGGTACAGTTCCAAGGGGGTTGCAAAGATGCAAAAGGGTTATTTTTGCCAACCTGGGGAGTATTTTCAGTCCCAGGGGGCTCTGCCAGGGTGTTGGTTGTTGGCATTTGGGAGAAGGTGTGAGGGGAGCAAGTCAGGGCTGTGATGCTGCTAGACCAGCTCCCAGGCACTAAAAAAAAGTACTTTTTTTTTGGTATTATGTAAACCACAACTTGGTTAGGCCATGAAACAGGAATTGTTTTAAAAGGCTGAAAAATGGAGAGGTCTGTTGCTTTGGTTTAGGCTTTGCCCAGTGGGAACTGAAACATCTCAGTTCTTCATCTTTGGCACTTTGAACAAACTGCTGGTGTGAAATGATGAGGAAAACTTTGTGAGGAGGTGAAAAATTCCCTGTTGCCTTTTGCTGTGGTGGGTTTTTGTGAGAGGAGTTGGGGGCAGCACGTTCAGGGGATGCAGAGCTGGTTAACAGGTTGCTTGGTAACCTGGATGGAGGAATTGGGAGTGCAAAACCTGGATGGAGGAATTGGGAATACAAAACCTGGGCATGGCATCGGCTTTCAGGGGTTTGCAGGGAGGGGAAGAAGGGATTGGATTCAAAGGAAAAACTGGAAGCTTAGAATAGGAACAAGTTGATTTCTCAGAGTTCTTTCTGAATTAAAATAGGCAGCAGAATAAATCATAGAATCACAGAATGGATTGGGTTGGAAAAGACCTCCCAGATCATCAAGTCCAACCCTTGGGCCAACTCCAGTCCCGTCACCAGATCATGGCACTCAGTGCCACGGCCAAGCTCAGGTTAAAAACCTCCAGGGATGGGGAATCCACCCCCTCTCTGGGCAGCCCATTCCAATGCCTGAGCACTCTCTCTGCAAAGAATTTCTCCCTCATCTCCAACTTCAATTTCCCCTGGCAGAGCTTGAGCCCCCCGTGCCCCCTTGTCCTATTGCTGAGTGCCTGGGAGAAGAGACCAACCCCCAGCTGGCCACAACTTCCCTGATGTGGCACTTCCAGACAGTGCTGAGGTCACCTCTCAGCCTCCTCTTCTCCAGCACAAACACCCCCAGCTCCCTCAGCCTCTCCCCACAGCACTTGTGCTCCACTCCCTTCTCCAGCCTCCTTGCTCTTCTCTGGCCCCACTCCAGCCCCTCAATCTCTTGCCTCAACTCAGGGGCCCACAACTCAACACAACACTCAAGGTGTGGCCTCCCCAAGGCAGAGGCCAGGGGAAGGCTCACTGCCCTGGGCCTGCTGGCCACGCTACTTTGGATCCAGGCCAGGAGCCCATTGGCCTTCTTGGCCACCTGGGCACACTCTTGGCTCAGAAGCCGCCCCCGGGATGGCACCATCAACACAGTATTTATATTATTACTGGTATTTAAGGCAACTATTAAAACACCAAGCACAGGATTCAGCTCAATCAGCTTCACAATTCAAGGGTGGAAAATCCACCTGCACTGAAGGAACTTCAGATTATCCACAAGGTGATTGGCAGGGACTGAGAGACCAGAATTGTTTCCAGGTTAAGGATATTGAGGCACTTCTAAGTGTACCAGCTAAAGCTTTGAACCTCCAACACCAGAAATACTCAAAATTCAAATATTTAAACTTTCATTCTGAGAGATATTTTACATCATCTTTCATTTTGATATTTTTCATTTTGATATTTTTCAATTTGATATTTTTCATTTTCATATTTTTCACAGGTGAAAAATATCAAAATGAAAGATGATTTCTCTGGTTTCTCTGTTTCATATGTATCCATTAAGTTTCTCATCCAAACTATGAAAGAAATAAATTTTTTTAAGACAGTCAGCTGTAAAAAAACACTTGAAAAAGGAGGGAAATATTCCCACTCCCTATCCAAGTCTCACTTATTAAGGCATCTAAAAAATACAAACTGCAGTAAAGGTGTTTCCTTCTGGCTGCTTTAGAAAAGTATTTTGCATAAGTAACCTGAATACAGAAAAACAGCAACAATCTGCCAAAATATTCTTGTACCTCCCCTGGAAATCATAGATGAATGAAGGGGAAAAATGAAATTTGTACCTCCCCTGGAAATCATAGAGGAATGAAGGGAAAAAAATGAAATAAACACCCAAAATATCTAAAAGTACATAAGTAAACAAGAAGCTCCCCTATTATAAAATAAAAATTAACCATCTCTTTTTTCCCCCTCCCTGACTAATAACAAATTCCCAGTGGGACTTGTATTGCAAATAAGGATTCAGCAATCCAAAATATGCCTTTCATTAATGAGATCATTACAAATCTCAAATCTGAGATCTCCACAATTCAGCCCTAATTAGCAATTAAAGCTGATGTAAGTAAAAATAAGACAATTGAATATTCACCAGTGAGGAACTTGAAGAAAAACAACTCATTGACCCTATTCAGTGTTATTTGGGAATTTTACCTCCAATCAAGCCATTCTGTATTTTAATCTTTAAAATATTCCCTGCAGATTAGGGTGAAAGATGCAGCTGAATTTCATTAGTGATGTGGTACAAGCTTCAGGTTTTAAGTTTTATACACTGAGCTCTACACACCAAAGCTGTTCCACAGGCAAAAAATCCCCAAAATATACAAAAAATTGGATGTAAAGATAAATAACTCCTCATGACGACCGTGCAACCTTCTCTGCAAGAAATTGTTATAAATTTAGAGATTAAAAATGCTGAGGGAAGAGCAGCAGGGAGGCTCTGTGCCCGTCTCCCAGGCTCTGCAAGGCTGGCACAGGCAGCCACACAGTTGGGATGTGCCCACACCCCCAGCCCAGCAGAACAAACCCAGCTTTGAGCTGCCCCGCTTTGATCGGCACAACAAGGTCACAGCCGCTCAGCAGATGACTCCTCAGGAACTTCAGTGCCCCAGGGCACCATGAATGGCACTGCTGTGGGGCAAGAAAGGGGCATTCATGCAGCCCAGGACCTCCACTGGGGACACACCACCCCATTCATTCTTCCTCCTCAAGGACAAGCCGACAACTCACGAGCAACAAGTTGCTCCGAGACGCCGAAGGGATGAGTGTGAAAGATCTCCAACCACAAACTCCCTGCCCTGCCAAACAGCCAAACTAACAGCCCTCACCCCCCAGAGCTCCCAATCTGCTGGGCAAGATGCTCCTCCGGCCACCAGGATGCCCCTCCGGTCACCAAAATGTCCCTCTGGTCACCAAGATGCCCCTCCAGTCACCAGGATGTTCCTCCAGTCACCCAGATGTTTCTCCAGTTGCCAAGATGCCCCTCCAGTCACCAAGATGCCCCTCCAGTCACCAGGATGTTCCTCCAGTCACCAGGATGTTTCTCCAGTTGCCAAGATGCTCCTCCAGTTACCAATATGCTCCTCCAGTCACCCAGATGTTTCTCCAGTCACCAAGATGCTCCTCCTCCAGTCACCAAGATGCTCCTCCAGTCACCAAGATGTTCTTTTCATAAAGGACAAATAAATAACAAATGCTGGGAAGAGCTGAAATGTCAACATGCATGATTCATGGCCCTCCTCATCAGAGACGCCAGTGAGGAGAGAACACCACTCTGCCAGGCTGCCTCCCTGCCAGGAGCTCACATGGCATCACTCCTGAGAGCACCAGGGCTGGCATGTGGGCACCTGCCCTGGTAGGAATAGTAACATGAACTCACTGGATCCAGAGTGTTCCTCAAGTATCTGCATGTGCCTCTGCCAAACTGGCTCTGAAGGATTCCTACCTCGGGGTGCTTCTTTGGTAGAGTTAAAGAACTCTCATCTATATATGCAAAGCAACAGGATTGGTGGAAAGGGGGAGGGAAAAAATAATAAAAAAAAAAAGCCACTCAAATTTTAAATTCAAAAAAATCAACGTTTTTAGGAAATAAGCCCTTTGCTCCAAGCGGGGAAAAAGCTGCTAAAAATACAAAAATGACTGAGGAAGCAAAACTTACAGCAAGGTTTGCTTTATGCAGAACATATAAACTCAACTATCACACACATTTTCTAAACCCCATGAATAAGTCATGACTCCTTTGAAACCAAACAATGATGCAACGTGGCACAAACCCAAACCTGAGTCAAATAAGCACACGGTACTTCTTATGTTTTATCATTACTAATTAATGTTCTCTTCCAGAGTACTTTTCAAGATGGAGTTTCTCAAGCCACACTAGGAATTCTGTTATTTGATGCATTTTGGAAAGACAAGGAGTAAAGGCTGAGCAGGAAGAAATCCAGACTGCTCAGGGGAACCTGAGAGAATATTCAGATTTCTCCTGAGGAGCTGAAACTCCACAGCACCCAGGACACACAGCATTGTTATTCTCAGTCCAGTAAAGTAACTCCTGCTCTCCCATCAGATTCCCAAAGCAATTCCATGCTAAAATCCTCTCCAGTGTTTCCAGCCTCCTCATCATTAAAGCAGATCCTTTCAGCCCAGGCTGCTGAAGTGGAACCTCAAGGAACTCTATCACAGCTTCACAAAGGACAACTCCAAGGCTGGGCTCTGAATTCCCAAATTCTCCCTTCCTAATGTAGGTACACAAAAAGCCACTATCTCCTTTAATAATGTAGAGTTTTATTTAAAGTAATTACTTTTTAAATGAATGTAAAACAAACAACTGCACTTTAGCCCCAGACAAAACGGGGCTGGAATCATCCTAAGTAACATAACCAGGCTCAGGTTTTTGCAAAGCTCATAAAATCCAGTTGGCAAATAAACCAGAGATGAATGATGCAGTTCACTGGATCAAACATTTGCATGTGCAGTGAGCTCCAAACACTAAATTAGCTTCTCCTTCAGGTTCAAATGTCATTCTGGGCTGGTTTGGGCTGGGCAGGAGTGAATTTTCTTCACAGTAGATGATACAGGACCATGTTTTGGATGAGGAGTCAAACAAGCAGCAGGGTCAGTTCTGCTCCCACTGGTGGTGTGGAAACCCCTCACAGCCCTCTCTGGGAATGTCACCATGTCCTGTGTCACCACAGACATGTCCTATGGATGCTGAAAGAACACCCAGAGGTTGGCCCATATTTATCACCTCGGAAACAAAGAGCAAGACAACCTGAAATTACTGCTGGGGCGGAGCACAAGGATTATAATCAACGGTGTAACAAAGGGTCCTGCCCTTTGGCCACCCCAAGCCCTGCAGCGCTCCAGGCTGGGCACAGCGTGGCTGGAGAGCAGCCAGGCAGAAAGGGACCTGGGGGGACTGAGGGACAGGAAGCTCAAGAGGAGCCAAGAGTGTGGCCAGGTGGCCAAGAAGGCCAATGGGCTCCTGGCCTGGATCCAAAGTAGCGTGGCCAGCAGGCCCAGGGCAGTGAGCCTTCCCCTGGCCTCTGCCTTGGGGAGGCCACACCTTGAGTGTTGTGTTGNCCATGCCTGGAGGTTTTTCAAGTGAGCTTGGCCGTGGCACTGAGTGCCATGATCTGGTGACGGGACTGGAGTTGGCCCAAGGGTTGGACTTGATGATCTCGGAGGGCTTTTCCAACCCAATCCATTCTAGGATTCTATGAAAGGCTGGCAGACTGGAGTGTGTAGCACTAAACATAAACAAACCCTGCACCCCAAAAGGTGCCATCCCAAGGCTTCGGGCAGGAATTCCAGACACCAGTTCCCAGCTGGCATCACCCACTCAGAGCTCTCAGTGCTGCCAGGAAGGACAAACCAACCACTTTTTCCTACTCCTGCATCCTCCCCCTGCCACCCTGATGTTCAACAGGTCAAGCTCAGTTTATTGATCTGGTCAGAAATGAACTGCACAAAATAAATAGTTGTCAATCAGCTGAGTGTTTAACACAGAACCAGGGTGGGAGAAAAGGCAGGAGAGGGCACTGATGCAGCAGCAGCTCTTAAATCAGCTCTGCCTCAGCAAAATAAAACCACCCTCAGAGCCATTTGCTTGTCTAAAGATGTCAAAGGAAATTGAAAGAAAAGGAATCAATTTGTACACGTGGACAAGACAAGAAATCCGGGTTTTGTTATGAAACAAATCCGAAATGTTTTTGAAATACTGCACCAGGGGGATTACAGGTGTTACCAGTTCCTCAGCTGACCACAAGCTGAACCACCCCTTGAAAAGGTAAATTTAGATAAAACATAAGACACATAATCCTTTTCTCTTTAATGAGAAAAACCATGGACAGAGTAGAGAGGGTCACAGGTTTCTTTTTGCTTTTTCAGTGCACCAAGGGGTTGTTCTTAGAGTTTTCTGGCTGCCTTCTTATTGTTTCCCTTTCACTAGCTAATAAAAAGAGATATACTATCACCACTTTAAACAAACATCCTGAAATTGAACAAATATAAGATTATAAACTAATGAATGTATAGTATAAATCACTTAAATACATCACAAAGCAGGCCTTGAATTGTTCCTTTGGAAACACATACAAACCCAAACCTGCAGAGCTCAGAGTACAGAATGTGTGTGGTAAACATTTGGGCCTTCCCCAGTTTGCATTTACGGTCATTAATATTAATAAATGAGAATCTGCAAGCAGGAAGTCAGGGATGCTTGTCTGTAATGCATTAAAAAATTCCATCTTGTAAAAATTCCCTGCACATCCTCATGGATTTCTCAACATCAACATGTCATGGGTTTCTAAAGGTTTAATTGAAAGTAAATCTAGTGTATGTAACCTGAAAAGTTAAGAGGTAACTGTTAGACATGGGTTTGGTGAGAATATGCATTTCAATTAAAAACAACCCAGAAGCTCAGACAGGATCATGGGAAAACCAATGGCAAAGACAGAGAGAGACGAGACCAAGACAGGAATTGCTCCAATGCAATCAATACTGATAAGGACTTGATTTTCTAAAATTATATTAGTCAGCCTGACTGTGCAAGCAGTAATTCCCACTGTAATTACAGTCTCCACTGCAGCCCAGTCTGCTCCAATACTCACAGAATCATAGAATGGATTGGGTTGGAAAAGACCTCCGAGATCATCAAGTCCAACCTTTGGGCCAACTCCAGTCCCTTTACCAGATCATGGCACTCAGTGCCACGGCCAAGCTCACTTGAAAAACCTCCAGGCATGGGGAATCCACCCCCTCTCTGGGCAGCCCATTCCAATGCCTGAGCACTCTCTCTGCAAAGAATTTCTACCTCATCTCCAACTTCAATTTCCCCTGGCAGAGCTTGAGCCCCCCGTGCCCCCTTGTCCTATTGCTGAGTGCCTGGGAGAAGAGACCAACCCCCACCTGGCCACAACTTCCCTGATGTGGCACTTCCAGACAGTGCTGAGGTCACCTCTCAGCCTCCTCTTCTCCAGCACAAACACCCCCAGCTCCCTCAGCCTCTCCCCACAGCACTTGTGCTCCACTCCCTTCTCCAGCCTCGTTGCTCTTCTCTGGCCCCGCTCCAGCCCCTCAATCTCTTGCCTCAACTCAGGGGCCCACAACTCAACACAATACACAATATTCCACCCCCACAGCCAAGATCCAGAGAGGACACAGCCCTGCCACGAGACTGGGGTGAATTTGGAGCACACACAGCCAAGACTTCACATTTATGATGCCCTTAACACGGGTTAGGACCAACAAGAAGCCCAACTCTCAGTAGTTTATTTTCTTACAAGCCCCAAAGTGATAATGGCCAGACCTCAAAGTGTTTACAATCTTTGCCTAAGCCCTGCTGCTTTTCTTCCACCCCTGACAGTTAAATCACAGAATCATAGAATGGATTGGGTTGGAAAAGACCTCCCAGATCACCAAGTCCAACCCTTGATCCGACCCCACTGTGATCACCAGCCCAGGGCACTCTGTGCCCTGGGCTGGTGATCACAGTAGGGTTGGATCAAGATGTGGTGGATTCTCACTCAGTGCCACATCCATAGAATCACAGAATGGATTGGGTTGGAAAAGACCTCCCAGATCATCAAGTCCAACCCTTGGGCCAACTCCACTCCCTTTACCAGATCATGGCACTCAGTGCCATGGCCAAGCTCAGGTTAAAAACCTGCAGGGATGGGGAATCCACCCCCTCTCTGGGCAGCCCATTCCAATGCCTGAGCACTCTCTCTGCAAAGAATTTCTCCCTCATCTCCAACTTCAATTTCCCCTGGCAGAGCTTGAGCCCCCCGTGCCCCCTTGTCCTATTGCTGACTGCCCAGTTCCTCTGCAGAGCCAAGAAAATAAGATTTTGATCATGGCAACTTGCAGTATATTGTATGTTGTGAACACTCTGTATATTCTGAACTGGACTGCAGCTCCATCCTGCATTTCCTAGATGATAAACATTCCTCCACACCAACTCCCCACGAGCTGAGGTGTCTCTCCCCACCCATAAAAACCCCCACGTGACTGCAGCCACCAAATCCTCTTCAAAACCTTCTCACCAAAAGCCACTGATTCCCCCAGCTCCTTTTTTTTTCCTTTTTAACTGGCACCCTCGCAACGGATGTTTCCCAGTCCGGGTCTGATATTGGCGTTTTGAGGATTAAATACTGAAAGGAGCCAACACCCAGGCTGGAGCCTTTGGCAGGGATGGATCATCCCTGCGCTGCTGCAGGCAGCGGCTCCTGCCCATGTTGTTGTTCTCCACGGCACGTTCGCTGGATTCCTCCTCCTCCTCCTCCCAATCCAACAAGGCTATTTCTTCGCTCCTCAACTGCTCCCGGCAGCGCTAATTCACCTCCATCGTTTAGTTAAACCTTCCCGATTTTTTTTTCCTCGCCTGGATACAAATCCAAACCTGGATACAAACCACACCTGGATGCAAACCCATCCCTGGATACAAACCCACCCCTGCATGCAAACCCACCCCTGGATATAA
>VWZD01000834.1:9672-35520 GCA_013396695.1 Sakesphorus luctuosus | reverse complement strand
CCCATCCCATCCCACCCCACCCCATCCCACTCCATCCCACTCCATCCCATCCCATCCCATCCCTCCTCTCCACCACGGTCACACCCTCACCCAGGGGATGCGGGAACACGTCGGTGGGTGAGAGGCAGGACATGCCCCAGCCACATGTTCTTGCAGCCCAGAGGAAGCCTGGGCTGTCCCGGGCTCATCCCTAGCAGGGTGGGCAGGAAGTCAAGGGAGGTGGTTCTGCCCCTCTGCCCCTTTGCTCAGGTGAGACCCCCCTGCAGAGCTGCTCCAGCCCTGGGGCCAGCACAGCAAGGACATGGAGCTGCTGGAGAGTCCAGAGGAGGCACCAGGATGGGCAGAGGATGGAGCAGCTCTGCTGGGAGGGAAGGCTGGGACAGCTGGGATTGTTCAGCCTGGAGAGGAGAAGCTTTGGGGTGACCTCACTGTGGCCTTGCAGGACCTCAGTGGAGCCTAATGAAAGATGGAGAGAATTTGCAGGAGCCTGGAGTGACAGGACACAGGGAATGGCTTCCCACTGCCAGAGGGCAGGGACAGATGGGATATTGGGAAGGAATTCCTGGCTGGGAGGGTGGGCAGGCCCTGGCACAGGTGCCCAGAGAAGCTGTGGCTGCCCCAGCCCTGGGAGTGTCCCAGGCCAGGTTGGACAGGGCTTGGAGCAGCCTGGGCTGGTGGGAGGTGTCCCTGCCCATGGCAGAGGGATTGGAATGGGGTGATCTTCGAGGGCATCTCCCAACCCAAGCTATCCTGGCATCCTGAGCTGTGGGAACGGTGCCCTGCAAAGGAGGGAGTGGGACAAGTGGGACATCCCTCCTGGGGGCAGCTCCGTGGGCCCTCAGGTGGCTCCAGGCTCTGTCAGCACCTGCTGATCCTGTTCCTGCAGGTACCACTGGGCCAGGGGTGCCCAAGGGATGTTTGGGCACTGCCACATCATGAGGTGATGGAACAGGGTGGCCCTGGTGCTCCTGTGCTGCTCCAGTTCAGCACCTGCTGGTCCTGTTCCTGCAGGTCCCACTGGGCCAGGGCTGCCCAAGGGATGTTTGGGCACTGCCACATCATGAGGTGATGGAACAGGGTGGCCCTGGTGCCCCTGTGCTGCTCCAGGTACGTGTGCAGGTGTGGGCACAGCTCTGCTCTGGCAGCACCCCCACTGCCTCCCACTGCTTCTGCTTTAAAGAGGAGACTTCTGGGAATAAGACCTGGAAAAAAACATCCTCTTCATTGTCCCCTATGAGAGATCACACACAGCTGAGGATGGGGACAAAAGGAACACACAGGAAATGCTGTATTACCTGTTAAAGCTAAAATAAACATTTATTTAAATTGCCTACATGGCGTAATGTACACATTGAAACCATTAATCCCATCAGCATCTTGGCATTGGCTTAATTGGCCTCCTGAATGCTGGCAGAAATTTGGTTCTCTCATCAAACTAAAAATCAACATTATTTTTGCCCAACACATTATATGGTAAACAGAAATTTGGTCTTTTATCTGGGTGTTTTCCCTTTAAGAAAACTAATATTTATGTCTTAGTCAAGGAAATAATCTTTTTAGTCCAGTACAAAATGTTCCCTTTAATTAAATTAAAGTAGCTCCACTCCCTTGGGATGGATGCCTCGTTAAACCTCCTGGGTGCAGATTGCTTGCCTCCATCTCACCCCAGAATGGTAAAGAGCTTTACATCACATCTGCCCACAGTGCCAAATTAATCACCAAATAAATTAAGCAACAGGGTAATCTTCTGTTGTGAGTCAAGAAAATTACTTGTATAAGAAATAAACTGCAATAGAGAAAAGAAACCTACCTGGGAAGCGTTAATAAAAACAGCAGCACTGGGTTGGGGCTTTGTGTGTGTTTGTAGTGGAGCTGATGAACAAGATGCCAAGTCTCTGGAATTGAGCTTGGATCAGAGGGAGTGCAGACATGTCACCCCCATCACGTGTCACGACAGCAAACAATGCAACAAGACTTGAACAACAAATGACAGGAGGCAAATCTTCCAGGAATGTTTCCCTCTGAATCTGTAGCCTCCTGCTCGTTACTTCCAGCAAAATTGCTTTCTGGAATTGCTCATCTTCTACTGCCCTTTAGTCTTTTTAAACCACATGTGCTGAGGGGATCTGATAGCCAGAATAATTCCCATTTTTCCTTCAGCAAACTTATTAGCATAGCAGATCACTGACTGTGCACAGTTCCAGTTCCAAGGAGGAATAATAGTTCCACCTACAAGAGAAATATTCTCAGAACTGATGTCAACTGCTTCTATCTGTATCCAGATCATCCCTAAGCAAACAGATTTCAAGGCACAGGTTTGTGAAAGGGAAGGAGGAGTTGGTGCTTCCAAGCAGAGCTGAGAATCCCAGAATCATTAAGGTTAGAAAAGATCTCCAAGATCAAGTCCACTCCGTGCCCGATGCCCACCTTGTCCCCCAGCCCAGAGCACTGAGTGCCACGGCCAGTCCTGCCTTGGGCACCTCCAGGGCTGGGCACTCCAAACCTCCCTGGGCAGCCCCTGCCAGGGCCTGCCCAGCCTTTCCATGGAGAAATTCCTCCTGATGTCCAACCTGAAAGAAGTCAAAGGGAATGAGCTACAGGCAAAAAGAGCAGCTCCCAGTCAAAGGGAATGACACAATGGCCAAAGACCTGCTCCCATGTGGGAAGAGAGGAGCCAGAGCATCTTATTCTAGAATCACAGAATGGATTGGGTTGGAAAAGACCTCCCAGATCATCAAGTCCAACCCTTGGGCCAACTCCAGTCCCGTCACCAGATCATGGCACTCAGTGCCACGGCCAAGCTCACTTGAAAAACCTGCAGGGATGGGGAATCCACCCCCTCTCTGGGCAGCCCATTCCAATGCCTGAGCACTCTCTCTGCAAAGAATTTCTCCCTCATCTCCAACTTCAATTTCCCCTGGCAGAGCTTGAGCCCCCCGTGCCCCCTTGTCCTATTGCTGAGTGCCTGGGAGAAGAGAGCAACCCCCAGCTGGCCACAACTTCCCTGATGTGGCACTTCCAGACAGTGCTGAGGTCACCTCTCAGCCTCCTCTTCTCCAGCACAAACACCCCCAGCTCCCTCAGCCTCTCCCCACAGCACTTGTGCTCCACTCCCTTCTCCAGCCTCGTTGCTCTTCTCTGGCCCCGCTCCAGCCCCTCAATCTCTTGCCTCAACTCAGGGGCCCACAACTCAACACAACACTCAAGGTGTGGCCTCCCCAAGGCAGAGGCCAGGGGAAGGCTCACTGCCCTGGGCCTGCTGGCCACGCTAGTTTTGATCTAAATATTTAGTTTTTTGTGTCCAGTCTAAACCTGGGGTTAGTTACAGGTGAGAACTCCAGCAGAACCGAGCAGGTCACATTTCCCACCCTGCCTTGCCTGGCCATGGCCAAAAGTTGCTTGGGCAGGGCTGTGAAAATGTTCTCCAGGTGTCCACCAACAGTGTTTGGGGCTTTAGGAATTCCCAAACCATGTGGGGCTCCCAAGTATTGATGCTTCACATGCTGGGTCCATGGACTACCATAAGGTGGTCAAGGAACTGCTTGAAGTCACCTCTTGGGTTTGGATTCCCACAGGCAGAGGACTGAGAAGACATCATGCATGTCCTCCAGTGCTGACAGAGTCCCCTGTGGTTAGCAGGGAGCCAGATCCTGCTGGAACACAGGGAGCTCCCCCTGGGATCCATGGAATGCTGAGCCCCTGGATCCAGCTGCTCACCCTGCCTTAGGAACACGGTGCCAACCTGCCCAGGGCTCTGAGTGGAGTCACTCTGGGCCTGAGGACGGGCACAGCTACAGGGATTTCAGGAGCAGCAGCACCAACCACCTGCAGCATTCAAGGTCTCTGAAGATTCCCCAAGCAGGGGGAGTTTCAGGATGACCATTCCGGTTTCAGACCAGAAATCCAACCCAGGTTCCCTTTTCATAGAATCATAGAATGAACTGGGTTGGAAGAGACCTCTGAGATCATCAAGTCCAACCCCTGATCCAACCCCACTGTGATTACTGGATCATGGCACTCAGTGCCACATCCTTGTTGTATCCTCCCATTACAACCACTCCTTCAAAGAGCTCCTTGGTGAACTGGGAGCCAAAACCTTCCCATAAAACCTCAAGCAGCCCTTTGTGTTTGCACTACAAACTGCCACGAGGTTTGCACAACAAAATTTGGCTGTAAGGAACAAGATGTTGTCTCCTAAATAGCCCAACTCCCCGCAGGAAGCTGTAAAAACAGTCTCTTTAAATCATCTGAACCGCCACATCAGCTCCTGGATCAGCTCTCTTAAGTGTGGCCACACAAAAAAATAAATACTGCTTAGGATATTTGTTATCTGAGAAACATTTGCCTGTGGAGAAAATATTCCAGTGTAATCCTGGAAATGGGAAATACTAATTTTCTTCACACTTCAGCAGCCTGAAGGAGCACAGGGCCTGCCATCCCCTCAGTAACTAATGAAAGGCAGAGTTATTTGTGTAGCCTGGGGACTTACAAATAGATCTGATTTTTTCTTTCTTTCTTTTTTTTTTTCAGAAGGAAAGGGAGATTTCTGTTCCACTGGCTGCAATTTTGGGCCAGAGCACCTTGAGCTGGGGATAACTGACTGTAGTTCGTGTAAAGCTCAATAAATGTGTATTTTCTGACCCTTCTCCACCACCAGCATTTCATTTTGATGCCAACATTACCTTTCATCTGAACAGTGTCTGCATTTGGGGCTGAAATAGGATGAGTAAAAAGAGATTTATTGTCCTGTGTCTGTTTTGGAGCGATCAGGCAGCGTGAAAGGAACTGCATTTTGAGAAGTCAGAATTAATACCCACATTCTGGTTCCTTCAAGAAGAGAAGGGAGAAGAACAGAGAAGAGAGAGGAGAGGAGATTCGAGAAGGGAAGGGAAGGGAAGGGAAGGTTTGGGAAGGGAAGGGAAGGTTTGGGAAGGGAAGGTTTGGGAAGGTTTGGGAAGGTTTGGGAANAAGAGAAGAGAAGAGAAGAGAAGAGAAGAGAAGAGAAGAGAAGAGAAGAGAAGAGAAGAGAAGAGAAGAGAAGAGAAGAGAAGAGAAGAGAAGAGAAGAGAAGAGAAGAGAAGAGAAGAGAAGAGAAGAGAAGAGAAGAGAAGAGAAGAGAAGAGAAGAGAAGAGAAGAGAAGAGAAGAGAAGAGAAGAGAAGAGAAGAGAAGAGAAGAGAAGAGAAGAGAAGAGAAGAGAAGAGAAGAGAAGAGAAGAGAAGAGAAGAGAAGAGAAGAGAAGAGAAGAGAAGAGAAGAGAAGAGAAGAGAAGAGAAGAGAAGAGAAGAGAAGAGAAGAGAAGAGAAGAGAAGAGAAGAGAAGAGAAGAGAAGAGAAGAGAAGAGAAGAGAAGAGAAGAGAAGGCAACTTTTCATGCTTGCAGAGCTTTATCTCCTCAAATCAGTGGAAAACTCCCTGTGGAAACAAAGAGCTGGTGTCACAGGCCACAGCACACTCAGTGACACACCAGAGAGTCCTCCCTGCTCAGGAAACAGCTCCCAGCCATTCCCACTTCCCCCACAGCAGGTGGGAGCACAGGAAAAAGCCACAACGTCAGGTGGAGTTCAAAAGCTTTTGGCCAAGAGATGATGAGCTGTGGGCTGTGTGCCCAAGGTCTGCCAGGGCAGGACATTCCTGACCTCCTGAAGGATTCCATTCTGTGTGATCAGAGGCCTGTGTGGAAGAACTTGCCCAGGGTCCTCAAGAAACTTTCAGCAAAAACTAAAGAGCTTCTGAGATTGTGTTAGAAGGGGTGTTGGAGGTTGGTTTGGTGGCAGAAAGGGCTCTTCAGCAGGATGAGCACAGCCCCTCTCCAGCCAGTGTTTCCTCTTGCTCTCAGACTCCCCAAACACTGCCTGGTGTTTTCTCCTGTTCTCTTTTCCAAGACAGGCAGTGGAGAGTCCTTAACCCACCAGCCAAACACACACACCTCACTTGGAATCACAGAATCATAGAATGGATTGGGTTGGAAAAGACCTCCGAGATCATCAAGTCCAACCCCACTTCACAGTCTGTTGAAAAGAAAAAAACTAGTCCTTTACAAGAATAATGTTATGTCCATCCTTAATTGCAGTTTGGAAAGAGAGGATGTTCGTGCAGATCATCATTTAGCAACAGCACCACCCTCACCATGTTCTACCCCCTTTGTTCAGAGCCTTTTCCCCTTGTCCTACAGGGGCTTGGAGGGACAGGACTGGGGGAAATGGCTTGAACTGAAAGGGCCTGGGTTTGGATTAGGTACTAGCAAGGAATCCTGCCCTGGGAGGGTGGGCAGGCCCTGGCACAGGTGCCCAGAGAAGCTGTGGCTGCCCCAGCCCTGGGAGTGTCCCAGGCCAGGTTGGATAGGGCTTGGAGCAGCCTGGGCTGGTGGGAGGTGTCCCTGCCCATGGCAGGGGGCGGCACAAGATGATCTTTCAGGTCCCTTCCCACCCAAACCACTCTGTGATTTTCCTCTTGAGAGGCAGGGCAGGAGTTTCCATGGTTGCCAAGGTGAGACTCTGACTGAACCCCTGCACCCCTGGCACGGGGGGGTAACCCCAGCAGAGGGTGGCACAGCCCTCAGTGGTGAACACCTTTGTAACTGCACCTTCTGCTCTGCTCATGTCCCAGAATTGACGTGTTCTGTGTAGCCAAAAAGACCAGAATTCCTGCATTCACCAGAGCAGCTTTCAGTATTTCCCAATTATATTTTCAGGACCAACTCAGCTCAGCCTGTCAGAGCTCAGGAGTTGCTGTGAAGCTGCAGATGGGCACCAGACTGGTGGCCACTGGGGCAGGGAAAGCTTCACACCACGTCCTGCAGCTCTGGCACAGCTATTTATAGCCTGTGTGCAGTGGCTACTGTAAGGATTTGGGATTACACGGGATGTTTATAGTCCTGGATCAAGATAAAGATACACTGGGAGCAGCTGGAAACTGCATTTCCAGTTTGGCTGCGTCCAGTAATTAAAATTCCAGCACATTATCCTTTGTAATTTATGTTCCAGCATTCTGGAGGGATACTATATATGGACTGGGATGGTCTCAGGACAAGCCTCGCTGGCAGGACAACTGGTGGAGCTGGAAAAAATTAAAAAGCTTTGCTGGTTGTTTGGGGTTTGGGGTGGTTGGTTTTTTTATAACTTTTGCCACTTCTGCAGAGTTCAGAGAGATTTGCTGTTCAGGGTTTTGTGCACCCAAATAACTCCTCTCACTGCTCTAATTGCCCCAAATCAGAAGACATTCCTGCTGCTAATAAATCCTGCCCAGACTGAAGTGCTAGGGAAAAAAAAAAGATGTTTCTGTTGTTTATTGCTGATCCCACCTGTCTTCTTGTTCCTCAAGAGAAGGAACAGAGACAACCACCCTCAGGTATGTGTGAGGTCAAGAGGGGAGAGGAGAAACTGTGCTGGTCCCTGGGACTGCAGAGAGCAGGACAAGGGCTTGAGAGGGACTGGGATGGTTCCAATTCGAAATGAGCACTAATTATCTAATTGCAGGGATAGTTGAGCATTGGAACAGCCGATGTGTGATGAGTGATGCCACCAGCCATGGGGAGCTGCAAGCACAGGAGGTGTTTGTCAGGAATAAAAGAGAAATAGAGAATCACAGAGTGGTTTGGGTTGGAAGGGACCTTGAAGACCACCTTGTTCCACCCCCTGCCACAAGCCCAGGTTGCTCCAAGCTCCATCCAACTTGGCCTTGGGCACCTCCAGAGATGGGACAGCCACAGCTTCTCTGGGCACCCTGTGCCAGTTGGACCTGATTTGGGGCACGGGGGCAACAACTTAAAGATTCCTCCTGAAATTCATGAAAACAGGTGCAACTCCTGAACCAGAGCAGTAGCATTTTACACTCAGGATGAAGCAAGACAAGGACTGCTGCAAGTTACTGCTCTCTTAAGCTTTTCAGGTATAAGGAAAACTACTCACTCTATTTCTCCCAGGGAATCATGGATATCCCATGAAAACATTTAACTCAGGACATTATAAAGCTGAAGGAAATAGTATTTGTTCTTTTGCACATGCATTGGTTGGCCACTGAAGGTACCTGTAAGGGAGAGAGGACTTGAGGGAAGGGCTGGAGCTGCATCAGGGAAGGTCTAGGTGGGATCTCAGGGAAAGGCTCTTCCCCCAGAGGGTGGTGGGCACTGCCCAGGCTCCCCAGGGCAGTGGGCACAGCCCCAAGGCTGCCAGAGCTCCAGGAGGGTTTGGATGACCCTCTGGGGCACAGGGGGTGACTCTTGGGGAGCTTCCTCCTCCCATCTTTCCTGCCCAAGGGAGCCCAAATACAGCTGGACTGGCAGGATGGGGAAGGGATTTCACCCTCCACAGGGTTTGTTCAGCTGGAGAAGAGGAGACTGAGGGGAGACCTTTTGGGGTCTGCAGCTCCTCCTGAAGGGGCAGCTCCATCTCTGCTCTGTGTGAGCAGGGACAGGACCCAGGGAAGGGCTGGAGCTGTGCCAGGGCAGGGTCAGGTGGGATCTCAGGGAAAGGCTCTTCCCCCAGAGGGTGGTGGGCACTGACCAGGCTCCCCAGGGCAGTGGGCACGGCCCCAAGGCTGCCAGAGCTCCAGGAGGGTTTGGATGATGCTCTGGGGCACAGGGTGGGATTGTTGGGGTGTCTGTGCAGGGCCAGGGGTTGGATGGACGATCCTTGGGGGTCCCTTCCAGCTCAGGATATTCTGTGAAGATCACAATCAGACTCAGGAAATCTTCAGAAAAACGCCAGTTCTAAAGCAATAATTAATAAAGGCAACAAAATCAGTGAGGCTGCTTAGAGTAAATCTGCCCCAAGTTGGAGAAGTTGATCTAATCCACTGTATTTTAAAGAGCACAGTTTAACCACAGTCATTTTTATGAAGGGAAAAAGCTTTGGCTCACTCAATTAGTTTCTGTCAAAGCCACTGTACCTCTCAGTGGTGATGGAATAAATGGTGTTTAGCAAAGCTGCTAAAGCAGTGCCATGTATTGAATCAACCCCGAGCCACACTCAGGGCAGGGCAGGTCCTGGTCCAGCAGAGCCACCCTGAGCCACCTGAGCATGAAATCACCAGAGATTTGGGGGTATTTCTTGCCTACACCAAAATCCAAAGTGCCATAAGAGCCCTGGACTGAGCAGTTCTTTTGTTACCTGAACAGCAACGCTGGGGAGGGGAAAAGGCACCATAAGCTGAGTGAGAGCACTGAAATGTTTCCTTCCCTCTGCCCCTGGGGTTTAGTTTCTGATGCTGGACCTGCTGGGTGGGGTCAGGGTTCCCCCACCATCCTCAGGCAGGAGAAGACATGACCTTTAGGGGTTGGTTTAGGTGGAGCTGATGATCTCAGTGAAGGTCCAGCCAGCACTCAGGTCCACAGAGTCCTGAGGTCCCTCAGCTCCAAAACCCACCACGTTCTGCAGAATCTCAGCAGCAGGAGGGAAGTGCCACCTGGCCAAAATCAGCTGCAGGTGAAACCAGCCTAAAAAGGGCAGAGAATGTCTCCATCCAGAGTTCAGACCCAAGAGCTGCTGACTTTGCCATGGGAATGTTCCCAAAGCATTATCCCTATCTCCAGGAGGATCTCCCGGCTCTGATGCACCATCCCAAGAGGGCATCATTAGCATGAACCACAACAAAGCCTCAAATCCTTTTTTCATGACATTCCTAAACTGTTTGCTCCACCCTGACTCATTTTAGGAAGCTGATAAGGCAGCTGTGAAAATACACCATGTCAAGCCCCTCTCAGATTACAAACCTGCTGGCGGAATAGGCCCTTTTTTTCCTCCCAAGGGAAGAAAGATTTTTGTTTATCCCACTTTTCAGAAGGCCTAGGAACCCAAATGTAACCTTCTCTTAATTCCCACCACTGGCATTGCTCAGTAGGTGTGGACTGATAGAACATTTTGGCTCATGAATTGGCGAAGCAGCTGCCTCTGAAACATGTGTGGGCTCCGCTGAAGAGCTTTGCTTGTTATGAAAGGGCTGTGAGTCTTTCATGAAAATGCTCATCATTGTCACTGTTCTCTCCAGCATCTCCTGTCACTGCTCTTGTCACCTGACAGCTCCCCAGGGACAGCTCTGGGTCTGCAGGGCTGAGGTTCCCACCCCACTGCAGGGCTGGGAACATGGAAAGCCAATTTGGACACAGAATTGTGTCTCATGACCCCCATGCAGCCTGGGGGGCTTGTTCCATCACTCTGGTGGTGCAGCCTCTGCACAGCCCTGGCATGGCACTGAAACCCCCTCCTGGTGCTGCTGGGGGTGATTTACACCCCAACACTGCCCAGTGGCAGATCCCTCTGTGCCAGACATCAGCACCCCAGGATGTGGCACAGGAACCACAGAACCTCCTGAGCTGGGAGGGACCCCCAAGGACCATCCAACCCAACTCCTGGCCCTGCACAGACACCTCAACAATCCCACCCTGTGCCTCAGAGTGTTGTCCAACCCCCTCCTGGAGCTCTGGCAGCCTTGGGGCCGTGCCCAAACCTTGGGCATCTGAATCTTCAGGCCAAGTGACACCACAGACATCCTTGAGTTGGATTTACAGTATGGAAAAGGATGCTTTGATGCTGCAGCTCCTTTTTAAGAGTTTCCTCACTCACTATCCCATCCCTTCCCTCCCTCTATTCCTGCATGGACACTCAAGAGCAGCCCACACACCCAGGACATTGGTCCTGATGAGATGCCTTCAGCCTGGCCCTGCAGCTGGGAAACAAAGCTTGGAAAGGCCAGAAGCAGAGGGAGAGAAATGGTCACCAAAAGGACATGCACCCTTTAGGATGCCAAAAAAATGGAATGTTGTGTCTGAATCCCAGAATCACAGAATAACCTGAGGTGGAAGGGACTCACAAGGACCATCCAGTCCAACTCCAGGCCCTGCCCAGACACCCCAAAGATCCCCCCTGTGCCTGGATCGTTGTCTAAATGCTCCCTGAGCTCTGATCAGGATCTGATCACTGTGTTATCTTGCAGGGATCCTGAGATAAAGAATTTATCTCAGTGGAGATAAAGAATTTATCCAGTGGGGGAGCTGCACTAAAGGTACTCCACTGCTTTGGCCCTGGGAAGGATTTCCACATGTCAGTCCCTCTGGGAACACCTTTCCTACCTCAGCATCCAATCCCAGTGGCTTTGGAGGTGCACAGAGGGCTGGGTGGGAGTGGGAGCTGTGACAGTGTGGCCTCTCAGGAGCCTTTCTGGCTTTCCTTCCCTGCAGAGCAGTGATGTGACAGACCAAACCTCTCTGTCCTGGCTCTCCAGAAGAATTCAGAGCACCCCTGAATAATTCAGAGCACCACTGGATAATTCAGAGCACCCCTGGATAATTCAGAGCACCACTGGATAATTCAGAGCACCACTGGATAATTCAGAGCACCCCTGGATAATTCAGAGCACCACTGGATAATTCAGAGCACCCCTGGATAATTCAGAGCACCCCTGGAGCCCTTCAACTCATGCCTGGAGCTTTCTCATGCCATTTTTCCATCATGAATATCTGTTGTGTAACAGCAGATGCTTTGCAGTTAATTTTTTTTTTTTTAAGGTAAGTCATATTTGAAGGGAATCAAAAATAAGCAGGAGCTAAAATATCTGCAGTGCTGGGGCTGTGCCAAACACCCACAGATCCTGTACCCTGTACTCAAGCCTTGTCAAGCAGCTCAGCACATCTTTATTCTAATCATTTACTTCCATTTGATGCCTAACAGAGAATTGTCCTGATTACTCAAGCAAAGCACAGCGAGGAAAGCACAGAAAACATTTGGTCAGCTTTGGGTTCTTGGTGCTGCTGGTGGAGCTGGAGCTCCCACAGCCCCTGGCAGGGCCAGGGTTTGGGGGGTGTGGGGTGATGGCACAGCTCCTGCCACTCCTTCCACCACATCTCCTCAGTCAGTGATGAGGTGACTCCAGGAGAGGCAGCAAGAGGTGCTGGAGGTCACAGGGTGACTTGAGCTGCTGAGGAAGGTCAGAGGGTTGGAACACTTTGGGCAATTGGATTCACCATCCCTGGAGGTTTTTCAAGTGAGGTTGGCCGTGGCACTGAGTGCCATGATCTGGTGACGGGACTGGAGTTGGCCCAAGGGTTGGACTTGATGATCTGGGAGGTCTTTTCCAACCCAATCCATTCTGTGATTCTGTGGATGTGGCACTGAGTGAGAATCCACCACGTCTTGATCCAACCTCACTGTGATCACCAGCCCAGGGCACTAAGTGCCCTGGGCTGGTGATCACAGTGGGGTTGGATCAAGGGTTGGACTTGATGCTCTCGGAGGGCTTTTCCAACCCAATCCATTCTATGATTCTGTGATTAATTGAATTCCAGACAGGGCTTTGACCATTCACTGTCACCATCCTGACCATGGACATCCTGGGGTGGACTAAGCAAGTGCTTTTCTTCCTGTGCTGGTATGAAGGTAAGTCAGGGGGGATTTTGGACTGGTTGCTGGCCCCTGAGCAGAGCTGAGCCCTCAGGTGGGTGTGGAGGTGCCAAGGAGTCCCTGGAGGGGAGTTCTCCCCCCTCCTGTCTGCCAGGCTTCTTTCCCAGCCAGCTGCCAGGCTGAGGGCTCAGCTGTGCCCTGGGCAGCTGCTGCCAATGGGCCATTGGGAAGAGTTGCTGGGCAATGGCCCAGAGGGTTTAGAATGCCCAGCTTTGGGCACACCCACACAGGGACAAACTGGGCCCACCTGCTGGACTGGGACACCTCCATATACACAGCTCTGGACAGAGAGTGTTTGGTTCTGTGGTCAAATCAGACATTCCTGGAATTTCTAAGGTTGGAAAAGAACTTGAAGTTCTTGAACATTGACCCACCACCACCATGTTCACCACCAAACCGTGTCCTCAAGTGCCACATCCACTTCTTTTTGAACACTTCCAGGCCTGAGGACTCCCCCACTTCCCTGGGCAGCCCATTCAAAGGTTTTACAGCCCTTCCCATGAAAATATTTTCTCTAATCACTAATCTAAACCTCCCCTGGCACAGCTTGAGGCCGTTTCCTCTTGTTCTCTCAAAGGCAAAGGCACTTCCACCACATTCTAAAGATGAGAGTGACAGAACACTCATCTCACACAGCCAGAGGAGCACAGAGATGGGCAGGCAGAGCCCCAGGGCCCCACTTAGGGGGATGGATCCCCCAACCCTGTCCTGCTCCCTGGGCACACCTGGGAAAGGCCCTGCAGCATCCTCAGCTGTTGGGTGAGCAGCTCTGGAGACCCCAACCCTGTCCTGTTCCCCGGGCACACCTGGGAATGGCCCTGCAGCATCCTCAGCTGTTGGGTGAGCAGCTCTGGAGACCCCAACCCTGTCCTGCTCCCTGGGCACACCTGGGAAAGGCCCTGCAGCATCCTCAGCTGTTGGGTGAGCAGCTCTGGAGACCCCAACCAGCAGCAGCAGCCTCTGCAGGCAGGTCCATGCAGCCTTCTGCTCACATGGCAGTTCCCAGGGGAGCAGCATCACCATGGGAACGTTTCTGAAGTCGCAATAAAGAGTTCAAAAATCGCTGTTCTAATGAGAACGGGCACAGAGCGTGAGGAGACTCCGTGGAATGAAATCAGGTCTTCAGGAAACTTCATCATTAACAAGTTTGGTGTGTCATGAAGAGCTGAAGGCACTGCCTCGTTCCTGTCCTCCAAAGGGAGGGATCCACCAGGAATCCATAGGCCATTTTCAGCACGTGGAAACCAAACTGGAACAACCCCCCCAGCACTGTGACCAAGGATGGTGTTGCTACAGTGGACCTGGAGGAGACTTTGTGGGGAAGTCCTGTGGTAGAGCCAGAGGGGAGGGAAAAACAGGGGAGGGGAAAGATGACAAATAAAAAAAAAGGGTGGCAAACCCCTCCTAAAAAGCCAACAAGCAGCACAGGGCAGCTCTCAGGGCAGCCCTAGCCCTGGGACATCTGCTGGTGGATCAGTAGAACCTGCTGGAGGATCAGTAGAACCTGCTGGTGGATCAGCAGGACCTGCTGCAGGTGAGGCTGTTTTTCTCCCTCAGAGCTCCCCAACAGCCTCTCTGCTGCAGAAAACCACTCCAAACCCGTGCCAACATGGAAATGCCCTGTGCCCACTGCCTCTAATGCCCTGTGGCACAGATGCCTCTGGCCAAGGAGATCAGCAGGCACTGGATTCACCCCAGCTGGGTTTGCAGAGGGCACATCAGAAACGCTCCCCTCGAGGAGGTTCTGCTCTTTGTCTCCACTCCAGTTCAGAATCCACAACGTTTCTCCACTCAGTCACCACAGCATAAGGTCAAAATATTCTTCCCAGCTCTTTTTCTGGTGCAGAAATCCCACTCACCAGCACCAGCCCCTCCCAAGGAACTCCAGGCAGCTCCTTGCTTGGGTTCATGGCTTTTATAAATCTGTGCTGTGGAATAATTGCCCCTATTTAATGTTTAGGGAGACAGACTTTAGTCTTTTTCAGATGACAGACTTTCAGGAAAGAACTGACTGGTTAGTGGGGGAAACAGAGCCCCAAGAGTGGCAACCACAGAGAGGAGCCAACATTTTTGGAAGTGTTCCTTATTTACCTCTTCAGCTGATGTCAGTGGGTCAAGTTTTTTCCCAAGAGGTAAAAATGAGCCTTGAGAATGCAGGTGGGAGACCAGGAGGGCACAGAGCTCTGCCAGGCTGAGCTAAGACACCCACTCTGCAGGTTTATAAAGACTGACTGCATGGACAAAGCATATCAAGAGTTTGCCTCGATTTTAAAGCCCAGATGGCACCAGGACACCTCCCAGAGGTGCAGAAATGCCTGTCCAAGGGTGTTCTGGGCTCTCAGATTTAGCAGGAAGCTTCCAAGTAGGACCTGAATCCTGGGAGTCACTGCAAAGGGTGTGGGGAAACAACAGCACAGAGGCAGCAAAGTCGAGCAGAGGTGGCTGGAGAGAAGCCAGGCAGAAAGGGACCTGGGGGGACTGAGGGACAGGAAGCTCAAGAGGAGCCAAGAGTGTGGCCAGGTGGCCAAGAAGGCCAATGGGCTCCTGGCCTGGATCCAAAGTAGCGTGGCCAGCAGGCCCAGGGCAGTGAGCCTTCCCCTGGCCTCTGCCTTGGGGAGGCCACACCTCGAGTGTTGTGTTGAGTTGTGGGCCCCTGAGTTGAGGCAAGAGATTGAGGGGCTGGAGCGGGGCCAGAGAAGAGCAAGGAGGCTGGAGAAGGGAGTGGAGCACAAGTGCTGTGGGGAGAGGCTGAGGGAGCTGGGGGTGTTTGTGCTGGAGAAGAGGAGGCTGAGAGGTGACCTCAGCACTGTCTGGAAGTGCCACATCAGGGAAGTTGTGGCCAGCTGGGGGTTGGTCTCTTCTCCCAGGCACTCAGCAATAGGACAAGGGGGCACGGGGGGCTCAAGCTCTGCCAGGGGAAATTGAAGTTGGAGATGAGGGAGAAATTCTTTGCAGAGAGAGTGCTGAGGGATTGGAATGGGCTGCCCAGAGAGGGGGTGGATTCCCCATGCCTGGAGGTTTTTCAAGTGAGCTTGGCCGTGGCACTGAGTGCCATGATCTGGTGACGGGACTGGAGTTGGCCCAAGGGTTGGACTTGATGATCTCGGAGGTCTTTTCCAACCCAATCCATTCTATGATTCTGTGATAAAAGGGAGTTTGAAGGATACAGAGATGAAAGCAACCTAAGGGAGCAATTCCTCTTCCACCAAGGAACCTCCTTGTATGCAAAGTGAAAAGAATATCTCTTTTCTTTGCCACTTGCAGAATAAAGACACTTTCCTTAGCCAGGTAATGTGTGAGGAGAGAATAATCATCTTTTTTGTCCTCTGGGGCTCAAATGGACCAGAAACCCCCTGAGAGGTTTGTCCCAGTCAGAGTCAGGAGCAGGGCTGTAAAAAACCAGCCCAGCCTGTTTTTGCCATGGATTCCCTTTCCCCACTCCCCAAGTTACAGAATCCTGGAGTGGTTTGGCTGGTAATGCTCATTTTGACAAGGGATGGAGATCATTCCCACTCCTGCTGAAGGATACAGAATCACAGAATGGATTGGGTTGGAAAAGACCTCTGAGATCATCAAGTTCAACCCTTGATCCGACCCCACTGTGATCACCAGCCCAGGGCACGGAGTGCCCTGGGCTGGTGATCACAGTAGGGTCGGATCAAGATGTGGTGGATTCTCACTCAGTGCCTCATCCATTAAATCACAGAATGGATTGGGTTGGAAAAGACCTCCCAGATCATCAAGTCCAACCCTTGGGCCAACTCCAGTCCCGTCACCAGATCATGGCACTCAGTGCCACGGCCAAGCTCATCTGAAAAACCTCCAGGCATGGGGAATCCACCCCCTCTCTGGGCAGCCCATTCCAATCCCTGAGCACTCTCTCTGCAAAGAATTTCTCCCTCATCTCCAACTTCAATTTCCCCTGGCAGAGCTTGAGCCCCCCGTGCCCCCTTGTCCTATTGCTGAGTGCCTGGGAGAAGAGACCAACCCCCAGCTGGCCACAACTTCCCTGATGTGGCACTTCCAGACAGTGCTGAGCTCACCTCTCAGCCTCCTCTTCTCCAGCACAAACACCTCCAGCTCCCTCAGCCTCTCCCCACAGCACTTGTGCTCCACTCCCTTCTCCAGCCTCGTTGCTCTTCTCTGGCAGGGAGGGAGGGCTGTCCTGGCTGTCTCTGCCCCCCAGGAGGATGCCCAGGGAGTGCTGAGTGCACCAAAACAGAGCCCCTTGATAAGAGGCCCAGCTCAAAGGTGGAGTTTGGAACAAAGCGAAAGGCAAAGTCGAACAGCAAAGTTATAAACTCCTGGTGTTGGGGAAACCCTGAGGATTCCTGCAGGGCATGGACAGGAGGACCAACAAAGGTCACCTTGAGCTGGTGGAGATGAGTCCTCACATCCAGAGGGCTGAAATTCCAACCCCAGTGGAACATTCCATGCCTTGCTGGGGGCAGTGCCTGAAGCTCCTCCATCCCACCCTCGAGCTGTCCTACCCCAGCACTCACTGCCATTCTAATAGCCTGTTAATGATTGACTCGTTAATTGTTTCTGACCTCACCTTGTTAATAAACCTGCCAAAGGGTGTGACCTGGGGGGCAAAAGTAACCTTGCAGTGGTTTGGAGCAAGAACTTAGGGATTGCGTCCTGGAAAAGTTTGGGTGCAGCAGATTAAAGGGTAAATCAAAGGTGAGAACAAAATCATTTGAAGAAAAAAAAATATCCCCAAATGGAATCATTAAAGTTGAGGTGGTCCTGAAAAGAAAATGCCTGAAATGGTGCTTAAGAATTCAGATTTGAGCAGGAACTGGAATATTCCCGTGGGGAATGGGCTGTGATTTCAGTGTATTCTGGTGGAGTGCTGTGGCTGCTGCACATGGGTAATAAATAGAGATTCCTGGTGGGATGGTTTGAACAAAGTTGGGTTTATTAGAGTAGGAAATGTTAAAAAACACCTCAGATGATGAGAAACTGGGATGGGAAACAGTCATTGGCTGAGGCAGCAGGACCATTGTCCTCTGGTGGAGAAGGACAGGCAGGAGGTTCAGGGAGCCCAAGTGGGTTGGTGGCACAAAAGGGCTCCACCAAGGGGCACCAGGTTTGGCTGGAGCTGGCAAGATTTTATCAGTTATTGATCTTTTTGAGCATCAGGCACATTGTTCTGTCACTTTGGGGACTGTCTGACCAACCCCAGGTGGGGGTTGGTCTCTTCTCCCAGGCACTCAGCAATAGGACAAGGGGGCACGGGGGGCTCAAGCTCTGCCAGGGGAAATTGAAGTTGGAGATGAGGTAGAAATTCTTTGCAGAGAGAGTGCTCAGGGATTGGAATGGGCTGCCCAGAGAGGGGGTGGATTCCCCATCCCTGGAGGTTTTTCAAGTGAGCTTGGCCGTGGCACTGAGTGCCATGATCTGGTGAAGGGACTGGAGTTGGCCCAAGGGTTGGACTTGATGATCTCAGAGGTCTTTTCCAACCCAATCCATTCCATGATTCTGTGATTCCAAGGGCTGAGTCCCAAAGTTTTTGGGGAGCCACAGGGTGAGGTGCCCACAGAGGGGGCCCACAGGGCGCAACAGCAAAGCCCAAACTGGCACAGGGAGGAACCCACCCAGGACATTGAGGATTGAGATACAATTTTTTTGGTACAGTTTTAATCATAGAATCACAGAATCACAGAATGGATTGGGTTGGAAAAGCCCTCCCAGATCATCAAGTCCAACCCTTGGGCCAACTCCAGTGCCGTCACCAGATCATGGCACTCAGTGCCACGGCCAAGCTCACTTGAAAAACCTGCAGGGATGGGGAATCCACCCCCTCTCTGGGCAGCCCATTCCAATCCTTCCGCTCTCTCTCTGCAAAGAATTTCTCCCTCATCTCCAACTTCAATTTCCCCTGGCAGAGCTTGAGCCCCCCGTGCCCCCTTGTCCTATTGCTGAGTGCCTGGGAGAAGAGACCAACCCCCAGCTGGCCACAACTTCCCTGATGTGGCACTTCCAGACAGTGCTGAGGTCACCTCTCAGCCTCCTCTTCTCCAGCACAAACGCCCCCAGCTCCCTCAGCCTCTCCCCATAATGTCACCTTCCCAAAGCATTCCTTGACCATTCCAATTGTCACCTCTTCCCTTCTCCTTCCCTGGAAATGCCTTTTTTTAGGGCCTTACACAGTGTCCAGTGCAGTCAAGGGAGTGGGTTTTGAACAACTTCCAGCAGAGCCATTAAATTTCCTTCTTGGCTGCCTTGAAAACCTGCTGCAATTTCGGCTCTCAGACCTGTGTGTGAAGAGAAAAGGAGACAATTAAAGAGGAAAACACTCCTCAATGTGCTTTGCATCAGGAAGGACAAGGCACAACAGCAGCAGAGCGTTGAAGATGCACAAATTGTCCACTCTCCTCATCCCTTCCACTATAGAAATAATATTTATGACACTCAAGAAGCTTTGGGGAGGGAAAAAAAAAAAAAGAAAAAAAAAAAGCATCGGGAAAACCATTTCCAAAGTGCAATATTTGAGAGTGATCTCATATAAAGGAAAAAGATTGAGTGCAGCAAAACGTGTAATGAGAAATAAGAGAAAGAGTGAAACGCCTTAAGATGTAACATTTGAGGAATACAAGAACAGGGTTTGCCAAGAATTATTCACATACATCTGCACAACCCCCAGCCAGCTATTTTTACCCTTTTTGTGGGCCAATAAAGAGCCTGTGTATTGTCAGGCCTAAAAATAAGACCTTAAGCTTTAAAAACCATTTGGATCACGGCACAGAAAAGAATGATTATGTTCCAACTCCCCTTTCTAAGCCTGGCTGGGCTGAGGGCACAGAGTAACCTTTTCCTCACCTTCAGGAGGAACAAGAGAAAACACACCAGAAGGAGTGGATGACCAGAATCAGAGGACACCTTCACCCAGTTGGCATCCTGGAACCATTTTCTCCAGGGGTTTTCCATCCCAAAACCCTTTTCTCCAGGATTTTTGCATCCTAAAAGTCTTTTCTCCAGAGGTTTTGCATCCTCTCCAGGGGTTTTCCATCCTGGAACTCTTCTCCAGGTGTTCTCCATCCTCTCCCAGAGTTTATCCATCCTAGAACCCTTTTCTCCAGGGATTTTTCTATCCCAGAACCCTTTTCTCCAGGAGTTTTCCATCCCAGAACCCTTTTCTCCAAGGGTTTTCCATCTCAGAACCCTTTTCTGCAGGAGTTTCCCATTCTAGGACCCTTTTCTCCAGGACTTTGCCATCCTCTCCTGGGGTTTTCCCATCCTGGAACCTTTTTTTCCACGAGTTTTTCATCCTGGAACCCTTTTCTCCAAGAGTTTTCCATTCCAGAACCCTTTTCTCCAGGGATTTTCCATCCTCTCCCGGGGTTTTCCCATCCCAGAACCCTTTTCTGCAGGAGTTTCCCATCCTAGAACCGTTTTCTCCGGGGATTTTCCATCCTAGAACCATTTTTTTCCAGGGGTTTTTCCATCCTAGAATTCTTTTTTCTGGGCATTTTTCCATTCTAAAACCTTTTTTTCCCAGGGGTTTTGCATCCCAGCACTCTTTTCTCCAGGATTTTTTCCATCCCAGAACCCTTTTCTCCAAGAGTTTTCCATTCCAGAACCCTTTTCTCCAGGGATTTTCCATCCTCTCCCAGGGTTTTCCCATCCTGAAACTCTTTTCTCCAGGGTTTTTCCATCCTACAACCCTTTTCTCCAGGGCTGTTTCCATCCTTTGGGGTGACCCCATTGTGTCTTTCCAGGACCTGAAGGAGCTACAAGAAAGATGGAGAGAGACTGTTTACAAGGACCTGGAGGGACAGGACAAGGGGAATGGCTTCAAACTGTGTTCAATGGGATATTGGGAAGGAATTCCTGGCTGGGAGGGTGGGCAGGCCCTGGCACAGGTGCCCAGAGAAGCTGTGGCTGCCCCAGCCCTGGGAGTGTCCCAGGCCAGGTTGGACAGGGCTTGGAGCACCCTGGGCTGGTGGGAGGTGTCCCTGCCCATGGCAGGGGTGGGATCCTTAAGTTTCCCTCCATCCCAAACCATTCTGGAATCCTGTGATTCCATGGAGTTGTTGGAGGATGTTCTAGGCTGGGTTTAGAGCCAGAAACCTCAGAGCCCCTTCCAGTGCCCAAAGGGGCTCCAGGAGAGCTGGAGAGGGACTGGGGACAAGGGATGGAGGGACAGGACAGAGGGAATGGCTTCCCACTGCCAGAGGGCAGGGACAGATGGGATAGTGGGAAGGAATTGCTGGCTGGGAGGGTGGGCAGGCCCTGGCACAGGTGCCCAGAGAAGCTGTGGCTGCCCCAGCCCTGGGAGTGTCCCAGGCCAGGTTGGACAGGGCTTGGAGCAGCCTGGGCTGGTGGGAGGTGTCCCTGCCCATGGCAGGGGTGGCACTGGGTGGGCTTTGAGGTCCCTCCCAGCCCAAACCATCCTGATTCCACGATACCACCATGATACATTGACCTCATCATCAGCAACAAGACTAAAAACCACGGATTGTGGGTCAGAGTGTTGAGCCCTGCCAAGACAGAGGTCTAAGGGATATTTTGCCTTTAATCCAACACTTTCTTCACATGAATGGAATAATGGGAATTCACTTCCCTCTGGCTTCCCAGGGGCTGCTTTGCTGAGTGTTCCCCACAGATCTGCTCAGTCCTGACCAAAAGGCAGAGGTTGTCACAGCAGCCACTGTGGGAATGTCCCAGCTCAGAGTGGATACACAACTGCAGGTGAAGGAATAAGGACCAGGGAACAGCTGGAGACACGAGGCCAGAGCAGCATTCCCTCTGCTTCCCTGTGCACTCAGCTCCTGGAATTCCCAGGATGTGGCTGGTGCACTCTTGGCCCTGTGTCAATAATGGGATGGAAATGAAAACAAGACCCGTGGCAGAGACAGCTCAGGCCTAAATGATGAATCAAATCCAGCAGGAGCCTCAAATCCCTCCTTTCCTAAGCTTGCACTTTGCAATTCTAACGCCCCTTTCAGTCCTTTAAACGGGAATTTTCTGCTGCCTCGTGGTTTGTTGTTCAGAGGAACAGGAAAAGCAAATTGTTTCTCCCTCCTCTCTCCTCCATCCCCAACAGGATTTGAAGGTGTCAGAAATTTTTGACAAAGGTATTATTATTATTATTATTATTATTATGATGATATGATGATGATGATGATGATGATGATGATGATGATGATGACAATAACATTTCATTTTAGTTTAGGACAAGAACATTTCATTTCATTTTAAGACAATAACATTTCATTTCGTAACGTCCTTAGAAAAGTAAAGGTTCAATTAATTTTATTCAGAAAATAATTCTTCCAACTGTGTCTTCAGGCTTTTGCAGAGTGAGATTTCCCTCCCGACACACACACACAATTCCCTCCTGTTTGCCAGATATTTCCACTTGGAAGACACTACAAATATGTGGGAAATGCTGACAAGCTTTGGAACACTTTCCAACTGAAAATATCTTCTAATTTTGAAAGTCACACTTCCCAGGTGTTAAATGTTTGATGGGTTCATTCTAAAAGAGACAGCGTGACCTGGAGGCTTTTTTGGGCTATTTTGGAACAAAATGTCAGGTCTCTGCTCTAAAGAAGCTCCAGAGCTCTTCAAGGCCACGTTTCTGGAATTGGAAAAGAGGAGACTCTTCTCAGGAGGAGACATCAACACCTTCCAGTCTCAGCTGGGCCATGAGGTTGGAGAACACCAGTCTCAGTGNAGAAGAGACCAACCCCCAGCTGGCCACAACTTCCCTGATGTGGCACTTCCAGACAGTGCTGAGGTCACCTCTCAGCCTCCTCTTCTCCAGCACAAACACCCCCAGCTCCCTCAGCCTCTCCCCACAGCACTTGTGCTCCACTCCCTTCTCCAGCCTCCTTGCTCTTCTCTGGCCCCGCTCCAGCCCCTCAATCTCTTGCCTCAACTCAGGGGCCCACAACTCAACACAACACTCAAGGTGTGGCCTCCCCAAGGCAGAGGCCAGGGGAAGGCTCACTGCCCTGGGCCTGCTGGCCACGCTAGTTTTGATCCAGATAGTGGGTGTATTTGCTCCAGGGCAGGTCCAGGTGGGACATCAAAAGGAATTTCCTCATGGAAAGGGTGCTCAGGCATTGGAAGGGCTGCCCAGGGAGGTTTGGAGTCCACAATCCTGGAGGTGTCCAAGGAAGGACTGAATGTGACAGTGCTCCAGGTGGGCATCAGGCACTTGATGATCTTGGAGTTCTTTTCCAGCCTTAATGATTTTGTGATTATCTTAAAGCTCAGTGCTGAAAGACAGAATAATTTAAGAGAGGCTGATCCCTTTTTCCCCTTGCTGAAGCCTCAGATGCAGATCTGATGTGATGAATTATGCAGTAACAACATGACCCTGCCCTAAAAATGGAAATCCAGTGGGCAGTCTGTAAACTCCAAGTTTTCCTAAACCCCAACCTGTAAATATCTGCAGGGCAAGCAGCATCCTTGGGAAACAATGAGTCAGACAGCTTTATTTTTTATTATTTTCCCTGCCAACCTGAGCACAGCAAGGAGCTGACATGGGGAGTAGCTGTGAGCATGTTTGTCTTACACCGACTGCTTCATGTCTGAGAAGAAAAGGAATCCTTTAATAAACGGCAGATAAATATTTGTCCTGGTTCTTTTCTTTTTTATAAAACAATAAAAATGGATGAAATGCTCTCCTTTCCAGTCACTTATTCCCTGTGTGGCCTGGCTTTTGAAGATGTGTTTGCCTCGCTCAGAAATCACTAAACCAACATTTTGACATGAAGAGAGTCCCACGTAATGTGGAATGTGTTTGGGTGAGCTCAGGGGGAGGGACCAGAACACAGAGGGAGAACAGAATCATGGAATGGATTGGGTTGGAAAAGACCTCCGAGATCATCAAGTCCTATCCTTGATCCCACCCTACTGTGATCACCAGCCCAGGGCACGGAGTGCTGGTGATCACAGTGGGGTTGGATCAAGACATGGTGGATTCTCACTTAGTGCCACATCCACAGAATCACAGAATGGATTGGGTTGGAAAAGACCTCCCAGATCATCAAGTCCAACCCTTGGGCCAACTCCAGTCCCGTCACCAGATCATGGCACTCAGTGCCACGGCCAAGCTCAGCTTAAAAACCTCCAGGCATGGGGAATCCACCCCCTCTCTGGGCAGCCCATTCCAATCCCTGAGCACTCTCCCTGCAAAGAATTTCTCCCTCATCTCCAACTTCAATTTCCCCTGGCAGAGCTTGAGCCCCCCATGCCCCCTTGTCCTATTGCTGAGTGCCTGGGAGAAGAGACCAACCCCCAGCTGGCCACAACTTCCCTGATGTGGCACTTCCAGACAGTGCTGAGCTCACCTCTCAGCCTCCTCTTCTCCAGCACAAACACCCCCAGCTCCCTCAGCCTCTCCCCACAGCACTTGTGCTCCACTCCCTTCTCCAGCCTCCTTGCTCTTCTCTGGCCCCGCTCCAGCCCCTCAATATCTTTGAAGAGCCTCCTGCCTTCTGGGAGGTTGTCCTTGAGCTCCACTCTGGATCAGGGCAGACCTGGGAGGTGCAGGAGGCAGCTCAAGGTGTACCTTGAATTGCTCCTCAGCATCACGTGTTGAATACAACAGGTATTGTATTTCTTTTTGGTAAATAAATGGATTGTTGTCAACGTTCCCAGCCTGAACATTCACTCGAGGGGGGCAAATCCTCACAGTACAGGGATCTTTCTGCAATTCTTTCACACCCAAAGGACCAAAGTTGACAGAGTGAACACATGACCACAATCCTGGGCCAGAGGAAGAAGCCCTGCCCGCGTTTCCTCCTTCCAGGAGCAGCGGAGCAGTTGCCTGGTAACAGCTCCAGCCGCGATGCGCTCGGCAATCAGCCAGCAGAGAACTCCCCTGGCACTGCAGCGTTGCCACAGCAACGGGCACAAGTGATGGAGCCCAAGTTGGGGCCACACCTTGAGCGAGGAGAGGTTTCCTCCCTCTCCTTTTAACCACTTGCCAGCCCATAAATACGCGGGGTGTGCCGCTGCAAACAGCTGTCCCCTCTCTCGGAGGGTTTGTCGGGATTTGTAGGTTGAGGAAAGCAAAGAGCAAGAGGGAGAATCCAACCCGCTGTGTGCAGGGCTGGATTGCATCACCCCGTGGCACCGCAGCCTCCCGGGGAGCTCAGGGGCAGGGAGAGATCTCTCCAGGGTGGACTGAGCCTTTGGAAGAAGCCTTTGGAAAACAGCTTCAGCAGAGATCTGCTGTGCCAGGTGTGGGTGGCACCTTCTGCCTGGAGCTGCTGCCACCTGAGCCCCCCCAGAGAGCCCACCTGGGCTGCAGGTAAAGCCTGGCTTAGCTGGCAAAGCAGGGGGACCTGCAGTCAGGGGGCAAATCCCACCTTTGGGTGACTAACCATGAACCTGCTCTGCAGGACACAGGACAGACAGCTCAGGTGGAGATACCTGTGTGGGAGACACCCACATCTGATCTGAGAGAGCCCACCCTGCTGCTGTGCCCCTGCCCCACTGTGCACAGCTTGGACCCAGCTGGACAGAATGCCAGACTGGTTTGGGTGGGAAGGACCTCAAAGCCCACCCAGTGCCACCCCCTGCCATGGGCAGGGACACCTCCCACCAGCCCAGGGTGCTCCAAGCCCTGTCCAACCTGGCCTGGGACACTCCCAGGGCTGGGGCAGCCACAGCTTCTCTGGGCACCTGTGCCAGGGCCTGCCCCCCCTCCCAGCCAGCAATTCCTTCCAAGTCCCATTTAACCCTGCCTTCCTTCAGCTTAAAGACATTCCCTTTGTCCTGTCCCTCCATCCCTTGTCCCCAGTCCCTCTCCAGCTCTCCTGGAGCCCCTTTAGGCACTGAAGGGGCTCTCAGGCCTCCCTGGAGCCTTTTCCTGTCCAGGTGAACCCTCCCAGCTCTCCCAGCCTGGCTCCAGAGCAGAGGGGTCCAGCCCTGGGATCATATAGAATAACTTAAATAGCCATCATGTCCTAAAAGACCAGTCTGATAGAGGGAACACTTTACTACAACCACATGGAAGAGTAAGTTTATTGACTCCTGGAAGCAAGTTTGCATCCTGAAGCACAAATCAGGTGGGTTTGCAGCAGGTCAGCCTTAGCCCAGTGTGCAATTCCATCTGTTAGAGCAGCTGGCACCCACCAGCCTGTGCCCACACAGCAGTGCTGCCACCAGCCTGTGCCCACAGAGCATCCTGCCACCAGCCTGTGCCCACACAGCCCTGCTGCCACCAGCCTGTGCCCACAGAGCATCCTGCCACCAGCCCAGACACACACCTGGCAGGGAACTTCACTTTTCAACGTCAATCAGTGTAAGGATGTCAAGCCCATGTTTGTCTCGCTGGCAGCACCAGATCCTCAGGCAAGGCCCAAGTGCTGAGCAGAGACACAGAGCTGGGCACACAGAGCTGGGCACACACACAGAGCTGGGCACACACACAGAGCTGAGCACAGACACCGACAGAGCTGAGCACACAGAGCTGGGCACAGACACAGA